>OX461808.1:5188379-5543411 GCA_949802685.1 Dicyrtomina minuta | reverse complement strand
AATGAAACACAACTGTAAAAGTATTAATCAATACAAGAGTTACTAAAGGCAAATATAATATGATGACACTGTAATTACTAAAGGTATTTATTTACATTTTCCAGGACTGTAGTAAGTAGATCTTACAAGACATTGCTTCTCACAAATGATAATATGTTAATGATTAACTATTAAAGAAATTGTATAAAAACGTTTTAATTTATTTTTTTATGAATTAAGTAACGCATTTATTACTGGCTTGTATAGTTAAATGACTTAAGCTTGTACAATCAGCGTATAATTTAAACATTGGAAGCTTTGTTACTTTTTTATCTGCGGACAATGTGGAGACATTATGAGGGTAGTAACTGCTTTTATTAGATTGATCAGACCGTAATCACTGTTTAATTAACTTTAATAAATGTAAAGTGTTATTACTAATATTGTGCTATTGATAAAATCATGAAAATTAAAGGTTCAACACCAGTCATTTTAGATTTGTAGTTATTGGTTTCGAATATAACATATGCAGTGTCAAAGCAGACGTATTACTTTTGAATTGAGAAGACAGTTATATTTTTAAATTAAATAGCATTTTAAACCTTTGAGATTATTTGAGACTCTTTAAAACTGTATTTACCAGTTAGAATGCTTGCCATATTTCTTAAAAGAGCGCGAAGTGCAATTTAATATCACCAGCATATAATTCTGCAAGAGAAATAGTTATTTACTCTAGTGATGTCGATACAAGCTGACTACAAGTCCCTATTTCTGTTTAGCAAGTTGAATATAGAAGTTAGCCGATATTACATCTTCAACTTTGAAATGAGCATTAAGAGTTAACACGATAAGATTTCGCAAAATTTCTAAACAGAACAAATTTCTATTTAAAATTTAAGATTAATTTTTCTAGAAACATAGTTTTACCAAACGTACATACTTATTTTGGGTGTAAAGCTACAGTAATGCAGTTAATTATGAATAGTAAACGTGTCATTAGGTCATAGAAAGTAATATGATTGGTACTTTGTGGTAATTGTGAACTTTTTAAAGTAAAAAACAGTGACAAGAGTGTTTTTTAGCTTATAAAGTAGCAACATGAGAAGCTTTACCTTACCTTTCTTTGTTTATTCAGGGACAAAACGTATAATGTGTAGGAATATGCAAAGCTAAGCTCATCAGAACAGTATAGTACAAACTCAAGGTCAGTATCCCAAAACCTTAAGTGTACTACAAACAAACTACAAAACAAGACTTTTCTGAATCTGTCCTGTCCTTTCATAATTATAATACTGATACAACACAGAACAGTATTAAAAGGGATCCTGCAGTGGTGAAAGTAATAATATCAGTAGCGTAAATATTAGTTGTACGTGTAGTAAAGTAGTAAATTGTTCTTAATCGTACAGAATTATCAAACCCCACGATTTTACACCACAGTCTTGCCAGTTAAATGCAAACCAAGTCACATCATAACAACATAACATGACAACCAGCAACTTAAGTCGAGCCAGCATCACGACATGTACATACCCACTTAAACAAAGCCAAATCTACTGCCGTGCATATTTTAGTACTGATAATTGTCTTAAACATTGTGTATTGTTAAACGTTTAAAAGCGCTATGTACATTTTTGGAAATGTGAATTGATTGATGTTTTAAAATGTGTAATGAATATTGACTGCTGTCATTTATATTTAATGTGTAGCTGATAATAAATGTATCAAAATGTTCAGTGTGTGGAATATGGGTGCGTGTGCTGCAATTAGTTTCAATGTGTGGTGTATTTTGTTGTAGTTAGTTATAAATAATGTCGCAGTATTGATAAATGTCGCGGTACGTATATGTCTGGGGCATATTATGCGTATTATTGAGCGTCTCATTGCGTATTGTACATCGTTTCTCAATATGTATTAAATACTGTTTTATTATGTGCAGTGTATGTTGTTAAAACTAATTTAATTCAATGCATTAGTACTGACTAATATTTCTAAATGTGTATTGTGAAATTTTGTAATGTGGGATTGTACATCGTATTCTATTGTGTGTTAAATAATGCTTTAAAATGTGTGATGTATATTGTCTGAATTAATATTATACAACGTTTTAGTATTGATTGATGTTTTATGCTTTGTATTGTGACATGTCATAATGCGTATTGTACATCGTTACTCAATATGAATTGAATAATATTTTAAAACTTTTAGTGTATATAGTATGCTTACTAATGATTTATAATGTGCACTTAGGAATAAATGTATTAGAATTCCTAGTGTCCGGAATGTAGATGCGTACTTTTGAATTATACTTAACGTGTATTGAATAATAATGGTTTTCAATGTGTAGTGTATATTGTATTACCTAATTTAATAAGTTGTCTCAGTGTCAATACCTCTCTCAGTTTATGTAATGTGAAACATCTTATTGCGTACTGTACAACGTTTTCAAATGCGTAGTAAATAATAATTTAAAACGTGTAATGTAATTGTTTCTGAAACAATATTGTATATTATTTCCTTATGTGTATTAATTATTGTTTTAAAATGTGTAGTGTATATTTCTTGCAATAATGAATATATATATTATGTAGCTATTATAAAATATCTCAGAATGCTTAGTTTGAGAAATCTTGAAGTGTATTGAACAATTATTTAAACGTGTTGTGTATATTGTTGTTAGTAGTTATAAATAATATCGAAGCATCAACAAATGTCGCGATATGTACATATTTAGGGAACAGCATGCGTATTGATTTACGCCTTATGTCTAATATACAATGTTTTTATGTGTATTAAATAATAGTTTAAGATGTGTGGTGCAAATTGTCAAAATCAATTGTGTAGTGTACAGTGTTTTTTAAAGTGTAAAGAAAACTTTTTTAATATGTGCAGTGAATATTGTTGTAATTATTATAATTAAATGTATCAGTATTGTTCAATCGTAATGCGTATTTAATAAAGGCAAAACAATCGTATTAATTAAATTTTCAATGCATGTTGGTTTAATTCGCCACGCATAATTTTTACAGCTACAAAATATATATTTATTGAATTGTCAATGCATATACAGTATATTCGCAACGCTGTAATAATAAAGGCACAACATAAGTAGGCATTAGCGTCTAAATGCCTATTGATTATAGTTGCAATGTGCAGTTTTTAAATACTCAACATGCGCACTGACTAGCGTATAAATGCGTATTTCCTATGCATAATTTATATTTGCACAACATGCGAATTAATAAACGTCTTACTAGGCATTAGTTGAATTTGCAGTGCGTAATTCAGATCATCTGTGCTCATAAGCGTCTCATTGCGTTTTGATTAAAGTTGCAATGTGTAATTTATAAAGGCACAACATACGTATTGATCAATGTCTCAGTGAGTATTGATTACATAAATATAAACCTTATCTTGCAGTGTGCTTCTTCAAAAGCATAATATATAATACTTATGTTTTATTTTTCAACGAGTGCGTTGCGCAGCAGTAATTAAAGTATATAGCTGTACTAGTCAACCTTGTTTAAAAACGATTATTATATTAATGTTGTTGATTATATATAGAGTCGTCATTTCAATTCCAAGAATATGTAGCAACTTGTGTGTATAGATTGATGCTCTGTTAGTTTTAAAAGTGGTATGTGAAATGATCATTATCGTGATTCCGCCTGAACAAAACACTTCCAATACCAACGCCTTATGCTACAATTGCGTAATATATAACGTCATTATGCGTGACAATTGAAGTTGCAATGTGTTATTTATAAAGGCACAACATGCGTATAGATCAATTTCCTAGTTCGTATTATTTAAATTTGCAATGCGTTATTATTAAATTCACAACATCTGTATTGATTAGTGTCTCAATGCGTAATTATAAGGAGCAAAATATGCGTTTTGATTAACGTCCTAATGCGTATTGTTAAAAGGCTTAACATTCATAGTGGCTCATGTCTCAGTGCGTATTGATACATTTTGCAGTGCGTAATTATACCGACACAGCATGATTTTTGATTCACGTCTCAATGCGTATTGAGTAGAGTCATCAATAAGTAATTATTAATAAAGACAACATTGGCAATGATTTAAGTTTAATGTGTGTCCAGCAATAATTAAAGTATTATCCTTGCGTTTAGAGTTGAGCTTCAATAAAGTCAAAAGGAGGTCTGTTGCTTTAATGCGTATAACCTTACAATAACTTTTACTTTCCTTGTGTTAAAACGTTTTAATAATTTGAGGCGCGAGTAGCAAGCAGGTATATTCAAAAACATATGACACATCAAACTCTATGGTTTGAAGTACATTGAGTGACACACCAAGGATTTAAAAAATGCTTAATGTGATATGGGAATACTAGTCTCATTGCGCATGTACAAAACGCTCAATACTTAACGCGGCACCACTTTAGGTCAAAACTAGTCTACCTAGTTATATAACATGTTTCATGCTCAGGTTAATAATTGTATGAACAGACGTCAATTTAATTCGAAGAACCTGTTGCAACCTGTTTGTGTAAGACACAATATTGTTTTGGTCGTTTTACAAATGCTTTATAAAATATTTTTAATTGTAAGTGGGCCTAGGCAAACAAATTGAAAGCATAGGACCTGTCATTCGTAATTTATAACGTCTCAATGCGTATTAAAAAGGTTTTATGTTTAGTAAAATAATTAAGAAAATATGCGTTATAATTACCGTTTTAAAGCGTATTGTTCAAGAAAACTTTAATTCTTCAAGACACTGTGCGTTTTTGCAAGCATAAAAGTATAATGAATTTGTTATGTTTTTATTGTGCGTGTTGCAGTTTGTTAAGCGGTATTTGCAGTAAATAGCGGTACTAGTCAATTTTGTTCTATAACATTTTCTTTTTATGTAGTTCACGTTATGTAGAGAAGTCAGTCTAATTTTGTGAACCTGTGACAGCTTGTGTACACAAGTAAAAATAATGCTCATTGTTTTATAAATGGTAAGTAAAATATATTAAATTGTGATTTGTTTTGAACAGAAATTTAAAAACTCAAAGCATAAGGCCCATATAACGTCTTAATTTGTATTGATTAAAGTTGCAAAGCGTACCTATTATACACACAACATGCGCACTGATTAGCGTCCCAATGATTTTTGTTTAACATTCTAATGCGTATTAATTTGCGTATCAATGCGTATTGATGTGGGTCGTTATGCGTAAATATTTATGTCACAATATTCATATTGATTTACATCACAATGCATATTAGTTAAAGTAGCAATGCGTAAATATTATAAGTGCAACATTTGTATTGGTTAGCGTGTCAGTGCGTTTTGTATAAATTTACAATGCGTAGTTATTACATTCACAACATGCTATTCAATAACTTCTTAGTTCGCAATGAATTATATTGTTATGTGTTAATAATCAGAAAACAAGAATCCTTTTGAATTAACGTCTGAACGGGTACAACATAAAGTAGTTATGCGTGAATATTGGAGATAAAACATGCGTATTGATTACCGCCTCTATGCGTATTGATACATTTTTCAGTGTGTAATTATAGCGACACAGCATCGGTATTGATTTACGTCTCAATGCGTATTGAGTAGAGTCATCGACAAGTAATTATTAATATAACATGCATATTAAATAGTGTCCGAATGCGTATTTCATTGCGTCGCAATAAAAAATTATTGGAGACACAACATATTTAATAAATAGAGTATCAGTGCTTATTGTTTAAAATTTAAATTTCGTTAGTAGGACAAGCACAACACACGCATCAATAAATGTCTCAATGCGTATTGTTTAAATTCACAATACGTAATTAAAAAGGCAGAACACGCGTATTGGTTAGCGTTCTTATGCGTAATGTGTACAGTAGCAATGCGTTAATATTTATCTCAACATTAGTATTGATTACTCTATTATTGCATATTTTGAATAAATTTGCAATTCCTAATTATTAAACTCCAACCTATCTGGCAAATACGCCCAGATATCCCCTGCGTATGGTGGCAGCACTGTTTTCTTCAGTCTGATGGAAATCAACGCTTTTGTTGACTTTCTGACTACACAAAACGCAAAGCTTGCTGCATTGGAACCCCACGATTTTACACCTCGGTCTCGTCAGTTGAATGCTCAAGAAGTCACACAGAAAGAACATTACCAAGAACCAGCCATTCAACTAGCACCACAGCGTGTGGAAGTCGATTGGAATGGGGTTATTTCTACTGCAGTAGCAGCGTTTCAACCGTCACCGGAACAACCAATTGACTATTCTGATGTTGCCGCCGTCACTGATTCAGAAATTGACAACTCTGACAATTATGACGAAGACTGCGATGCAGAGGACGAAAACAGCAATGAAGAATATAATTTGTAAACTGCAACTTGCAAGTTTAAAGAAATAATAATATAAAACATTTGTAGTATTGTGAATTTTGTAGTGTGTCCAACGGCAATATTATTGTATGTGTCCTAGTCATGTCTCTTGAAAATGTTGCCACGTTCTTGTAATAAATTTAAACTTTAGTTCTGTGTTCAATTTTAAAAAGCAGTAGCAAGTCGTGTGTGTAAAATATAATAATACTTTGTCAATAGTTTATAACTAACGTGTGAAATATTTTATACTCTAAATTTGTATAAGTGAAAGTTTAAAAAGTAAAATAAAATGTATAAAATGTAAACCTTGAGTTCTAGACTCGAACGTTTATAAATTAGATTTAATATTAGTGGCATAAATATACTGCAGTTGTAGTTAAGTTGCAACATCGAATTCTATTTTTTGTAAAATATTTATTTCGATGGCACAAAACAAAGCAAAGAAACATAATTGTAAGTTTCTTTTCAATTGCAACGTTAAAAGCGAGGAGTCACATTGCATTTTCAATCATGTGATTTAGTAGAATGGTGAAGTGCAAATACCGCAGAGACCGCCTATTTCAAACCTTTACATTTTGCCTTTTGTAATACAACTTATATAAGAAACAGTGAGAACAGTAGCCATTCCTAAAAAATAAGAGTTGCATAAGGGTGAACTGAGATGGTTACATGTGTGAACATATACACTAGCAACAACAAGTATACCATGTAAACAAGAAGTTTCTACAACTAGAAATTTAAAGGACACACATTGTACCAATACATATTGCTACATGGGCAAAGACATTTCTACGATGTTATGCTGCTTGCTTAACTGCGCGTAAAAGCCTAATGTTTTTTTATATTATGGGTTCTAAAAATCAGGAGCACACAATGGCTTTAATTATTTTAAAATTGCCCCGCAAACAAAAAAGTAATTTTTTTCTAGCGCGAAAACAAACATTCTGTGTCGTCCATAAAATCCGCCATATTTTTTAACATCAAAATATCAAGTTCAAATATAAAATTTTGTGTCGGAACAGAGAAAGTTTTAAAACTTTTGGGAGGACGTATTGCACCCCTATTCGCATTGCCCCTGGTAGGTGAACTGCCAAAACGCTCGAGTTTTTATTTTTACAACTTTTACATAACATGACATGACATTTACATACGTATACATAGAAAGCTCTATTTACGCTAGTGTTAACATGTCTACACTATACATCTTGCTACAAAAGCATAAAATCTTGTGTCGGGTAACTTACAGCAAAATATTTTAATACACAACATATTTAATTATATACCAACTTCACTTGAACCAAAATATTATTTTTACAAAAGAAATATTACAACGGAACATGTAAAACTACAAAAGAAGCATAAAGTAAAGGTGAAAGTAAAAGAAAGTGGAGAAAGAATAAAGTAGAACCAAAAGCTAAACTTCAACACGACAGAATTCAAACCAAAAAATAAAACACAAAGGTAGAATGTAAGAGTTGGGAAATGAAAAGAAGGAACAAAACAAAGCAGAATATAAGGTAAGAGAGCTAAAACGATCTATGCAGTGGTAGTAAAAGCAGAAAGAGAAACTCGGAGCATTTAGTTTCGTCTATCCTGGCCATAGAACTGGCACCAGACAAGAAATAAAATAATCATATATTACATTTTAGTGCTGTAAAGAACATGCGCGCATCATAGCTTTACATTTCTTATACTCCGTCCACTCAGGTCCGGGCACTGTGTACATGCTACCTCGTTCGTGCGTACCATACCATTTGAATTGCCTTTAATTGAATTATGCGTAACGTGTATCTGCGTATATACATGTCTCTCCCTCCCACTCTCTCTCTCTCTCGTGCCACTTAATTGAATTTGTCATCTCTCGCCACTGTCTCCTCTCCCGGCTTCCCCTTTCCCTTCATGGCCTATGTCCAAATTATTCATTTTTTTTAATCGATACTATTACTACTGCGTAGCTGTCCCATCATTTGCTTTGTATTTAATTGAATTAGCCATTACGTGTATCTGCCTATGTACACACATGCTCTGTCTCCTTTCCCTGACTCCTTCCTTTCTCTTCATTCACAGATTCAAATTATGTATTTTTTTTAATAAATACTTCTGCTACATACGTACCACGTCATTTTCATCTCGCTCCCTCATCGTCTCTTTGTATTTAATTGAATTACGCATTACGCGTGTTTACCCATGTACCAACATCTCTGTCTCTCAATAACGTTGCATTCAACTGCATTGATTTGTATTTAATTGAAATAGGCAGTACGTGGGTCTACCTATGTACCAAAATCCATGTATCCCAATCCCATCCTAATCAACTGCATCTCTCTTTTAATTAGGCATTATCTATACCTACCTACCTACCTACCTACATTGCTCCCTATGTATCTCGCCCTATTCTCCTTGCCTGGGTCCTGGCTCCCGGGTCAACCTTGTTATTTTGTATATAGACCTGCCTGTGTACTAATACAGCTTATACACAATTTTACTGGCCTGAGTGATGCATATTATTATTATATGGCGCTGCACATATGCTTACATCGCCGTCTCAATTTGCATTAGATTTAGTACACAATAGTAAAGGCACAAATAATTGGCAATACCTACTATGCATTTACTACCTCTCTCACCCATCCGAAATTATTAAATTTAATTAAATTGCGGATTAATTGTACCCATTATATGTACCTTTCTGTCAATACATTTCACCTAATTGAATTACATCTCCCCTCGCCCTACCTACCTACGTACCTCTCTCCATTGCCTGGGTCCACCCTCCCAGCATCCCATCTCCAGCCCACAGATTCCCAGCATCCTTAATCTGAAGACGTACCCCCCTCTTCTTTCTTTACTTTCTCCCATTTAAACACAACCAATAAACTTAATAAAACCATAATGGAGTCATTACAAGTAGTTACAGCAGTGTGTGCTATTTGTTCGGAACAAGTGGGTACGGGCCTGTCTATGATGTCCCCATACCTAAAATACGTGAGTACTTAGGGTACTTCGTAAGTATATTTTTTCTTATGGGAAAAGCAGCATGGCAGCAAAACGTTTTTAGATTGTGAAGATTTAGATGTGTGTGAGTTTGTGCTTCAGCTGTCTGTCATTGAATTCTATACTACATACAATGGGAGACGTCAAGTACAACATCTGTTATATTTTAGAAATTGTTTGTGGTAGTTCAAAAACCATATCTAGGTACAATTATTTATTTTCTAGCAATTTGAGGAAAATACACATAAGGGCATGTATTAGTGGAAAATTATTGTTCATTGATTTTTTAAAATTTAAATGTATTAAAAAAGTAAAGTACTACTACGGGCACAGTAGAAACGGGTACGAGCCTGGTTTGGCCTGGGTACAAAATCTGGCTTACGTAATGGGTACGGGTAAGACAAAATTTAGACTAGGGTCAGCGCGTACTGGTACGGCAACGGGTCCAAGCTTTGTTTTACCCAAAGGTTGGGTACGGGTTAACAATTTTTGTACCCACTCCGAGCGCAACTTCACTCTAACGATATTAAAGAGACGTATTGGTGCGGCAACCGAAAGTGAGGTCTGGCAAGAATGAAGCTGCCGATTACTTGCATGCCCAATCCCTGCCAGGCCTCACTTTCGGTTGCCGCTACTGTAAGTACTTACACGGGAAAATGCAATTTTTGGTACAGTTCTACATCAATTACCAGCGCTACAACTTATTTTATTGATCCTTGTGTGCATCGTACACGTTAGGAATCGTTTATAACTGAAATCACAGGTAGGCTCAGGCTCAATGTGTTGATGTACTTCGATATTTAGGACATTCCATGTAAAGGATAGACGCAATGATTTAGCTGATGACAGGGAAGTTATGCGGTCCTAAAACTAGAAAAAATTTATGACGTCATTTATGGACGACCCTAATGCAGTTTAGGGTTTTTTGGAATGTACAGTTGCAGAAAGGTGGTAATTATTAGCAAACATAAGTTAAACATCACATTTACTGCAAGTTATAATTTCTTCGTTTTCACTTAAGTATGGAAGGGGACCCTGTCTTCACTAAAATTTTCCACTGTTATTCCCACTAAATTTCCTTGATTTTTTATTTCAAGAAAATTTTGAAAATGCAAATTCGAATAAAATAGAGATAAGCCATTTTGCACCCGAACGACTATACTAGCAGTAGTTACTAGTCACAGTAGAAGACGTTATGATACAATTCATTTAAATCCATGTGTTCAAGCAGGGTAGGTTCCCATGTTGGTCCAACGAAAACTGGTAAACGACAGTACGCCCAAAAAATTTGACGTCCACGTCAATACGTCCTTAAACATTTCGATGTGCGACAAATCACAGGATGACAATCAGTACAAAACAATTACGTCCATTACGATTATTCAACACATTGATAATTTCAGTGAGTACTTACTAAACCCAGCAACTCCTGACTAGTAACTACTTAATCTAAATATACTGCCATAATTTGTTGATTTAATTACAAATGGCAATAATATTTTAACATAGCACCATACATTTCAGCTATCATAAACGGGTAAGTAGGCAGTTGCGGTCATGCAGGTAGCTCAAGAGGTTTTCATATGAATAATTATGCATCCTAATCATTTTCATTAATATAAAAATTGCACACTTGACGATGAACGGAAATTTTTTACTCTTTTCAGTCGTTCCTTATCTTTCAAGAATTTACTAATTTGTATAAATTGTAATGTTGTGCAAGTGTTTTTCAGTGCAATGTTTCAAGTTGAAAGTTTAAGTGCCTCCAAAAATTACAGATTTGTTAAATCCACGATCAATACAGTCGATATTATATTTTGTATATTTAAAAAAAACTGGTATTTCTAAATTGGAAGAAAATAGTTAATAGGAGCAAAAGGGTAATAAAAGCAAATAAAAGTAAGAGAACAAGAAACAAGTAGGTACATACTTGGTAGCAATGGTAGCTGTGTTTGTGTTAGACGTTAGTATTAGTGCCACAAGGGATTATTCACAAATGGCTTTTATTGGCGGGATCAATGGGTCGAGTTGGCTACAGTTGGTATTTTATGTTAAGTTAACGATAGCTATTTATACAATTATTGAGAAGCTGATAATTGGAAGAACAAAGGGTACTAAAAATATGGAGTTTTGTTTCGACAATATTTGTGGACGAACCCTAGCCCTAATGTCATCAGTCATCATATGCACCAAAGAGATTTAAAAAGCCATAGATGTTGGTCCCACGACAATCTATGCCCACTGTTGTCGGCCCTATTCCCAAGCTGCCCACTACCTCACAGTCTTTTTTGCTTACGCGCAACATTTAAATTGTCTGCTTATGTGGAATGAATGATTGGAAAATTAGAAGATTAAAATAGAAAGTGAAAGTTTAGGAAGTTACATTTTTATTGATTAATTAATCAATTTAACTAGTTAGTTAGAAGTTAGACTTGATACTCTGAGACTTGCTAAGCAGGACGAGACTGTAACTGTATTGTGTATCAGCATTTCATTTCAATTATTAGCTAACTGACTTGACATCCAGTTATTCGATGTGAAGGCAGGCTACATCACTTGTACTTATACTTACTATCACTTTCGTAAAACGAGATGTCTGTCAACCGTGTCGGCCGTCAATAACTGACTTTTGAGTTTTGCTGTGTAATTCATAATTTGTAATGGTGAATTAGAAGCGAATAAAATTCAAACCCTAGCTGGAGTTAATTTCGTAAAAAGGAAGCAGAAATTAGCGATCGGATCGAGCTGACCTACCTAATCCCTTGCCTCACAACAAAAAGAGAATTTGCTAATTGTAATGGCTGAGTTTATGAGGTAAGTAAATTTTATAGCTTGAAACTAAAATTATAGTTTGTGCACAACAACGTGACGGAATACTTATAAATGCAGAATAGTCATAATATTGTAAAATATTAAAATATTAAATACCTGCTTCTTACATCTTATGTCATAGTTCGTACATTTCATATTACCTATGTATCAACATCAGCTATTTCATATTTAATTAACTAGCAAGTTCTCGCACCTAAATTTATTGCGTTTTTCATGCAGATAATGATTATGATCCTATAATTCATACTGCTATGCTAATGCTTCTAGATCTGCTGGTAGAATTTGTGTTTGAAAAGTAATTGCATTGCCGGCAGCTGCCGACTGTCAACTATTGACTGTTGTTGCATAGCTATACAAACTTAACAATCACTGATCACTGCAATGTACTTTAAAATATATACTTAAAGGAATGAATATTTCAAAAATGTTGTTTTCCTTTCCCTACAGTGGAAGTGTTAGACCAGACGAACTATTACGCCTACCCGATGATGAAGAGCTCAAGTTCGTAGTCACAGACTGTTCTCCGACATCGATATCGTCACCTTTCTCGTCCATTGTTTATTTATCACGGGTAACACTTGAAAACATATAGTATTTAATTTTTTAGTTAGCTTAAACTGTGCAATGACATTAATATGCTTATGTTATTGTATTTTTGTGTCACTTTGAAACAAAAAATCGCTTATCGCATTTTTTTATGTTAGTATTTATAAAACTTGATAATATATATAAATACCTATAATAACTTACTTTCTTCATAACTTTTTAATGGCAGCATTTGATGACACGACATGAAATATCCCAAGGGGACCCAAAGATATTACGAGGAAGCGGAGGGCGACAAACTGCCTGCACAGTTATTCCTGATCTGCAAGAAGAAAATGATGAGAATTTAACTTACCAAATTCGACTAACTTCAGTTATTCAGGATCGACTTGGAGTTGATTTGGGGGATTCAGTAGCTATGCTGAACTCAGACAAAATTAGGCACGGAAAAGTTGTTTGGGTTTGTCCCGTTCGCCCGGTTCAAGAAAGTTCTGTGGATTTGGAAACCGAAAACTTGCTTGAGACATATCTTTTGCCGTATTTCTGGCGCGCATACCGACTGGTGAGTGAAGGAGATGTTTTTGAAGTTACTCGAAGCGGAAAAATTATTAAATTTCAAGTAGCAAAGACTGATCCATCCTTATTCTGCGTCGTTGCTCCGGGAACTACGATTCGATGTGGGGAAATCGTTCCAGAAATCAAAGCTTATTCAATAGATGGAATCTCCTTAGCAAAAGAAGGACCTCAATCCAAACTAATTTCAACGACGATGCCTTCTACCAGTACTGAAAGGGCCGTAACAAAAACCAGTTCTTATAGAAAAAGGCGAGGGCGCGTCATTGACCGGAATATTATGCCGTCTTCGATGTCAACTGAAGATCAGACAAGTAATATTGCAAGTAACACAATCACACGAGATACAGTTGCAGTGACATCGAGCCAAATTCGTACTCCTCCAATGATAATGGATACGCTTGAAGGGACTAAACAAGGTCCTGAGCCAGACTCGGTCCCAGTTGCATCACGGAATAAAGGGCCAAAACGGTCAAGGTCAAGGGAAACCTTGTATGCAACTACTAAAAAAGAACTTGAATATTGTTTAGTTATAAGCAACATGTTTAAGAGCTGTGCCACTAAGCGAAAGCATTTAGATCCAGCTGTGAAATCGAAGAGTAAACCATGTAATCGAAAGCCAGGTTAGAAAACTTTTTTACGAAAAACTTAAAACTCGTTGCCAAATGTTGTCATATTTGATTTTCAAAATTAAAGCTACTGTTTCCAGTAAAATACAATAATATTCGTAAAGACATGTAAAATTCGAGCATAAAAATGGTTTTGTAAATTCAATCGTATATTATTTATTCTAGGTCAAAGCCAAAGTAAGGTCAAATTAACGGAGCAAGAAATCCAAAAGTTAAATCCACGTGAGTAACCTGGTTGCAATAAGCAATCAAACTCGACAGGAGTTAAAGTAAATGATACTGTAGAAGAGCTAGCTGATTGCGAGCAACGGATTAATAACGATCCTGCAGTTGATGTAAGGCATTTATTCATGAAATATATCGTGTATAGAAGCGCGCTTAAGGTCGTGTTATTAATATTAAATTAGCTCCATTTTTTTTTATTACAGAAACGTCTCAACCCTAAGCAACTATCAATGGTCAATGTTCATGGAATTCTGAATGTATTGCATGATCTTGTTCCTTGTGTGGCGGGGCAACTGTACCTAAACTGCAAAATTCTTAACAGTGCCCAACTGTTAATGGGTGTATCGCAAGTTTTAGCGTTCAACATATCAGTTTTTGCGCGGGAAGCGATTGAACTGCGTTCGGTTTTTAGTTCGGTCAACGAATACTGTGACATTATGAGCTTAATGGCCTCGCAAGGGGGAGATGAAAAGGTCACACAGTGCTTGATGTGCCCGCCTAAATTAAATAAAGTTGGATCTTGGCTGATTGATGATTTGTTGGACCATTTTGCGTAAGAAATATAATGTTAAATGCTCGTAAAATGTGTTGTGTATTGTCAAAATTGTACATTTTGAACTTTGTTGCTTCATGCTCTTCTTTTTAGAAAACATCATTTCTATTTCTATCAACACGTACAGTTTGTGTGGCAGCATGAGTAATGCGACAAAACATTTACTTATTTGTCCCAGCTACGTCTTTACATGCAACAAAAATGTATTCCTGATAAGAAAGTAACAATGAAAGATGTGGAATTCGCGGAAACAAAAACGGCTCGAAATGCACGAATGTCTTTTCAGAGCATCCAGAATTGTGTTGAAGAATTTATGAGTAAGCATCTCAAAATAATTAATTTCGTACATATCTTTCATGTTTGCGTATTTTAATATTTCCTTGATTTTCTGCAGAAAAGTCTGGCCAGGTATTAGGAAGCTACCCTGTGGGGTCACCTACGGATAATATGGATCAAGGCGAGAGTGCTCACTACCACCTGGATGCTACTGAAAGAGCTTTTAACGTAGAGGTAGTCGACATGCTTTAGCTCATAAGCAACTATTAAAATAGTTTTGTTCGTATGTCGGTCTGTCTGTACGTCAGACGCTGCATTTAACTAAATTAAATTTTGATATGTATGTAGCAAAGACGACAGACATTAATCTGTTTGTGATTATGATATTACATTAAAAGGTAATTGTTTGTAGGCTCAGAGTTAGTAACACGAAGTGTAATTAGTTTAAATTGTTTTTATTACAGAACCGTCTCAACCCTGTGCAATTGTCGATCGCCATTATTAATAAGTGTATGAATTTAGTGTCACATGTTGTTTCTTGTGTCACGCGGCAACTAATCCCACACTCTGAAATTTTGGACATTTCCCAAGTTTTAAAGGGTGTATCGCAAGTTTTAGAGTTTAGCATTCCAGTTTTTGCCAAGGAAGCGATTCACCAGCGTTCTTTTTTTAATTCATTCCGGGAATATTGTGACATTATGAGCTTGATGGCATCAGAAGGAGGGGACAAAAAAGTCACACGGTGCTATATATGCCCGCCAAAGTTTTTTAAAGTTGGGTTTTGGGAATCAGAAAAAGATCGTCAGGATCATTATGTGTAAGTCGAAGAACTAGTTGAATTATACTTAAAATTTTTTGTATTTCGTTAAAAACAATTTATATTGTATATTTAAATGGTGTATTGCTTCATGTTGTTCGTTTTAGAAAACATCATGTCTTTCAACATCAAGTATATGTGTGCAAACATATCTCATGCGACCAAACATTTACTGATTTGTACAAACTATGGCTTCACGTGGATCAAAAACATTTTTCTGATAAGAAATACAGGATGAAAGATGTCGAATTGGCTGACACAAGGATGGTTCCAGGAAACCCAAAGTTGTTTCAAGAAATCGATAATTGTATTGCAGAATTTATGGGTAACCAGCTGCGAATAATTATTTCCAAACATGTCTTTCGTTTGTGTTCGCTTATTTTATTAAGTTTCATTATTTTTTAACAGAAAAATCGGGTCAGGTAAGTAACCATGTAGTGTCGCCTGCAGATATTCTGGATGAAAGTGAGAGTCCTCGCTACCCTGCAGATGCCCCTGAATGCCTTATTAAAGTGGCTGTAGCTGAGAATGATGGAACGGAACAATGCAGCCGTAATAAATAGTAAAATAGTTATATAAGGGACATCATCTACGAAGCAGCCCTTTGTGCGTACGTAGCTAATCGGCCGTTGTTAGTTGTCGGCAATGTAGGTTATAATAAAATATATGTAATTAGTAGTGATCCTAGAAATGTTTGATTAAGTATTTTGCGTTACAGACTTTTGACTTTCTTAAGTATTTTTAAAAACTCGTACAATAAAACAGGATTTGTAACCTGGTATTAGGTAGTTTGCATTTATTGATTGTATTAATTTAGTTATGAATAATAATCAAATATTGGACATGTAATAACAAACATAGGCCACTGAACGTGTAATAAGAAAGTTTTACACTTTTCAAAAACGTGCCAATGCAACATAGTGCGCTTTATTTAAACTCATAGTTTTATTTTAGTCATCTAATGAAATTAGGGATTTTTATGAAGTAGCTCATTTTAATTCTAGCGTAAATTGGATATGGGTCATTTTGGATCTTTACAGAAGATAATAATATTTATTTAGAAAGGAACTAGGTCTCACTCACAAGGATCACGTTTGGTGTAGATGCTGCCGTCCGGCGTCCTACTTCGCACATTCAAAAATCATGTGTGTTTCTTTCAAAAATTTCTTGAGTTTGGCAGTCGCACACTCGCACACTGTCTAGTAGTGGCGGAATTAAATAATTTAAGTACCTATTATGTTATCGTTTGTTGAAAATTAGAATGACATCTGATTATCTAAAATTTAAACTCAAATTAAGATGTACTATCTACATAAAGTATAGGATTTTAAATATAATCCTAAAGAGTGTAACTATAATCAGAGAGAAAGACAACTTTATTAAAATAAACTTGACACTGTCGTCCAACGACGATAGCCCAACGGACTCAGTATACGTTGCACAATTTCGTTATACATAGTTTATGGTTGTTAATGTGATTAAATAAATTAGAGTTTAAAAATTATTAATCAGTAGGTATACAAGAATACAAATGGTGCACACATATTTGAACGGATTTCTTCAAAACAGAGATAACTATGTCGTCAATCAGCGTTGAAGGTAGGCATTGAGTTTTCATGAAATTGAGGAAAAACTTTGAGATCGTCCCGCGTGCCCCAACATACAGCCCTACTACATGAATTTCAGTAAGTCCTAATTTAATAATATTTAATAATATGGGTCGCATTTTTAAAAAATCAAGTGAATAGAATGTTCATACTTTTTCGCACATACAAGTAAATATTCAAATTTGCACTATTGAAAAACATGCAAATACAACATTCTGACTTTCTGAAAACTAAATAGGTAAATAGAATGCTTTTTCCAAAAACATGGAAGTATTTAATATTTTACACTTAAAAAAAAATGCAAGTAGAACTATTTTTACTTTTTTAAAACATGTAAATAGAAAATTTTTCCATTCTCGAAAACCTTAAAAACAATATATAAATTAAATGATGATTAATAGCGATGAAAATTTGCGACTCTGATAGCATGAAATTAGAACATTCTGCACGTTTCAAGAACATCTATCGTATTTCTTCTAGTTATTCTAGTACATATTTGGTTACTAATAGTTCCACTAATAGTTTACTTATAACTTGAGGATATGAGGCTAAGTTGGACGTAACTCCCGGGTCTCTAGGAACTCGCGGGGTATATAAATTGTCTTTATAAAGTTTAAGACTTATTCGGCTCGAATTTTTTCGTGTAATTAATCCCTGGTCTGCGGACTGACATTCCATGTTAACGATATCCATTCACGCAATTGCGAAGCTCATGACTGGTCAAAGGGTCCTTAGAATGGTGAGTTTTTGTTAACATTATTTGTGAACAAACATTATTGTCAACATGTGCACTAAAGAAATTTGAAAAGCCATAATGTTTTATGTTGTTCTCACGAGCGTGCCATCTGTTGTCAGCCAGTCGGCCCCACATTTAATTACCAGCCTTTGCTGCCTACGCGCCACGCTTGAATTTTTTGGTCTCATGCAAAAAAAAAATGGGAAAATACAAACATTGGAATACCTAGGCTAGGCAGGAAGGCGGAAGGCGGAAGGGTTAATTGCAAATTGCTTAAGAAGGCACACTGGCACAGTGCGTGCACAACAGTACATCAATAATCAATAATCACTAGTCAGTCAGTTGTACTATCAGCCGTAGTAGTATTAACTGACTTCTGGCTTTTGTTGTGTAAATTATAATTTGTCGTGATAAATTAGGAGTGAGCAAAATTCAAGGTCCAGCTAGCTCGTGTTGAATTTAGAAAACTTTCAAAATTCAAGAATAAATAAATTCGCGATCAGATCGGGGCCCGGGCTGACGCCGACCTGCCCTTAAACCTTGCCTTACAACAGTTACACTATAAAGAGAATTGGATAATTGGTGATGGCTGAATTTATAAGGTAAGGAAAGATCATAATTGGAAGTTTGAATTATGGTCATGGTTTCTGGTTTGTGGACGCATCCACGTGACAGATGACATATAAATGCAAAGTAGTAATATCATTACATATGACGTATTGAAATTATACGCAGTATTTAAATATTATGCACCTGCTGCTTCGTAGTTGGTGTTGGTAGTGCATTTAACATAAACTATCAACATTAACTAGTTGATTAACTAGCAAGTTCTTTCATCTTCAATTTATTGCGTTGTTTATGCAGATACTGAGAATAATCATAATATAATTCAAAATCCTGGTGGATCTGATCGAATTTGCCTTTGAAAAGTATATTGCCAACCGTTGCATAGCTATTTAAACTTACCAATCACTGGCTGACCACTGCAATGTACTTTAAAATAAATTAACTATGATGAATAAATATGTAAAGAATGTTGTTTTCGTTTCTCAACAGAGGAAGTGTTCAATTAGACGAATTATTGCGCCTACCCGATGATGAAGAGCTCAAGTTTGTAGTCAGAGACTGCTCTTCAACATCGACATCGTCAAGTTACTCGTCCGTTGTGTATTTATCACGGGTATGTAGAATTTTTAATATATAACTTAAATACATACCGTAACCAATTTTGAAAAATGTGAAACGACGCACATTAGTATGCGTATATTATCATATTTTTGGTCACTTCAAAACGTTAAAAATCACAGCTAATCGGAAGCGTTTAAAAAATTATTTTGAATGCTTGGTAATTTAATAAAGTAATGGCACTTACTTGCTTAATATTTTTTTAATGGCAGCATTTCATGACACGACATGAAATATCCCAAGGAGACCCAAAAGTGTTACGGGGAAGCGGAGGGCGACAAACTGCCTGCACCGTTATTCCTGATCTGCAAGAAGAAAATGATGAGAATTCGACTCACCAAATTCGACTAACTTCTGTCATTCAAGATCGTCTTGGAGTTTCTGCAGGGGATTCAGTAACTTTGCTCAACTCAGAACAAATAAGACACGGAAAAATGGTATGGATTCGTCCTATTTGTCCTGCTGAAGAAAGTTCTGTAGATTTGGAAACCGAAAACTTGCTTGAGACATACCTCTTGCCGCATTTCTGGCGTGCGTACCGACTGGTGTGTGAAGGGGATATTTTTGATGTTACCCGAAGTGGAAAAGTAATTAAGTTCCAAGTTACAAAGACTGATCCATCCTCATTCTGTGTCGTGGCTCCAGGAACTACAATAAAGTGTGTAGAAATCGATGACGATGACAATTTGATGACGATGCCGATGAAAAGCACTAAACGAGCCGCACCAAAAGTATTTGTTTCTGGAAAAAAACGTCGATGCGTCATTGACACGAATATTATGCCGTCTTCGATGTCAACTGTAGATCTGAGAAGTAATATTGTAAGTGACACATGTCAAATCAAACTGCATTTTCTCTAACTTTGCACTTTTTACTTTGCAAAACATTTTTTTTATTGATAAAAAACTATTATTTTACATAATGAGTTAAACCTGAGTTAGTGTGTACCGGAAAAAAATCGATTAAAGAAACGTTTGGAGGCTATTTAACTGTAAATAGTTAATTAAATTAAGGCTATTTTGCTATAGTATGCCAATATATCGTCTGTAAAGAACCAAAATGACCTATATTTATTTTTAGCTAAAAACAATATCCACTATCTAAAAAAAATATGAAAATATGTCTTGTAAGCATTGAAATAGAACATTATGTGCTTTTAAAAATAATTTAAATGGAACATTATGTAATTTTCAAAACCATGTAAATAGAACATTATGCAATTTTAAAAAACATGGAATTAGAACATTTTCCTCTTTTTCAAAAACATGAAATTAGAACATTTTATACTTTTCAAAAACATGTAAATATAGCATTTTGCACTTTTCAGAAATACTTAAATAGAACAATTTACACTTTTCAAAAACATGTAAATATAGCATTTTGCACTTTTCAGAAATACTTAAATAGAACAATTTACACTTTTCAAAAACATGTAAATAGTACATTTTGCACCTTTTTAAAAACGTGTAATTAACATTTGATGCATGTTTCTCATGTTGTTTTCATGACATAGCTCATTTTGATTGTAGTTTACTTGGATATGGGGCATTTTGGTTCTTCACAGACGATATTCCTTTTTTTTATCGTTTGCATTTTTAGATGCAGCGTGACACCCTTGATGCTTCAATGAACGAAACCTCTTCAAGTAAAATTAATTTGCAAGCCACAAAGAAACGGCTAGAAGATGAAATATCGTTCCTCGAAAAAGAAAAGGAGGCCAACGATATTCGATGGATTTACAATCTAATTAAAAGAAATGAAAAAACTCTAGCGAAAGAAACTTCGTCAGAGCTTCTTCAAGACTGGCATGAAAACTTTGGAAGCTGGAATAAGGCTGTTGCAAAGGGGAACAGGATTGAACAAAAATATTTACTGGATGCTTTATTGTACAGTTCCTTGCTCTCGAACCTTGGAGATGTTCTTGTCTACAAGAAATCAAGCGCGGACATTATCAAGTTGAGTGCAATAATTTTAGCCAGACAGAAATCAGATCTTGGATGGAATCATTTGAGCACAGTTTCAAATCAACATCGAATTGCACGAGGTTTGTATTTAAAAGCTGATTTCGCTCAATCTCATAGCTGGTTCCAAGTTGTTGTGGCTACAAGAACTACGCTTCTTGGACCTGATCACATGGACACTTTATGGAGTCGGTTTTGGCTCGGAAGATGCATTTTAAAGTGTGGGTATTGCCAAGATGCTCTAGAAATTCTTGAGAGCGTTTTGAAAAAACTAAAAATTGATCTTCCAGCAGATCATGAAGATGTTGAAGAAACGGAATTTCGAATTGCTGGCTGTTTACGTCTTCTCAAAAGATACAAGGAAGCTGAGAAACTCTACCGAATTGTGTATGATAAAGCTACTAGAAGGCTAGGATCTATTCATGTACAAACTTTAATTGTTCATTACAATCTCGCTCATATCCTAGACAAACAAGAAAAATTCCAGGATGCCTTAAAATGGTATTCAACTTTTGTTCCTTTAGGAGTTGAGTATTTGGGTCCTCACATTAATTCAGTGATGAAAGCAAAGACACGGTTGAAATATCTTCAAAAAAATTCGTGAAATGTAAAGTCAGAAAGGCAATGTCAAAAAATAATCACAAACAAATTGTTTATTGTAATTATCAGTTACTAACATTTAATGCCAGGAATAACGTTCAGTTTTGATAAAGCAGAGATTCAAATAGATGGACCAGTAGAATTCAAATTTCTTATGCTAAATCAAATTATCGTTTTCATAATTCAATTTTACTCCCTAAAAAAATTGCATATAATTACATAACAAAATATCACACATGAAAATAATTTCAAACGTAAAGTTTTTTGTATGGCTGTTTTCTTTTGTAGCAAAAAAAGTATGTGAAGTCCATAATAATTTTATTTTTTAAATATTTAAATAAAAATTGGCATGTTGTTTCAAAAAATTTTTTTTCCAAATATTGCATAAAATTATTACCACGGGGTTATACAACACATGAAAACAAATCTATGGATTCACTGGATCATTAGAATTTGTTTTAAAGGGTCGTCTATAAATAATGCTATCAAAAAATCCCAATTTCTAGAACCCTTTGACCCTCTTGTTGCTTTTCCCATGTTGCTAGCTTACATATTGCGTAATAGGCTATCTAGAACGTAGGAAGTCATCAGTAAATTAGTATAATTATACCCGCTGACCCTACCTATGAATTCTTTAATGGACGATCGCTATATCCTGTAAAGTTGGGCAGCATGTTCTTAACGCAATGTTCTGGATAAAGTTCTCATGAGTTATAAATATAATCATTTAGGATTTTATATTTTTAAATGTGCAGAATAATGAAATAATGTAATAAACCGGTTTTAGGACAAACAGCTTAGGTTTTAACAGGTTTTGCTACAAACTGCAAAATGTCTCATTCACATGTTTTTTGCAAGTGGAAAATGTTCTGTTTACGTTTTTAAGAAGTGCAGAATGCCTCACTGACATAGTTTTTAGAGGTGTGAAAAATTTTTATTTATGTACATTATTAAAGCGCAAAAAATGAATCATTTATTTCAATGGTTTAAAAAAAAACAACTAAACTTGATTTTTGAAGTCATAAATCAGCATAAAGTTCATATACATAACTCAGCACTCAGCATGCATACTTTTTGGGAAAGAAGCTTATGTTCCTTTTATCCCCAGCCCCAGTATTTTGTGCTAGCGCGCCACCCTTAAATTGTATCCTCAAAACCCACCTTCTAGAAGTAGCCTCTATAAGTAGAAACTCCGAATTCCGAATATTCAAATACAAAATCAAATAAGTCTTTGATTTTTTAGAAGTAGTTATTGAAAGTACTTTTTATTTTAATTGTTTTATATCAATTAATTTCGTTTTAGTTTGGTATCAGCAGTTCAAACTTACACAACGTTAGCTAGCTGACTTGTGAGTCGTGTTGTGTAATTCGTGATAATCAGCAAGCAGATCAGATCAAAAGCGATTTGTATTCAAATCCCGGTCGCTGCGTTGATTGTACATTGAGCATTGTGCCCTACTTTGTAATCAAAATTAAAAATCAAGAGTCAAGATAATGAATCAAGGCAGTTTAGTTTCGATCCATCATTAATGAGTGATCCAGCAGATTGGGAAATCCAAAACCGGTCTTTCTTACTTAGCCTAACATCATACAGAGAATAGGATAATAATTGATAATGTCGGAATTTATGAAGTAAGTGGTCCAAGGCTACAATTTAATCAAGTTAATAAGTTCTTTTAACAACATCACGGAATATTTATAATAATAATACTACACAAATATCGAAATATTACAAAATATTGAAGTTTTACTTGATAAGTTCATAGTCAGTGCATTTAACACTTAACTTTATTCATTAATTAATTAATTTTTGAATGAATAACACCTATTTAATCCAGATTATAAATGATACGAATAACTACTAGTCAAATTATACAATAATTATTTCGTCTTAAGCTTAAAATTTACATTTGATCAAGATCATACAATGTAATATAATTCAAAATCCGTTTATTTATCTTAAATAATTTGTGAAAAGTAATTTGAATGCTGTTTTAATTTTCCTACAGAGGCAGCGTTAGATTAGACGAGCTGTTACGTCTACCTGATGATGACGAGCTCAAGTTCGTAGTCAGAGACTGTTTTTCGACATCGACAACGTCAACTTACTCGCCCATTGTCTATTTATCTCGGGTAAGAAAAAATTATTACACACAACTATAACATAAGAAATTTTACATTTATTTGTTAATAAGTTAAAATTAACTCAACTACCGCGTAAGTAATAGTGTATTCTTATATTTTCGTATCCGTTCAAAACGTAAAATCAAACGAATCGTAAAAGGTCTTTACTTAATCATTTAAAGTGCTTTATAATGACTATTCACATCAGCACAGACACCTACTGACTTGATTTTGTTTTACTTTGACAGCACTTAATGACGCGACATGAAATATCCTACAGAGAACCAAAGGTGTTACGGGGAAGCGGTGGAAGGCAAACAGCCTGCATAGTTATTCCTGATCTTCAAGAAGACACAAGGAATGAGAATTTGACATATCAAATTAGACTAACTTCTATTATTCAGGATCGGCTTGAAGTTGCTGTGGGGGATTCAGTAACTATGTTTAATTCAGAGCGAATTTCTGATGGAAAAATGGTTTGGATTCGACCTGTTCGTCCAGTTCAAGAAAGTTCTGTGGATTTGGAAATGGAAAACTTGATGGAGACATACCTCTTGCCATATTTTTGGCGTGCCTACCGAATGTTGTGTGAAGGGGATGTTTTTGACGTTACTCGATGTGGGAAAATGATTACGTTTCAAGTTACTAACACTGATCCATCTCCATTCTGCCTCGTTGCTCCAGGAACTACGATTCGATGTGAAGGATTCGTTCCTGAAATTGAAACTAATGCAAAATATGGGCACTCTTCAGCAATAAAAAAACCTCGACCTGAACTTGTTTCGATGCCTATGCCAAAGACAATCACTAAACGGGCAGCATTGAAACCCAAATCTACTGGCAAGCGGCGACAGGGCATCATTGGCCGAAACCGAAATATTATGCCGCCTTTAATGTCAACTGTCGACCAGAGAAGTTTTACTCAAAGTGACAGACCCGCAAGAGATAGAGAAGACAAGACATCGAGCCAAATCATTTTCTCGCCAACGGCAGTGCATGCACGTAAAGGGATTAAACCGCTTCCTGACCTTGTTCCAATTCCGGTTTCAGTACAGAAGCTAGGGTCAAGGTCAGTAAATGCCAGAGCTACTACTAACACGGATATTGAAAGTTGTGCCGCCGAAGAAGGAGCCAAGGCCAAGACAAGCGGCTTGCGTAAGAAACGTAAACTGAGTCCTGAATTGGCTTATGTTATGGGTCAGGAATACATGTTTTTTAATGAAGTGGTCGAGCGGATGTGGGAAATTATCCGGGAGAAAAATTTGTATGATCCAAACAACAAGCAGTTTGCTCTGTGCAACGAAGATTTACTTCCTGTTTTCGGAGTTAAGCGATTCCGTACTTTTGGAATGATAAAGTATTTGAAGAAACACCTCTTTATAGATTAAGTTTTTTTTTACTTTTACATAAAAAAGGTGATCCATATTTGGAATTTTTTTAGGCAGGATCACAAACATGGATTTTTTATTTAATAGATTATCTGTTTTAATAAGTCAATTAAACTAAAATTTTTTGTCATTAGACATTTATTTTACGATATGAATTCATAGATTAGAAGAATATATATATATTTTCAAAAACATCCTATTTTTAAAATAAACGGATAAATCACAAGAAAATTTAAATCGGTTTAACAATAATTTTTTTCACAGAGTAATTTCTGTTCATAAACGCTGGACATAAAATATCAATTGTTTTATTTTGAAAAAGTTATTTTAGCTTCCATTTTTTACCAATTTTCAAATAGTGTATACTATAGGCCCAGTCAATAGTAAATCAACATGCCTACTACAACTAACAGAAACTGTCAATGCGTTAAACTTGTACTCAGTAATATTAGGATAAAAGCTCCTTTATTTTTTATTCCCCTTTTGGTAATAAAGCTAAAGCAGCTGCTGGGCTCCTCATCTATGTTTGCTCCAGGCTAAGCAAATGCTGCCGCATTTCGGAGATGTGCTCGCACAAGTCGTATTCTAATATCGTCTCTTCTTCGCCTTCGCAAGAATGTCCAGAATTCGCTCGTTAAACTTGCACATTTTGAATGCATTTGCATTGCCTCACACTAGCTCTACAATTTAATGCATAGCAGTACAATCAATATAACTTGATATTAATGCATCTGATGAATTGGGCCGCATTTAGTTACAACAGTTTTAAAGTAACTCGACTGTATTTCGAGCCGTTCGGTCACAATTACACGCGAAAGTTAAAAAAATCGATTTTTTGCAACTTTGCAACGCTGTAGCTTCTACAATTTTGGTCAGATTTTCCGATTTTGGTTTTTGGATCTCTTGAAAATCTTCATACAACAAAATACAAACTTTTATAATTTTGAAATTATTAAATCTTTTTTAGTTTTATTGAAAACCATTCTTGAAGGTACTCAAAATAACTAAATTAAATTTTAAAAAACAACATTATAAAAATGGTATTCAACTACCTATACTTATAATGCTTCAGAGATCACAAAACTACAATTGTTTTGAAAATCGGACCAAAACTGTATAAGCCACAACGTTGCAAAGTTGCAAAAAATCGGGTTTTTGGAAATTTGACTGTGAGCGAACGGCGCAAAGCAAACTCGAGTAGAGTTACTCTAGATCTGTAGGTAGTGACTTAGTGTGGCATAATTTAGTATAGGTATTAGTTTTAAAATCGAGTGAGTACATGTAGCGGCATTTCCATGTAAGTTTACTAATTGATAGAAAACCTTAGAATTTCGTGACTCCGGTGAAATTCAAAAATGAATTGCGTCGACGAACATGGACGAAGGAACCTAAATTTTTTACTATTTCACTAGAAGCAAAACAGTTAGGTAAATGAATTGTTTAAAATATTCACAGCATTGGCGCAAGCTAGCTACTACGATCTGCGATAAAAGAACTCTATTAAAGCGTCATAAACTGGATATGTAATTAATATACTTATATAAACTCTTTGAGAGAAAATATTCGTATGAATCGATGAAAAAAAATAATTTAAAACTAGATACGCTGTTCTTTAGTGCTGGCAACTCACAAAGATTTATTTCAAAAAGTCAAAATTTCGAACACCGCATAAATTGTTTTATCTGTTACAGAAATGTAACATAGGTAAATTAAGCAAAATCACGATGTTATGTATTACGATGTGTACGATGTATGTTTAATCTACAGTTTAGAGACGATGCAATGAAGTGGACTTAGACGATTTAAAAACGATTTTCAAATTTAGGAGTGCAACACTTTATTGTGAATTAAAACTAAATATTTATGAAGCAGCATTTCATGAAAAACAATTAAGTAACTATTTTCTGACATGTATAAAAAAGGTACAGACATGTCAGATAAACTTTCAAGTGGAACCTGCCAATTTCTACAAGTCAGGTTTACAAAAATTAGGCTTCTTTTAAATAGTAGAGATCTAAAGTAACTTGACAGCATTTTGCGTTGTTTGGTCACACTGTCCAGCCAAAGTTTTAAAAAACTCATTGTTTTTTAGTTTGCCGTTCTGTAATCCTGTAGCTTCTACAGTTCTCATCCGATTTTGACGAAATGCGATGTTTTCTAATTTTAAGTGTGATTTGTAAAAAGTATTTTCAGGATTTAAAAAAGTTTTTAAATTCTCATTCATTTTAAGAACACTAGTAAAAACATCGTTTTGAAGCCTAATTTCATTTTTTTAACTCTGAGAAAACAGTCTAAAGATTAAAAAAAACATCAAATTTCGTCAAAATCAGATTAAAACTGTCAAATTTACAGGACAGTAAAATATTAAAATTTGAATTTTTTAAACTTAAGCAGGGCACTGTAATCAATCAACGCCAAATACAGTCGAGTTACTATGGATCCTCACTGTTTAAAAGAAGCCTGATTTTTGTAAACCTGACTTGTAGAAATTTGCAGGTTCCACGTGAAACAATTCCCTTGTTATAGGTTATTTCTGAGTCACATTTAGACGTCAAAAATAAACCTAGGCCTAATTGCCAAAGTTTGTTAAATACAGATAATAATTATTTTGTATAGTTAGGCTTTAGGTTAGGATAACAAGAGCACGAAAAACTTTTGGCAAAAACCAAACCTAAAAAAGCTAAAATTTGAAATAATTTTACCTATTTAACATTATTAGTTAGACAATTAATGTAATTTATTTATAAGCGCAGTAATTTATTAACATTAAAAGCACTTTGACTCCTTAAATGTTTACAAAGGCGACCAGTATTGTGCTGATTCTACTCCTTAAATGACATTAGGATCGTCACAGAATGCTACTAGTCAGGAATAACCCAATCTTATAATAACCTTAATTTTTAAATCAGAATTAAAAGCAAAAAACCCTTTACATCTGTTTCTTACAAACAAAGTAAGCCACTTGTAAACGTCGGGTATAACAAGCGGCAGTCCTAAAACTGCAAAGCGTGCCTACGTGTTGTGCAAAATCAAAATACGCAGTGTTAAGCAGAATCATTTCTTAAATTGATAACGTGCGGCTTCCGTTCAATCACAGCAGTCATCACATGATGGCTGACATCACATGATTATTTTCCTATAAAACAAAAGAAACAGTTAAAGCTCTTTGCTTTCTATAGGTAAAAGTTGCTAGTTAGAAATATTGATAAAAAGAAAGAACCAATATAGCATGAATTACAATATGATTTTGTACTCAACTTAAAAATAGGTATCATTAATATTTTTTGTAATGCAGTTTTTTGATGATTACTTTTTATTGTGAATTAGTTAATTTACCATTAATTAACAGAAGGTGACTCAGCATGTGTTGTGTTGTTAGGGCCTTGGTCCAGAACCAACTAGATTTGAAAAAAATATACCTTTTAATGTAAGTGATTTAAACGAGTACACAAGCTTATTTTATTGATTTAAATAAACTTAAGCACTTACATTAGGTGCAATTCATTTAATTTATTTAATCAAGGGCAAAGAAAACAATTTTAAAATCTAATAACTTATGAGGAAAGTAAAAAACAAACCATTTACGTAATTTATTTCGTTAGCTCCAAACGTTGGTTCATTTACGTATTCTGCGATTGAAGGCGATTGCTGTTCTTCTAAAATCCGTTGCAAAAGCTCCAAAAGTTGTGAAAATTTTGGTCGATCAATCGGCTTCTCACACCAGCATCTCAGCATTAAATCGTACCTGTTGGATACATGTTTTTACATGTAAACGTATTTCATGGAAGTCGCTTGTGCTCCGTTAATGTATTTTTAATAATATTAGGTAACTGTTAGAAAACCAACACATTTTCTGACCCACCCACTCATTTATACTGATGTTAAACATGAAGCAATCGGGGAGTTTTCGTATGCACGTACTTATTTAAATGATATCATCAGTTGTAGAAATTGGATGTAGATGGTGACGCATCGTTCATAAACGATGTACTCCAAATATTATAGCATTAAGTACCCCAATTTCCAACTTTAAATTTTATTCCTAACCTATTTGAACTTATGTAATGGATTTACATACCTATATTAGTTATGGATATTGAGGGATCGCTCATAATGACGTTCTCCAAACATCATAGTTTTAAGGTCTCCCATTTCCACCATTAAAATTTTTTCCAGCCTACTTTAACATACATGTATTGAACTCACCTATATAAGTTATAGATATTTTTTAATTGAGATCACACTAATCGTTTTTCTACAATTAGTAGCTGAATAAAGCAACTCCAAAATTATTTTTTATACATTTTAAGGGATCGTCCGGTAATGACGTCTTTCAAAAATATAATTTTAGTAACCACCCTCTCTTTTAATTATTTAACCATTTTTTCAGGGATCGTCCATAAAGACGTCCTTTAAATGTAATAGTTTTTAGAACCACAAGTCCGAATTTAAAATGATTTTCCATCCTATTTTGACTACATCTCACGGACTTACCTATATTTGATATACATATTAAGGGATCGCGAATAATGACGTCGTCTAAATACCATAGTTTCTAGTATCCTTAGTCCTAACTTTAAACTTGTTTCAATCCTATTTTAACTACATGTCAAGGAATCAACATTATGTGCTATGGATATTCAGGGATCGTCCATAATGACGTCATTCAAATATCATAGTTTTTAGGACCCTCATTTTTAACTTCAAAATATTTTAGAACTTTTGTTTAACTGCTTGCCACGTACGTTCGTATATAGCGTATTGATTGTAGGGGAGGCTCCATAAATGACGTCATTTGAAAATCATGCAATTCTCAAAAATATTGTAGTGTTTTTTAACTACATGCCACGTACTGCTATATGGCTTATTGATGGTAAGGAAGCCCCCGTGTATGACGTCATTTGCGAATGGTGCAATTTATTAAAAAATTTTAGCTATATATACCTACATGTTACGCACACTCGTATGTCCTATTGATTGTAGGGGAGCTTCCATAAATCTTAAATGATCTTGAAGCGTAACATAATTTGTCTGGCGCCTTTGTTGAAGCTGAGCATCTACTTCAGGCCCGCCCACGGTCGACAAATCAGGCGCGAAGCGCCAGATTTTTATATTTACTTGCAGGCAGCTTTAATACATGCAGGGCTACACAAGGAAGACAAGACACTTAAGACGTATTGCACTGTTTTATTCGGATAATTCGTAAATGCCGTGACGCAAATTATAGGGCGTCCACAAATGATGTCAAGGGAATTTTCCCATTTCAGGAGTCCTAGGAAATCCCATTTAGATGCTTAACTATTACGTGAATGGCTATCCTCATCTTCAACATGGAGTATGAGAAATATCCTAGTGTACTGGTTTGGCCCACCCGTAATGTCATTTAAATCTTTCTATGTACCACTTGTTCTCTGTACAATTGAATTAAATTGATGAAAAAAGGATCTATATTTAGCTACAAACCAAATTCCCTATGAGAAAAAATATTGTACATCGAAAATAATTAAGACTTATAATCGTCATGTTAATACATAAGACGTATTCGTGAAATATTTGTTTATATAGGAAGGCTTGCAACCTATTAAGAATCTCTTTTATGGTATACTGAGCTGAAAGGCTATCGCAATTGTGCAAAAGTAAACAAATTAAGATTATTGTTCTGAAATAATTAAATTAAATAGAACAATGTCAATTTATGCACTTTTGAAAAATATATCAATTAAAGATTTTGAACTTTAAAAATGCGTTAATCAAACGTTTTAGGCGTATTAAAATTATTTAAGTGGAAAATTTATAGCTTTTTAGATGCTGAGCCAGCATCTAATGAAATGGTTTTGTCCGTCTGTCTGCCTGTCTGTCCGTCCGTTGGTCCTGCTCTACAGGTCACAGTTTTTAGGTGATTACTCTCAAACTTCTTTTAAACTCTCACAAATGCGAACAAGAGGTGCCCTTTTGTTTATAGTAATGATCGCAATTATAGTTTGTCCGCAATTGCCAGCTGAGTGAACCAAGAATCAAAATATCTGTATCGGCATAAAAAATCCGGCGCTTCGCGCCGAATTTGCCTATCGTGGGCCCACAGTAGATGCTAAGCTTACAGCAAATATTGACTTTAGTCAATTGATGCATCTTTTCACATTATTTACATACAATACACTCTATACCCTCTAAAGTACAATATTTTAGTGACGACATTGTTGGACGATCCTAATAAGTACAATAATATTATTCCTTGCAAAAAACACTATATTACATAATGTTCAAACTGATAAAGGGTGTTTTTTTAAAATTATGACATTTAGACGACGTCATTTATGGACAATCACTGTGTGTATACTGTTTTACTGGTAAAAGTAGATTTTGAAGATATAAATCTACCAAATTTTGCATTCAGCACTAACAAGAATCCTTAAAATGGGGATTTTGGAATGACGTCATTTATGAAGGATCCCTGTATGTATGCTAGAAAAAGACGGTGTTAGGAATATCCATTAATTTGATTTTTGAACTAAAGACAGAAGAGATTCCTATAATCAAAATAATTAAATGTCGTCATTTTTAAATCATCCTTGCATGGCTCTTAACTTGTGTAACCCTCGAACTTGAAATATATTATATAAATAACTTATGTATAAGATTTACTGGACACTAAAACTTACGAACTGCGTGCCATTCGATTAAAGTTTGTTCCTTAAAATTGAGAATTTGAATGACGCCATTAATGGTTGGTCATCAACTATCCATAAGCTTCGTTCGTATGTTCACAGCATAAAGTAAAAAAAGTTGGGGTGGGTTTTCTAAAATGGAAATTTTTATAAGGACGTTATTTATTAACGGTCCCTTTCCTTCTACGATCAACGTACGTATGTTTACAGCATTAAGTTTAAAAATCGTGAATTTCACCCGTTTTTAATTCCACGTTGAATATATCATGGTATAATGCAATTGGTTTTTTCCGACATTCCGTACTCAATGCTGATAAGCATGGATTTTTCCGAGTGTGATTCAAATACAGGATAGCAAACCCAAAATATTAAGTTCGTATGCTTGACTAGCTTTGGGTACGGACACAAATGACGACACCTAAATTTACCAAAATTATAAGCCTACCCACGCGCTTGTCACCTTTTTAAGCATTGCTTAAATGGATGCCCTTGCCGTGGAATGTCAAGCGACCCACCCTCAAGGTAAGCAACGCCATTTGTGTCTGACCCCTACCAGCCCTAACGTCGTCAAAACAAAAAGCAGCCGGCTGTTTTGCAAGACACGAAACGTAGCAGGACTTTCTGTTAGAACGACGGGAAACAAAGCCAACTCGCTTACGGGACTCTATGTATCTTATGGGTTGCATATCTGACACGTTTACAGATTCGTATCAGACATTTCTCAGCTCAGGCCATTACTGACCCATTGCTGTTTACGGGACTCTAAGTGTCGCGTGCTCCATTCCAACCTTGGATTCGAGGCTTCAAATTTTTCGGACTTATTTTACGATTGATTCTGAATTCCCCCCCCCCCCCCTTAACCTAAAAAGGATGATTTTTTGAGTAGGGGAGCATTAGTTTGCGGTTGGTAAAGCATCAGACATAAGTAATATTTATATTTTTAAGATTCTGACTTGTTTTAATTCTTAACACCACCCTCCCCTTTAAGAGATATTTCGTGGGGTTAGGGGTGCAAGTATTTAGAGTTTTTTAATAGTTTTAGCAAAGAAATTAAGATTTTTGAGACGTCATTTGTGGGTAACCCCAAGTACACCCCCCTCCCTTGTGGGGATACTTACTGGGTGAGGGGTGCAAGTATTTACAGTTTTTTAATGGGTTTAGCAAGAAAATTAGGATTTTTAGGACGTCATTTGTCAGTGACTCCCAGTCCCCCCCCCCCCCGCCGCTCTACTAATGCAATACTTTGTGGGTGGGGGTGCAAGAATTTAAAGTTTTTTAATGGTTTTAGCAAGAAAATTAAGATTTTTGGGACGTCATTCGTAAGTAACCCTAAGTACACCCCTCTCCTGAGTGGATACTTAGTGGGTGGGGGTTGCAAGTATTTAAAGTTTTTTAATGGTTTTAGCAAGAAAATTAAGATTTTTAGGACGTCATTTGTGCGTGACCCCAAGTACACCTTTTCCACCTAGGGGATACTTTGTGGGTAGGGGGTGCAAGTATTTAAAGTTTTTTAATGGTTTTAGGAAAAAAATTAAGATTTTTGGGACGTCATTTGTGAGTGACTCCAAATACACCCCCTCCCCTTAGGGGATACTTTGAGGTTGGGGGTGCAAGTATTTGAAGTTTTTTAATGGTTTTAGCAAAAATAGTTGAGATTGTTGAGACGTCTTTGTGGGTGACCCCAAGTACACCTCCCCGCCTTAGGGATACTTTGTGTGTGCGGGTAACTTCTGCGGGTAGCTGGTGTCGATGACTGGTGCATGTTGCTGGTGCATTGACTGGCGCCTGTAACGAAACCATTTAGCTGGTGCATTTGACTGGTGCAAAGCGGCAAATCACCGGTTTTTCTCCAATGCTTTCAGATGGCTAAAAAAGTTGGTCCAGTCAATTGTTAATTGTGAAAAACTGGTTAGTTTGATCTCTCTCAAAAACAATAGGGCACTTCTCCCTCGCATTTGTGGCCATTTAAAAAATATTCGACGAATATCGCTTGAAAACTGTGACCTGTAGCGCATAAAGAACAGAAGAACAGACAGACAGACAGACGGACATAGCCATTCCTATAGATGCTTACGCTCAGCATCTAAAAAATCCGGCGCTTCGCGCCGGATTTGTCGACCGGGGGCCGGAAGTAAATGCTGAGCTTACAGCGAATAATTGCTTTAGTAAAGGAGTAGAACCCTAGTGTGGCAACGCTGAAACTACGACAGCGCCTAACTCCACTTTAGCTTCTACTTGAATTTCTAATTTGATTAAGTCGTAACAAATAACTTTGGGATTATTCAAATAATAATAATTGGATAAAGTCATTTAAAAACGATCCGTGTATGTATTATTGCAACATCCTGCGTTCAAAGTATCTGTTTACCTAATTCGTGAACAAATTCAGAGCAGATCCCTGAAATAGTGGTATTTAGATGACGCCATATATGGAAGATCCCAGCATGAATACTGGAAGCATTCCATAATATGGGTACCTGTTTACTTCATTTTAAAACTTATGACAGCCGGGGTACTTAAAATAGTAATATTTAAGCAACGGCATCTATGAACGATCTCCCTATGAATACTAGTAAAATCATATGTTGAGGACAAACGTACACCTAATTTCTGAACTAATTACAGTGGGGATACCTAAAACAGTTAAATTTGAATGACGTCATTTACGGACGATCGCCGTGCGTAAGCTTTAAAAATTTAATGTTAAGGATATAGGTTAACCTAATTTTCGAACTAAAAGCATGAAAATCTCTTAAATAGTAAAATTTGTGCGACGCCATTTATAGACAAACCCTGCATGCGTGCTAGTAAAATCTTATGCTAAGGATATATGTCAACCTTATTTCCAGTGTAAGACACGGAGCCGGTGACCGGTAGGACCGATTGCACTGACCGGAGGTCCGGTCAGTTCTATACTTTTGAGACAAGCTCAGGATGGCCTGTGTTAGATAATACAGAGGCTCAAATGAGGCCAAAAAGAAAGGTACGTTTCGGTCCTCGGTCCCTTTTTTTTAAAGGCTCATTAGGGACCGATTGACTTGCACTGCTTATTTCTAACCTTATAACAGTGGGGATCCCTAAAATAGTAAAATTTATATGACGTCATTTATGGACGATTCCTGCATGCATACTAGTAAAATCCTATGTTGAGGTTATATGTTAACCTGATTTTCGAGCTAATGACAGTGGGGGGCACTAAAATCGTTAAATTTGTATGACGTAATTCAGTGACGAATCCTGTAAACATAATAGTAAAATCCTATGTTAGAGATACATGTCAACCTTATTCCTGAAATAATGACAGTAGGGATCCCTAAAATGGTAAAATTTGTGTTACGTAATTTTAATTTTGGAACTAATGACAGTCAAAGTCTTAAAATGCTAAAATTTGTATGACGTCCTTTACGGACGATCACTGCATGCACACTAGTAAAATCCTATGTTAAGGATACATGTCAACCTAATTTTTGAACTGTTGACAGTGGGGATCCCTAAAAAGGTAAAATTTGTATGACGTAATTTATGGGCGATCCCTGCAAGCATACTAGTGAAATTCCATGCTAAGGATATATTTAAATCTAATTTTTAAACTTATAACAGTGGGGGTCTCTAAAATTGTAACATTTGTTTGACGTAATTTATGGACGATCCCTGCATCCCTACTAGTAAAATCCTATGTAAATCGGAAGTTTTCTATGGTACGAATATCGACTGAATGTCAGGTATATGGAACGTGCGGCGCATGTACCTACCTACTTAGCTTCAGTGGCAAGTATTGAAATTGAAATGCATGTAAAGTCTTGCCAAAGACCCGTTTTTAGATGCTGAGCATCTATAGGAATGGCTATGTCCGTCTGTCTGTCTGTCTGTTGATGTGTGATTTTTTGTCGTGCTCCACAGGTCACAGTTTTCAATTTAATTTTTTCAAATAAATTTTAAATGATAGTAAAGGCGATGGAATAGAACCCTATTGCTTTTGGAATTAAACGGATTCACCAGTTTTTCACAATTAACGATATAATGGACCAACTTTTTAGCATTAAAATGCATGCAGGAAAAACGGGTCTTTGGCAAGACTTTACATGCATTTCAATTTCAATACTTGCCACTGAAGCTAAGTAGGTAGGTACATGCGCCGCACGTCCCATATACCTGGTATTTAGTATATATTCCTACTATAGAAAACTTTAGATATAGGTACATACCATTGAAAAGAGATCGTCCATAAATTTCGTCAAACAAGTTTTAACATTTTAGGGACCCCAACTGTCATTAGTTCAGAAAACATGTTGACATATATCTTTAACATAGGATTTTACTAGTATGCATGCAGGGATCGCCCATAAATTACGTCATACAGATTTCACCATTCTAGAGATCCCCAGCCATTAGCTCAGAAATAAGGTTAACATGTATCCTTACCACAGGATTTTACTAGTATGCTTGCAGGGATCGTCCCTAAATGACGTCATACAAATTTTACCAATAGACCCCCACTGTCATTAGTTCAGAAAACATGTTGACATATATCTTTAACATAGGATTTTACTAGTATGCATGCAGGGATCGCCCATAAATTACGTCATACAGATTTCACTATTCTAGAGATCCCCACTGTCATTAGCTCAGAAATAAGGTTAACATGTATCCTTACCACAGGATTTTACTAGTATGCTTGCAGGGATCGTCCCTAAATGACGTCATACAAATTTTACCAATTGACCCCCACTGTCATTAGTTCAGAAAACAGGTTGACATATATCTTTAACATAGGATTTTACTAGTATGCATGCGGGGATCGCCCATAAATTACGTCATACAGATTTTACCATTTTAGTGGTTCCTATGCCATTAGTTCAAAAATTACTTTGACATATATCCTCAACATAGGATTTTACTAGTATGCCTGCAATGGATTGTCTATAAATGCCATTTAGGAGATTCTCATGCTTTTAGTTCTAAAATTAAGTAAACATGTATCCTTAACATTGCATTTTTCAAGCGTACGTACAAAAATCGGCCAGAAATTATTTTATGCAAATTTTACTATTTTAGGGACCACCACTGTCTATATTTCAGATATTAGGTTGACATATCCTCAACATAGGATTTCACTAGTATTCATATGAAGATCGTTCTTAAATGAAGTTGTTTAAATATTACTATTTCAAGTATCCCGCCCATGCCTGTTAACGGCTACCGACCTGAACAAAAAAAAGGTTTGGCGATAGCCGTTCCGGCGGCAGCCGATTGAAAAACCGTCGGTTTTCCACCGTCAGTTATTTTAGGAGATTGTTAATTTTTGCAAATAACAGCATGCTTTGACTTTCTTAATTCAAGAGATTGTCCATAATTGGCGTCAAGGAACGTTAGGATTGTCCGTAATTGACGTAACAAAAATATCACTCGTTTATTGGGATGATCCGTTAATGACCTTACTAAAATTATGTAGCAGGTTAACGTATATGTTTAAGTTATCAATACCTAACTTTACCTTTTGACTAGACATGACAGAATTTTTACAAACCTAGCTGTACGACTCGTAATTAGTCTACTGAATGCGTCAAATCACGTTCGTTACCCACTCGTATTGGTGCTATTCTTACCAAGCCAAGACTACTACTACTAGGCGTACCAAGCTAACTCAAACCCGCACCAACCTCTCTCGTACTAGTAAAATTCTCAACAAGAACTTTCAAGTCCCTTGTACTCAGCCGAACGGTACCAGCAAAGTTCGTATCTAGCACACTCGTACCGACGTACCAACTCAAACCTGTGCTGTTTTAAAATTTACTTGTACCAGCGCAACTCAAATCGCGTCGATTTTCACTAGCAAAAGTTGTAGCTCAGCCCGCTTCTATGGACACTAACTGCAAGGATTTTATGTTAGCCTTACTAAATAAACAAAGTTTTCCAGTGGTTAAAACAATGAGTCTGTAAGCTCAGCATCTACTTCGGGCCCACGGTGGACAAATCCGGCGCGAAGCGCAGGATTTTTCCTGCATGCATTGTAATGCTAAAAAGTTGGTCCATTATATCGTTAATTGTGAAAAACTGGTAAATCCGTTTGATTCCAAAAACAATAGGGTTCTATTCTATCGCATTCACCATCATTTAAAATTTATTTGAAAAAATTAAATTAAAAACTGTGACCTGTGGAGCACGACAAAAAATCACACATCGACAGACGGACAGACAGACGGACATAGCCATTCCTATAGATGCTCAGCATCTAAAAAGGGACAAATTTACATGTCATGTACATACCTACCTGAGAGCTTGTCAAGTTTCGTGAAATAAAATACACATGGAAATTTTAACAAACTTACAATAGTCGTGAATATACTTATCCAATATGTACGTTCACACGGCAGCCTGGTATAGTGGTTGTAGGTTTAGGACTGCAATTTGGTATTGAAAAATATCTATGCTCATGACGGGGGTCTACGCTTCAAACACCAGCCCAGGCAATCGGAATTCTGCTTCCTAATCATTATACAGATTCATATTTATTTCTACAGGCCACAGACATACGTACGCAAACTGGCTACAGATAGTCAGGGATCGTCTTTATTGACGTCCTTCAGATATTAAAGTTTAAATTACCCCCATTTCTAACTTTAAATTTTTTTTTCGGCGTGTTTTACCAACACGTAATAAACTCACCTATATTGGTTATTTATATTCAGGGATCGTCCCTAATGACGTCATTCAAATATTTTAGTTTAAAGTGTCTCAATTAGAACTGATTTTTTTTAATCCCATTTTGACATACACGTAATGAGCATACTTTCATTAGGTTATAGATGATAAGGGATCGTCGATAATGACGTAATTTAAATGTCATATTTATAAGTACCTCTAAGCCCATTTTCAACTTTAAATTTTTTTCCAACCTGTTTTACCTACATGTATTGAACTTCCGTTTATTGGTTATAGATTGTCGGGGATCGTCTATAATGACGTCCTTCAAAAATTATAGTTCTAAGTACCCCCATTGCCAACTTTAAATTTTTTTCCAACTTGTATTACCTACGTGTAATGAACTTCCCTTTAGTGGTTATAGATTGCAAGAGATCGTCTATAATGACGTACTTGAAATATCATAATTTTAGGTACCCCTATCTCCAACATTATATTTTTTAGATGCTGAGGAAGCACCTATTGAAATAGTGTTGGCTGACCGTTAGCTTTTAGATGCTGAGTTTTAGCTCATAAGCATCTATTGAAATGGTTTTGTCTGTCCGTCTGTCTGTCGGTCTGTCTGTTCAAATGTCTGTAGGTCGTACGAGAACGGTCGCAGTTTTCAACTTAATTTCTTCAAATATTAGTTTAACGCTAGAAAAAGCGCCCGCGCAGTGCTGTATAGTTTTTGGGCGACATCCTATGAATAGGTTTTGCACATTTAGCAGTTAGCTGGTTAGCTGATTTACCCAAAATCAAAAATCCGGCGCTTCGCGCCGTATTTGTCGCCCGTGGGCGGGCCCGAAGTAGATGCTGAGCTTCAACAAAGGCGCAAGACAATTTATGTTACGCTGAAAGTTGATATGGGATTTATGGAAGCTCCCCTACAATCAATAGGACATAAACCAGTGTGTGTAGCATGTAGTTAAATATAGCTGAAATTTTTTTATAAATTGCACTATTCACAAATGACGTCGTTTATGGAGGCTTCCTTATTATAATTAGGTCATATATGGAAGTACGTGGCATGTTGTTAAAAAACGCTGAAATATTTTTGAGAATTACATTATTTACAAATGACGTCATTTGTGGAGCCTCCCCTACTATCAATAAGCCATATACAAATGTACGTGGCAAGCAGTTAAAGAAAAGGTTGGAAAAAATTGGGAAGTTAAAAATGGGGGTCCCAAAAACTTTGATATTAGAAGAACGTCATTATGGACGATCCCTGAATATATGTAACATAATTGTGGGAAAGTCCGTGACATAAAGTTAAAATAAGTTGGAAAAATTAATAATGTTAAGACTGGGGGTACTAAAAACAATACTAGTTGAAGGACGTCATTATGGACGATCCCTGAATATCTGTAGCACATATATTTAAGTCCGTGACAAGTCAAGATACGATGGAAAAAATTGTAATGTTGGGACTGGGGGTTTAAAAACTACGATATTTGAAGGTCGTCATTATGGATGCTCCCTGAATGTCTATAACACTGAAGAACGTCATTATGTGCTTAGCATCTAAAAGTGGTTAAATAATTACGGGGGGGGGGGGGAGTACCTAAAATTATGATATTTTTGAAAGACGTCATTAGCGGACGATCACTCACAATGTTTAAGGAAAAATTTCGGATTTGTTTCATTCAACTAATAATTGTGGAAGAATGATTAGTGCGATCTCAATTTAAAAAAATACAACACACGTCCTTCGCATTTGCAAGTGTTTAAAAGTTGTTTAGTTTAATCTGTATAGAAATGCAACGTCCAGCGTTGGACTAACTGGCGATAGGAGAAACAGACATTTTGTCGGTTTTTTTAAGTGACTGAAATTGAGAGTAAAAAATGTAAAGTTGTAAAGAGGGGTACTTAAAACTATGATATTTGAAGGACTGTAGCGACGGACCAACATACAGACAGACAGATGGACGGACATCCGGACATGACCATTTCATTAGATGCAGCTAAAGCTCAGCATCTAGAAATTACCAATAATTTACAATATACATAATTATAAACTGCACTTTACTATTTATTACTGAACTGCAAACTATAATAATAAACTGCATGACGTCCATAAGATGGACCACACGACGACCATGACCGATAAATTACAATAAAATGATGAACTGACTGACGGTAATGACAACCAATTTACGAGATAATAATGAAATGCACGACAGCAAGCTTCACGACAGTAGTGAGATTAGTCGACTTTGGCCCCTAATATACCCCCAGGCACCCCTCCGGGAGGGTAAAGGCCTCCGGGTAGTTCCCCCCCACAAGTATTAAACTTTTTTTCAGATTCCCACCTCCATAAACCTTTTTTTTTCAAGCAAGCTTATGATATATAGCATGAGTTTATGATGATTGTCAGCCACTTGACGGTAATTGTCAATAAAAGATGGCGTTTAAATCATGTATTAATTTTGTATGTGTAAGAGTGATTAAGCACAAATATCAGGATCTTTGGAACAAATTTGGAACAAATTTTGAACAAACATTCTGATATTTGTAGCGTAGAGTGAATATCTTGTATCAATTTCATATGTGTAAGAGTGATTAAGCACAAATATCAGGATCTTTGGAACAAATTTGGAACAAATTTTGAACAAACATTTTGATATTTGTAGCGTAGAGTGAAAATCATGTACCAATTTTATATGTGTAAGAGCAAGCTTGCTCAAATATCCAAATCTTTGGTTCAATGATTCTGATATTTTCAAATATCTAAATCATTGAAACAATAAGTTGGATATTTGGTGCGTTAAGCGATGCAAACGTTTTAAATATATTTTTTAAATTTCGAGCCTTGATAAGTTACATGTAATAAACATAGTAGATCCATAAACACGTTTAAAACACGTTTAAAACACGTTTAAAACACGGTATAAAAACGTTATGTATATTATTAAACAGGTTTAATCATTTATATGAATCTGTATATATTAAAATAATACGAACAGATGTTTATATATTTCATCCTAAACGTTGCAAATACGTATCTTAATAATAAATTTTTAAATGTGGCGCTTTTTGTACTCTATCTGCTAGTCTTGTAAATAGCTTGGATGATGAATAATTATTTGAAACAGGTTTCAATTTTGCAGTCTAGAATTAACATTTGGTATGGAAAGTACAAGTGTTCTACGGTCTCTTGCAAGTAGAGATATTGAATGTTCAAGTTGTAGATTTTGCTGGTTACAAAGCTCACCTCAATCATTGAAATTGTTTAATTTTGAAAATAAACAATACTGTCACGAGTGTTTCAACAACCAGAGTCAACTAAGTTCATTAATTTTAAAATATAAGGATAGATTTTACAATCCTAATACTATTACAAGTTTAAGCAATAGCAAATATTGGAGTCGTTTAATTAAGTGTCCAACTCAGTTTAATTGCTATTATTGTATTAAAGGAGGATTTGAAACCGAAGTTATTTCAAACTCTTGTCCAATAAACAAGGCCGAAAGTGCATGTTGTGCTTTAAGTGGTATTGGAATGAAAGTATTTGTATTGAATTCTGAAATAAAATTGTGCAATGATTGTTATTTTTCTCAACCCTCAGTCTTTGAAGATATTGCAGAAAGATTTTCGTATTTAGCAACATGATTTGCCATGACTTAAAATGTTCAGATTGTGGTCTATCATGGTTATTTTTATGTAATCGAACAGAAGTAATTTTAAAAGAATATAAAACTCGAAAATATTGCTTTCAATGTTATGATCTCAAACTAACTAGTGACAGAATTAAAAGAAAAAAAAATGGAAGTTATTAGACAAAAAAGAAATCAAAAACTTTTTGGATGATGATAATTTTGTTCGAATAGTTCAAGATTTTTCATTGCTATTGTGTGAATATTGTAAATATTCATGTAAAAATTTAAAATCTACAATAACATCAAAAAGTGATGAGACAAAATTATTTTCTGAATTTCGAACTGAAATAATTTCATACAACTATTTATTACTAAATTGGGTTATTTTGTGTGAATCCTGTTTCAAAACTAAAAGCTATAGACTTGCTTGTGGGGAAAAAACCATTCAACAATATGTGTCTAACCCTAATCCAGACGGGTCAGAAAAACCAAATCTCCTTTATGGAGCTCGACCATTATGTTTTTAAAAAATTGTTGTATTTTTCAAAATAATTAGCAATATGAATTCTCACTTTGTTATAAAATGTTCAGATTGCGGATTTAGTTATTTTAACATTAATAACGTGTTTCCTAGAACCTGGAAAATAGACACTAAATACTATTGTAACCGATGTCTTCAAAATCATCAATTTGCGGTCGATAGAATAAACTTTTTAGATGTATTTGAACAGGACCCTGTACAAGTCTCTAATATTCAAAATAATGATAACTATATAAAGATATATCTAAGCGAGGAAAACTTTAGCTGTTTTTGTTGTTTACAAGACTATCTCAATCTTCCTCAAATACCTTTCAACAAATTGTTTTTTGAAACAGAAGATTTTCTCAAATATGGAATACCTGCTTATATGTACATTCTTGATTCAAAAATAATTATTTGTAACAAGTGTTGGAATAAGGATATTATTAATAATATTGATTTTAATATGAAAATTGTCGCTAATCATGTTTCTAGCAGCTAATAAAAAACAAACCTGTAAATTATGTCATTTAAAATGTATGTAAATCTTCTAAATTAGTGCGAATAAACTAATGTTAATACATCTAATGATTTGTTGTGGTATTTTTCAATAATTGAAATAAATGTAATTATTGTTAACATCATTTTTTATTTCCAAATTAGTTTTATTCATTTATAAATTTACATAGTAAAATAATATTATGGTTTATATGTAACATTTTTGTCCGAATCTATGCAAAGTACTGAGTCGAATACACCATAAACAAGCACTGAATACGGTTCGGATAATCCTTCTGAAAAACTTGCTTCCATACGAAGTTTACCATATCTGATCGGATTAAAACTGTTTCCCATTCCCTCAGACTGCATTTGAAAAGCAAATAATGCATATCCATTTTTAAAAGACTTGTAGTTTACGATTCCATCTTCATTTAATCCAGTTATTTTTTGAAATTGTGTTACTGCATTCATATATATACCACTTCCAAAGTTGCAATTCAACGTTCCATACAACTGGTCATCTTCATCAGTGGACATTTTCAATCTTGTTAAATTAGCGTGATCAAAAACAAATGGAGAAAGAGAGTGCTTGCCATTTAATCTTGCAGATTTTACAAATGCTGCTATAACCACGCGCGGTAATACTCCAGAAAAAACATTTTCATGTATAACACTGAAACTGTTTTGAGCTATTCCAAGATTTCTTAGTTCTGTTCTGAATCCAGGCATTTCAGCAATCATTCCATTTTGAAATTGATTATTAATAGTTTCTAGAATGTTCAGTTGAAGTGTAACCGTTGTAATTTCTATGTAAATATCCTCAATGACTAGATCATAGTCAACAGAATCATCCTTAGCATTTAAAATTAAATTAGGATTTGATCTATCATATTTAATATGCATAGACACATCGTTTGGTAAATATCTGTGAAGTTTCATTTCTAGAAACCCTAAACACCCTTCAAGCTCAACAAGATTAGAAGTTGCAACATACTCAGAATGTTTTAAAGATGCACTATTAGCAGCAAATGATGTATCGCTAGGATCGCTTATTTTTAAAAACATTCGATTAGGATTTTCTCGATCGCGGGTACTTAACATTTCAATAAAATTTTTATAGGGTAACAAATTTTCGTCTGAAGAAACCAACTTATTACCAATATACAACGAGCCATTGCTAAATATTGATCCTAACAAATTATTACTAGCACAAACTTTGTCCGCTCCAGTTAGATCTGCTCCAGATTTTCTTTTAACTCTCACTGCAGCATAGAGTTTAGCGCTTTGTAGATCGTACAGTTTAAATTTACTGGCGCGAAAATCAAATTCTAGAGGTATTTTCGAGTCAGTGAATGCTGAATTAGGACGGACTTGTTCTTTTTTTGATGAAACTATTGACACGTCAGTAGGTTTGTGAGTTAAGTAGTCTATTTCAGACCTTAACACCTTCTCAGAGTTTTCAATAATATGGAGATCCATTTTTAGCGTTGTTTACGAACTGCTTTACGCTTACGACTGAGGGATGACTTAGCAGGTTTAGCCGTTTTTATATTAGGTTTCCGTTTAACGTTCTTATTTGGTTTTCGTTTTAACGTTTTAATTGATTTACGCTTACCAAACGTTTTAGGTATAGCTACAACTGGAGTGTTATATCCCTCGTCTTCTCTTGTTATACCTTTTTTATTTCCAGACATGGTTAGGTAACAGTTGGAATCAATACACCTTACTTCTCTCATTTTTCGTTGGCGTAATTCTATCGTGCACTTCACACCTTGACGTTTAAAATCCAACTGAACTCCATTCTCGTCAACCAAACGTATTTGTATATATTCAATAATTTTTGATGATAACTTGTTATATAAAATAGGGTTGAATTTCACAGTTTTTCCAATTTCGTAAGGAGGTGCTTGATCAAAAATATGCAAAGCTTTATACATCGATCCACCGTAGTGCTGATGATCAACTATGTTACATAAAACAAAAATCTCATTTTTTTCAGACGGTTTGAGCAGTTCTATCGGAACATTTTCAGATTTATCAATTTTAAAATCTACGTCCAATCCTAAAAGGTATTTAACTCTCTCTGAAAATTCTATTTCAATTGGTTGAGGTTCGCTTACTGTTATTTCTAAAGATGAGTTGTATATCGCAATTGTTGTTTGTATATGGTTTTCAGCAAAACAAAAATTTATGTCGCTAACAAGCTCGTCAAGGGAAGCAGGATTATCCTATTCTACAGTAAGGTGTTGTTCTTTTGGCTGAAATGTAAATGTAAATTGAAAATTGGCGGGTATATCACTAAATAATTGATCAGATGGGGCATGTACTTGAGAATATGAACCATTGTCGTACCACTTGTTTTCAAACCCTAAAATAGACAGTAGATTGTCAGATATGTATACTAGCTTATTTGTATTATTGTATAAACTAACACTCCGTTGACCACTTATAAAATTAAAAAAAATACTGAAATTTATTTCGAGTTTTTCGAATTCTGCGTTTATATCCTCAATAAATTTAGTAACGTTAGATCCTGATTTTTTAATCACAACATTCTGACGTTCTGTAGATTTTTTTATTATTTTTATAATTTTATCTTTTTCTGATGTAAATACAGTAAATGTGGATGGATGAGCTGTATAATTAATGTCCACTAAACCTATTTCCCACTCACCATTTTCACAATTTATAGGTTTAGCTAATGTATTTGTGAAATTACTAGGACTATTTTCCGGAAAATAATCCAGACAGGTAGAAGATAACACTGTTATAATCATGTTGCTCAACTATCAGTAACTAACTGAAGTTCAAATTGTACAAAGCTTCCTTTAATATGTTCTCCATTTAAATCTTGAAGGTCATAACTCGGAGGAAATGTGTCACGCACATTACGAATTACAAATACTTCTTGTTTAAAACTCTCAAAATACGATTTTTCAAATATTAGTTTCTTAAAAGAAATTCTTACTTTATCAAAACGTTTAAATTTTGGAGGTTTTTTAACACTTCTAATTAAACCGTCAAATAGATTTCGAAATACATCGGCAGAGTTACTATCATTGACATTCTTTGGAGCAAACTGGGTTGATGAATGTTTTGTTGCATTATATGACCTAACAATACCTGGAAGAAGTTTTAAATACTTTGAAGTATTGTTAATAAACCACATTTTTGCAATTCGTCGCATGAGAGTCAGTATTACTCGTTCTGCTATACTAGCCTTGTTATTTGAGTGAGAGCTATAGTGGTTTACTTTAAATTTATTAAATAAAGCTTTTAATTCCTTATCATAATACTCTGATCCTAAATCAGACTGAATGTTGTTAGAAACTGCTGTTTTAAAGAGTTGTTTGAACGCATGCGCGACAACTTAGACTAACTAATTAGTCATATCAACTAAATCGGTATGCCATAAATCATTTTTAAAATACGTTAAAGTCCTTCGAGTTAAATAACGTTTTCGTGCGGGTCGGAAAAGAGTGTATTGCTCAAGTTTAGATAATTCGCTAGCTACTCGTTTTGAATTCTCAAGTTTACGATTATAAACAAACGAATTGAGACCGCTAAGCGATCCACTTAATTTGTAGTTGTTGTAAAGTTTGGCTACGTTGGACATTGTTACTCACTAGAACACAGATATGTACTGACTGATATAAACAAAAATGTTTAGTATTAGCTAAGATGTCGGGGATAGTAACTGAGTTTGATTTTCGCTTATCACAGAACTTTTCTATGATATTGTGTGGGGCTAGTCGTGCAGGAAAAACAACTGAAACGTTAAATTTTATTCAAAACAGAAATGAATTAATAAAGGGAAAAATAAATAAAGTTATATATGTATATACATATTTACAAACTACTCTTAAAGAATTGTGTAAGAAGGATAAAGATATTTATTGTACTGAAAATCTGGACGATGCTATTGAAAATTTAATACCGGGCACGTTATTAGTAATTGATGATAAATTATCTGAAATGAATAATACTTCATACTGTCAAAGTGTTACTAACCTGTTTACAAGAACAAGTCATAACTTAGGAGTAAGTGTACTACTTCTTGTTCAAAACCTGTACAACAAGGTTCTTCGCGAACTTGGTCTATCTGCTATGTACCTAGTTTATTTTCGTAACATACGAGACCAAAGTAGTATTGATTATTTAGCTCGCCAAGCTTTTCCTGCAAACAAGGATTACGTCTTAGCGGCATATCACATTGCAACTAAAAATAAACCTCATAGCAAACTTCTATTTGATTGGTGTCAAGACACTCCAGATGAGCTGCGAATTAGAAACTCAATATTTGTAAACGCTGACACTATTATATTTACACCAGTATAATGGAGGCCTTACAGGAGCACACATCGTTCTTAAAATTGATTATAAATTCCTCTCCATCGCAAAGAAAACAGCTAATTAAAACTTGTACAGAAGATCAAGTAAAAATACTAGCTGAGCTATTCTTAAACATTTCTAATCTTTCAAAAAAGAATGAACCGTTTTTGAAAAAAATCAAATCTCATATAAATTTTATTTCAAAACATCGTTCTTTAAAAACCATAAAAACATATTTGTGTAAGCATCAGAAGATTGTTCAAATTGTTTGCGCTTCAATACTGGGAAAAGTTATACAAGGATCTCTGAGTCATCTATTTTCTTGTGATGGATAAGGTTAAGTTATGGAAAGTCATCCCTTTAGAAGAATATAATACGTTAATGGATCATGGAATAAAACCTCATCAAGTTAAAGAACAACCTATTCGTGATGCTAAGCAAATAATAGAACTTATAAGTGACTACCAGAGTAAACCTGCAAGCAAAATAATACATCTACTAATTCAGAGTAAAAGCTTTGACTGGGATGACCTAGGTCAACTTATCTACAACCAAAAAACAATACCATTTTCTCATATAGCTGATTTATTGTCATTAGCTACGAAGAAAAATCGAGTCAAACGGTGGAACATTCCAGGCCTAGCCGAATTTATAAAGCTATTGATTGAAGTAAATATTCCAAGATATCTGCTTTCTCCCCAGATGCTAGAATTATTAACTAATAAAAAACCTCGCGAAGAAATTAATAAAACTATTTGGGTTCGGTATGATGAGATGTAATAAAAAACATAATATTGTCAAATTTTTTTGATTGATTTAATAAAACAATAAATTGGTAATTGTATCATACAAAGCATTATTATTTTTCATACATTTTAATTTTTCCACAATACTCTACCACCATACACCATTTCTTCTTGCTCTTGACGTAGTTTAATTTCAGGATTTCGTTCTGGACAATAACAATATAGTTTGGGCCATACAGAGCATTTTATACATTCTGAACATTCACAACTTCGTCCGTTTAAATCCACAAATTCATCACAATGCTGTTTACGAAAACACAAACTACAACTAAATCGATTTAAGGCATGTTTATACATAACAGTAGTAAATTCTAAACAAAAATTACAATATTCCAATTGAGATTCTTCAAGTTTCTTGAAATGACGATAATTCTAACAATTAGATTCCCAATTAAACACGTTAACACCTTTACCTAAGCATAAACCACACTTATTTACAACCATTTGAAAATTCATAACTCCACGAAATTCTATTGGTTTGGGTTGAAACGTTATACCTTCACATCTTTTACAATACGATAATACTTTTTCCAAACAATTCATTTTATTTAAACTACAATACAGTTAGTACAAATTATATTTTATTTACAATAAAGCAACAATAATAAAAAGATTACAAATCAATACTTTCTATTCGTTTGTTACCATAAGCATAGGAATCAACACCGTGCGGAGGTAGTAAATACCTTTTAGAACTAAAATTATGAAATCCGATTCTGCTTAAACTTAAATTAAATATTTTTTGATTCTTTAACCGAATAACATTCATTTGTATCGATTTAATATCAGTATCAAAAATAGCTCTTTTGTAATCTTCAAATTTAACGCTTTGTAAGCTTGACTTGGCTATTCCTTTTGCTCGTATCTTACATAAATCATCGTTGAAATCTAAAACATAAGCTTTCGGCTGTAATCCAGCAAACCTTCTTATTATTTTGGAACCACAGTCTATTTTTAATAATCCTGGTTGAGATTTGTAATCCTCATTGAACAAAATATTCGTTTTTTCTAAATTTGAAAAATCAAAAATATAGGTTAGTTTTTGATAATCTTCAATGATTGACCTTTGACCTTCTAGGAACCTTATGGATACCAGAAAACTATCTGTATCTATGTAATTCAGTTTAATACGATCTTGGAAGTAAGGTTTAATCTCTTTATACCATAATTCAAACATTTCCAGCTTTGAGAGTTCTAAAACCGTCCAACCAATAATGTAAGCATTGTTGAACATTACTTCTGAGGATTTCATAAGAAACAACGCAGTATCCTGATCGATTATACTAATATCTTTGAAAAGAAAAGAATCAAAATACTTTTGAGCCTTAGATCTTGTCTTTGCTATCTTTCCTTTAACAAAAGTTGCAGGATTTTGTAAAAACTTTCCAAAACATGAGTTACAGTTCATTTTTGCTGCATTTTTAGTTATTTCATTGCTAGCCTCTTTTCTTATTTTCATATTAGAGTCAATGTAGCTTTTTAAAATAGTTTTCTCCTTGAAAAAATAACCTTTGTGTAGCTTAGTAATTTTTAACCCTATAGATAAATAAAATTGTAATGCTTTTAGATAAATTACATAATTTTTCTTTGGTAATAAATTATTAACTAATTTTTCAGTACTACACGGGTTAGATATCATGTCTTTGTATTTATCTAATAACACATTCTGATAATATGACATTTGATCTGTGGTTACTTTCATTTTATCGGGTAAAATTGGAAAATCATTAAAAAAATCGTGTAAATTTTCAGGTATATGAACATCTACCTCAATTATTATTGAATAACCTTGATCCGGGAATTGGCGTAATCCTTTAAAATCGTTTTTACTCAAATCATATATTTGATCTGAACTTAACCATTGATAATCTTTGTATGGCAGAGGTTTACACAAGCAATAACTATACAAAGCGTTAACGTCCCACATTTCAATTGAACATGCTGGCTTTGTAAAGTCATACTCTTCTGTACCTGGTACATTTGATTCTAGATATTTTGTTACTAAGCTTGTCATACCTCCTCTGGTACTTAAAAGCAATAATTGTAACATAGATATGTCAGTCAATAATTCTATTCTACACCTTGTAGAATAGAGAGCTGCGCTGTAAGAAAAGCTTGGACCTGACACAAAATGTAAAATATCAAGGTTATACAATTCATACTGTTTTTCTCGAAAAGTATGGACTACATCTAACATTAAAAAAACGTCAAATTTTAGATATATCATTAAATACTGCTGAATGTTTTTACAACCAAAAAGTTTAAATGTAGAAATAGCATGGCAATAGTCCTCCTCTGAAATGTGACTTTGTCTTCAAGAACTATAAAACTTATCTTTTGACGGTAAACATGGTTCATAAATTCGATTAAAGTGATCTATATATTCGTAACAAAATATTTGTTTAGACAGTAAAATGTCGAAATATTCTTCATATTTTTTAAACTCGGTACGAGTATAAATAAATTCATCAAGACCGTTTTTTCTTAATAATTTAACCTGTTCTTGTAGAGGAGAATTTAAATGCCTACAAATATCTAAAAACATTACTTTTTTGTTAACTTTTATGCTATGGAATTTTTCGCTATTCAAGGGTAGTATTTGAATGTCTGTAATTATATCTTCCTTGAACCCAGAAGCTAGAATTGCATTGTCAAAATTAGTTGAATTATAGAACAAACATGGAAGGTAATTTCGATATTTAAGTTTTAGGTTACAACTGTTACATGCAACTTGAACTTTACCCCTTTCAGTCACTTCATAGGTGTGAATATGATGCCTACACTTAGGGTTCTTTAAACTAAATTCAGTTTTACAAAATTCACAAACGTTTGCATTGTCGTAAACCATCCGCTCCTGAGCATTCATAGTTGCAATACCTAAATCTAGTTCAAGTAATGGTAAAACTCTGTCTGCTAATTGTAAGATTTTTTCATAAAACTTTCTTACACAGTTTGGTCCACAATAGGAGTAATACTCATAATTTTTACCAGGCATTACTAGAATTAATCCCCATGCTATTGCTTCTAAACGTTTAACACCATCTAAACTTGTTTTTTCAACAGTTGTTTCAAAGTCTGCAACCGCAAAAAATTGGAACTTTAAGGTTTTGTGATAATCTTTAAATTCAATACATGGAGCTTCATCAAACTGGTTTTTTTCTGGAACTTTTAAGCCTACAATACCTAACCGATTACAATTTTTTACATGATTATTGTAAGTTTCTAATTTTAGAAACTTGTTCATACACACTTTACAGTGATGGTACAGTTCTTTATTTGGAAAAGAAAGAAAACGATTAAAAGCAGAAATAACAATATAATGAAATTCTTGATGACGATTGCCAACTATTTTTATTTTTATTCAACAAATTTTATTTACCTTTTCAAACCCATCTATACGATGAACTTGGACTGGCTTCTCCAACATTGAGAAATCATAAAATCTAATAAATTTCACATAATTATTAGGATTTGTTTTTCCTGATAATATTTCTTGATGATGTAAAGAAGCTAATACAGCATACATAAAACAATCATCATTGAACGACCTCACGTTAATTAATCCTTGTCTGTTAGCATAAAATGGAGGTGTTTCAATAAAACCTCTCGGGCCTATTGGTCTATATCTTGCAACGTTAAAATACAAGTTACGAATTGAATCTATCGCCCATCCACTACCATTTTCGTTGAATACATTTAATGAATTAATAATATACGATGCAGAGTTAAATATTACTTCATCTATATAATTCTGATGCCATAATATAGAATATGGCGAATTTATAGTAGGATTACACGTTTTACTATTAGTCGGGTTTTCTAGATCTAGTTCAATTACAAATTGAACTCGCAAACCCTTATAATAATTTAAACATTGTTTTAGAATCAAGATAATATCACTCTCAAGATATTCGAAGACGTTTGAAACTAAAACTTCTACATGGTCGAATGTATGTTTAAATGTTTTAAAAATTCCTCGAAATTCTGACCTTTCTATAAACAACTTTCCAAGGTAGGGAATGAATGGTCCACAGCTGCCTCCTGCTTGATTTGGTTCACGTTGGCAATTGTGATCGTTGATATTTTCAAATCTTCCGCACCCCTCACGACAGACGTGATGAGAATCGTAGTGGTCATCTAGAGTTCGGAATCGATGACATTCATATTGACACGAAGGAAATTGACATTGAAACTAGAAATAAAATTAAAAGCTTTTTAAATTAAAATTGTATCAAATCAAAATACTGAAAAATTACAATGACAAAAATTAAAAGGTCCATGCTAGCATAGTTGCCACTATGCTAGCATAGACTTTCAAAAGTTAAAAATTTTAAACTTACTCTTAATGGTTTGGGTTCCATTCGTATTACAGTCTGTTCAAGACAAATCCACCTGTAGGAAAAATACACAATCTTAAAATTTGTTTAAAAATATATAAACTTTAACTGAAATGTATTGAACCTACTTGAGATTAACAATAAGACAATTAGTAGTACTGTCTTTTATTGAGAGCTCAAACAAGTTTTATTTTGAAACTGAATAAATTTGGTTTATTTCTTCAGCTTATATACCCATAAACGTTTCACAGTTCGCCGAGCTCCAAGTAGAAAGTACCTGCAAGCAATTATAATCATGCTCTATTGATCATAAGCACTAAACTCAACCAACCTTAACTTAAACAATGGACAGGATGTTCTGAGTAATTAAGCGATCGTGACCTCAAAGTCAGGCAAAAACAATAGCATTTTATGCATGAGCAACATTATAAATTAGTTTGTGCTTAGAGTCAAGACTGGTTTATGGAACACGTTTGGCTTTGAACAACAGGATGTAACGAATGAGCAAGTTTATAAAATAGATTGTGTTGAGGCCTAAGACAGGTTTATGCAACATTGCTTTTGAGGTTCAACAACAGGATGTAACGAATGAGCAAGTTTATAAAATAGATTGTGTTGAGACCTAAGACAGGTTTATGCTACAATGGTTTTGAGGTTTAACAACAGGATGTCATGATTCAACGAGTTTATTAATTGGATTGTGCTGAGGCTGATGACAGGTTTATGCAACATTGCTTTTGAGGTTAAACAACAGGATGTAACGAACGGGCAAGTATATAACATGAATAGTGTTGAGGCCTAAGACAGGTTTATGCTACAATGGTTTTGAGGTTTAACAACAGGATGTCATGATTCAACGAGTTTATTAATTGGATTGTGCTGAGGCTTAAGACAGGTTTATGCTACATTGGTTTATGAGATTGGACATGAAAAACAGAATGTAAAGATACCCTTATTAAAGTTTATTAAACGCGATCACCCTACCGCTTTGTTTTATCATTATTCTCCTACTTTTCCCCTTTAGCAAACAACTAACACAAATCCGTTGAGGGTTTTATATAAATAGTAACGAAAATAAGAAAATTACATCTCAGTTTTTCAGAAGCTATCGTATAACCTCTATCTAGACATCCAGTACAATGGCGGCTCGTAAACCTTTACCTAAACAAACTCCAGCTCCGTTAAAAGAGTTGAATGTTGTTCGTAACTCAGTTCAAAGTGTTTTTCGTCCTGCAACTGGTAAGATCTGTGTATCTTATCAAGAAAATTTAAACCAAATTCTTAATTCTTTGCTTTCGGCTACTATTGAAGACGATAAAAACAAAAGGTGCACTTCGTTCACACCATACCTAAATTCGGTTTTATCATGTGCTTTAGAAACTTCTACAGGGAAAGTTGCGTTGAATAAAGCTTTTTTAAAGCCACTTCATACTTCAACTCAAAACAATTTTGAAGATGACGAAGACGAACGCCAGCAGGAAGTTCAAGATGACACCGAGGACAACGACGAACTTGAGCTCGAGGCTGATCAACTAGTTAACAATATGTCTCGACGAAAGAAAACAACATTGGCTAAACCTGTGGTGATTAACGATCTTTCTACGTTTGATATAACCCCACCTACACCTCGCGCGATGGGAATTGATTACTCAAGTATGGACCCAACGCATGACATGTTCTATCATTCCAAATTTTGCTACTCGGTTCCAGATTTACGAGTCAGGAGATCTTACATGAGTTCTATCGGGCACTACATTCATATTTTGGAGATAAAAACGAAAGGGAAGGAAACTTTACCTGGTAAGTATATTTGCGCAATAATTAACTCCTTAGCGAATTTAATTTAACTATTGCGTTTTTATACTTTAGGACGAAAGATTGCTTTTGCTGCTAGAAGTTTGTCAAGTTTAATTACATCGCTTACTATGCTTTTGGAGGAAATGCAAGCCTATACTCCAGATCAATAATTTATTTATTTGGCTACTCAATGATGACAACTTTTCTTCACCGGATTTGATCAAAACTTGAATTATTATTCCTCAATTATTTTGATTTAAAAATTGTCAATCTTTTTTTAAATATTTGATGAATAATATATTACAAAACCTACGCGGGGATTTAATATTTAATATAATAACAGTATAAAAAATACAAAAAAATAAACCTTATTCAAAATTTATAAATTATAGGTTAGTATTGATAATTTAAATTTTAATTATTAGAGAAGATTGTAAATTTCAAATGCATAATTTGTTAACTTGAATAAAAATAATTTGGCTAATTGGTAAACATATTGTTTTTCCTATCGTTTCACGTTTATTACTAATATTGACTAACAAAAGTAATTAGATTTTACAAGTAAATAACTTATATAAAAATTTAAAAAAAACTCATCTTCATCTAATTTAATTACTTTGAATTTTAAAAACTGACTCAAATTCTGCGAGCCATAAATCACACTGCTTGGTAGTAACATCATATACTTTAAACAAAAAAATTTTATCATAATTAGTTTAAAAGATATTACAATTAAACCGATAATACATTGTATTACCCTGGTTTTACTGTTTACATAGTACTGATATTTTTTATAAAATACCCCTTGGCTTCTTCTATTTATAGACGAAAACTGCTTCCTTTTACGAGTTATACTTTTGACACTTTAAATTTTTAAAAAATTTTACTTTTAGGGTTCGTCCATAATTACTTCCCAAAAAATTCTTTAAAAAAAATGACACCCACCCTATACTTTTACTAAGGACCACCCCCACCCACCCTAGTTTTGAAAGCGTGACATTTATTATGCACGACCCCTACATATGTTAATATAGATTTACCGTATGTCTTATATTAGTGGTCTTATGCTATGAGATGGTACAGTATGTGATGAAAAACGGTGAAGGTAAATGTCATAAAGTGTGATGGTCACTGTCCCAAGGTCTATGTCACAAGGTTTAAAAATGATGCAAGGGTAATTGTGAATGATGGTAGGTCTAATGGTGAATGTCAAAAGGTGCAATATGGAATAAAACAAGGGTTAATGATGGAAGGTGCAAATGATAAACGAAACATGTAAATGGCCAATTTAAATATGAACTTAATTTAAATATCTAGAATATTCAAAAATAATATCAAGAGAATGTGTATGCAAATAAATTTTCAAGCATGCATAAAGTGATACCAATTTTTAATCACGAGTGACACATTATATAAAAGATACAAATGATACATAAATTTTATAAAGTTCTTGAGTGAAATAATAATATAAATATAAACTCCGAATTTACATAAATGATAAAATATGTATAATGTTTTACATGACAAGATAATATACACATTAAATTTAAATTAATTTGTATTAAAGTATTCATGATAAATTCAAATTGGAGTAAATGTATATTTAAAGTAGAGTATATTTATATTTAGTGCAGTAAAAATTTAATTATAAATTCTCCCTAATTAACAAAAATATAACCAATACAAAACTGTTACATTTCTAATTGAGTTGGGTGGTGCTGCTTGCATTACGATCATCTATCTTAACCTCCATGGCAATCTCTGTAATGCCGAATATATGTAGTTTATCATAAGGAATTCTAAATGACAAACTTGACAATCCCATTTGATGACATTTCAATAGCCCAGAATATGGAGGTGTTTGGAACATTAAAGTACTGTTTTCAGTGACTGTTTTTATAGATACTTGATAATTTATAGTATTTTGTGAAGGTCCTAATAACTTAACCATACTTTCAAAATCGTATAATTCGGTTTGACCATGATAAACTTTTTGAATACTAAGTAGAAATATTTGGTTATATATTTCGAAAAGGAAGTCCCAATTCTGGGCTTCCTGACTGTCGTGGTTATTGATGAATATTTTAACCCACGGCTTGCGTCTTATTATGACGCTAGAATGGGAGGAGAAAATATGTTCTACAATATTGTTTAGTGTACCGACCCAATCGCAATCAAACCGAAGGGGACAAGCGTGAGTTTTAAAAGTACAAGTTTTTTCATGATCGGCTTTTTGCGTCAAGTTAATACGAACGGGACAAGGAGAGTAAGAACATGGATGGGTAAGTTGACTCAGCAGTGGATTAATCCACTGGCTGTCAAGAAATGTGGTGCTACCACATTTTTGACAACAAGGCTGCTTTTTGCAGCCTACACAGGTACTATGCCCGTATCCACATATGCCGATATTGGTCTCATATATTTTGTTACAAAAGATGCAAGTATACATGGCGATCGCCAAGCTGTAGAGTATGTTACCATCCTCAACGCCGCCTAGAAAGTTTCGAATTTTGCGGTAGCTCCTAGCCTCTGCTGCTGCCGAATTCTTCGGAGTAACAGGAATGTCGTCCACAACCATTCCAGAGATTGACGAGTTGCTTTGCCTATCAGTATTGTCCATGTTTCTGTAAAAAAATAACAATTATCTAGTAATTTATTTGATACAAGAATCGAAAAGAGAGAAAAAAATAATTAAAACTTATAAATACATACCTTAAGTGAAGATTGAGAGAGAAGATTCTTTTAATGCTTTGCAGAGTAGTAAGAGAATGTACAAAATATGTACAGCAATTGAAGTATTTATACATTTTTTATGCTCCAGGAAATTAGCAACGAACATCATTATTAAAATAAAAGACATGTACTTGTTAGGGTTATTGATTACAATTTCTTAATTACTTGCTAATTAATTTACAATTACACGATTTTTAATTATTTGTATCATGTTTGTACGGATGAAAGATTACCTTCCATTTACACTTCTTCGCGCTTCGTTACGCTTAGCGGACGAGTAATTATGTAAACAACCACTTTTCCATTACTAACACATATTGTTGTGAAACCTTCAACGGACTACATATTGTACATGAAGAGTGGTCGCTTATTGAAACCGTTTGTCTCAGTACCAGTACCCAACGCTTATATACGTGTCATTTTCATCTCCACAAAAATTACTCACTTCACTCTTTAATACTTACTATTAATACGATTATACACGTGAGGGTACAAAATCACTTTTGCATTACTAGCACATATTGTTGTGAAACCTTCAACGGTCCACATATTGTACATGAAGAGTGGTCGCTCATTGAAACCGTACATAAGCATACCATAACAATAATCCTCTTGACTCTTTCCATTCTCACCAAAACTTACCTCACTGTTTATTTGAAGTTTAATACTTGTGGAGGGGAACTACCCGGAGGCCTTCACCCTCCCGGAGGGGTGCCTAGGGGTGTATTAGGGGCCAAAGTCGACTAATCTCACTACTCACGACGACGTCAAATGACAACTGAAAGACAAGAATTCGTAAACCCCGCCACCACCATTCATTCCTTCGTGAATGTCACATGTAATAATACTGTGGTTTGTTGCAGTCTGCAGTTATTGTAGCCATTGATTGTACGCGGTGTGTTTACACACATGACAGTCCATGTGGAAGTTTTTGTAGGTAGGTATGCACGTCAATGTAACCTTATGGGAGCTGAGACTAGGTTTTTCTCTGTGAATAAAATGAAGTGTAAAAAAATTTGAGAGTTGGTCCATTTAACTGCTAATTGCAAATAACATACTGTATAGATGATACCCAAAAACTATACAGCACATCTACATCGCATTGACGTGATTTACGATTTTTTTTAAATATAATTGATTTAAAATTACGACCTGTAGCGTACAACAATGAAAAGAGGACAGACAGACAGACACACAGACGGACGGACAAAACCATTTCATTAGATGCAGCTAAAGCTCAGCATCTAAAAACCGCCGTTGCAATGCATTAGCGTTCAAAGTTACCTCCATTATGTAGGTACGTAGTAGACAAGAATAACGTCGTATTGGGGCCATACACAAATGACGTCATTCAAGTTGAGGGTGGGTAAATTAAAACAAGCCGCTCTACGAATTAAATTACCATTTACGCAATGCTTAGAAGGGTGGAGTGCGGGTTACTCAAACATTTTAAACGTTAGGAAGTCGTCATTTGTGTTTGACCCTCAACATTCCTCTTTCATTTATTGTTTTCGTATGACTTTACACCTAGAAATATTTAAGCATATATCTTTAGAATGGGTTCTTACTAATATGCATACAGGGATCGTCCATAAATGACGTTATTTAAACACTGCCATTTTAGGAATTCCTTTTGTCATCAGCTCAGGAATTAAGTAAACGGATATCTTTAACATAAGATCGTACTAGAATGCATGTAGGGATCGTTCACAAATGACGTTAATAAAAAATTAGCATTTTAGAAGTCCCTTTTGTCATTAGCTCAAGCATTAAGTTACGGATATCTTTAAAAAGAGATCTTACTAGTATGCATATAGGGATCGTCCACAAATGACGTTATTAAAAAATTACTATTTTAAAAATCCCTTTTGTCATTAGCTCAAGAATTAGGTAACGGATATGTTTAACTTGCAATATTACAAGTATGCAAACATAGATCGTCCGTATATGACTTTATTTACATAATACCATTTTAGAGATCCCCTTTGTCATTAGGTCATGAATTAAGTAAACGGATTATGCTCAACATTAGAGACAGCTATTCACGCATTGCTTTGAATGAATGCATACAAAAACGGGTGTCAACACAGCCTTTCTATTAATTTTTATATACATACTTGCCTTAAAACCTAGATAAATAGGTACGTTCGCTGTACGTTCACCGTACGTGCCACATTTTTAGCATTTTGTGTATTTAATTAACATACACAAAAAATCCTAGTGTTCATAAATAACCTGTGATAAAATTTCTGGCCTGCCTACTCCAATAATGTTAAAAATAATGCAGATAGGGAATTTTGATATCTACCTACTTACAGGAAAAAAACATCATTTGTGAAAGCTGGCTTTCGTAAATGGTCTATAAACTATAGTTGTACCTACGTTATGCGAAATAAATTATTCCTTTGGACCAATGCACAGACCACATTTTTAACATGGAAATGCTATAAAGAATTCATTAATTTTCAATTTACGTGTTTTTCAAAAACTTTAATAATTGATTCTAAGGAGCAAACTAAAAATGCGCTTAAATCTTTGATCTAGATCTTTAAATCAGAGCTCAGGAGGGGAGGGGACTAGACAAACTACTTTGACTAACTTTGTTCATGTCCCCAGGAAACATACTTACAAGCAAACTACTTAGTATGTTACCTCGGGATTTGGACAAAGTTGGTCATAGTAGTTTCCCCAGCCTTCCCTAAGCCCTGATATTGAGGTCCTCTGAGTGCATTTTTGGTTTGCTTCCCAGAATAAATTTTTGAAATTTTTAAAAAACGCCGAATTTAAAAACTTGAAAATTCCTTATGGGATTTCCTATGTTAAAAAAAGTGAACTAATGGTCCCCCCTGTGGGATTTTTGCATTTTTTAGAAAAATCATGAAATAACAAAAACCTTTAAAAATGATCTACTAACAGCTTAAATTAGACTTTTTTGAGAATAAATTCAGTTTAAATGCACTTAATTGGATTCTACAGTAAAGTTAGGTTTTCCAATTTTTTTTTTATTCGGGCTTCATTTAAGGTCACAAAGCCATACATTTATAATTAGGTATATACTTGCGTGTCCGAATTTTTTACTACAATAATCAAATAATTAGGTTATGGATTTATAACACTGTACGATACTAGTAAAGGCTTCATTGGGCACGGAGCGGAGCAGAAATTTAAAATTTTTAGGAAACAAAGTATCACTGGGTGGTTAACTGCCCAGTGATAGCTGCCAAAAATTGTATTGTTTTTTTTTTCTGTTATATGGAACATCCTTATAAAAAGTACATTGATTTTAAATCTCCTTGCAAGCCTTAGAATTAAAATTTTGGCCGCTTACTTAATGAGTGTAGGCCAAATACGATACTCCGTTGAAATCGAAAGGACACAGCGATTCTAATTACATTGTAGAGACAGCTACGATTGTAATTACAGTATTTTCTGTAATAATACTAGGGCCAGTAATGGTACACAGGTCTGACATCTATGAGTTTAAACAGTACACGGTCCTATTTAATACAATATTAAATGGCAGTAAATAGGCCTGTATAAATACACGGACCTGTAATAGTATACAAGGGTCTGGGATGTCGGAATTTTAATAGTACACCCCGTGTACTACTACAGGAAATACAGTAGTTGTTAAATGGAGTTAAAAACCTCAAATATTTAATTTTTCTAATTTAACTGATTTAAACAAAACACTTATTTAAAGGTCCTTATAAACTATACAATTCGTATTTTTTCAGCCCTCGGGCCCATGCAACAGTTTTTAGGCGCAATTTTAGAAACAAATAACGATTTAGAAAAAAATGTTAAAAAGTTTGTCGGTTTACTCATCTATTCGTTATTTGGGATGCACTACTTAGTCATGACCTTCCGAATCGTGTACCACTAGTCAAACCAGTACTTTATAAGATTTTAAGGTTCGGTTAATAGGTAAAAAAAATCCGCCTTGTATTTCTAAAGCGTCATAAATTATCTGACAAGACAAATAAATAATACTATACACTAATCATAGTATCATAGAAAATAGAAGGGCGTAAAATGACACGGTATACTAATAACTGCCTCAAATTGCATGTTAAGACTTGAAAAGGGCAAAGCCCCTTGCTTTTTATTAGATAATTACCATGTGCTTCAGTTGGGACACCAATACAATAGATGACCTAGCTCTACACATTGAGAAACAGCTATTTATTGCTATGCAGTGTTAAAAGTTTTTTAAATTTCCTGATAGGAACAGAACCAACCAATATTTGCCAAATCAAATAGCTGTAGCTAAATAGCAAAATGCTGTAGTGTTATAAATCAATAACCTAATTATGTGATTATTGTAGCTAAAATCTTGGACACGCAAGTATATACATAATTAAAAATGTTTGGCTTTGTGACCTTAAATGAAGCCCGAATAAAAATAAAATTGGGAAACCTAACTTTACTGTAGAATCCAATTAGGTGCATTTAAACTAAATTTATTCTTAAAAAAGTCTAATTTAGGCTGTTAGTAGATCATTTTTAAAAGTTTTTGTTATTTCATGATGTTTCTAAAAAATGGAAAAATCCCATAGGGGGGACCAATAGTTCACTTTTTTTTAACATGGGAAATCCTATAAGGAATTTTCAAGTTTTTCAAAAATTTTAAAAATTTATTCTGGGAAGCAAACCAAAAATGCACTCGAATGACCTTCGTATCAGGGCTCAGGGATTGCTGGGGAAACTACTTTGACCAACTTTGTCCAAATCCCGAGGTAACATACTAAGTGGTTTGCTTGTTAGTGGTTTTTTTGGTTATTGTTTTCTGGAGTTGGTTTTTAACAGACCCGGCCTAGCAAGCTTAACCATTTAGTCATTTCCTACTTATTTAAATATTCAGACACCTAATCCAAATAACAAGTAATAGTTAGTTAGGTTAAAAGTTATTGCTATAACTTACGATTTTGTTTCGATATTTCAACTGCAAACAAACCATTAAACCTATAAGCATTATAAAAAAAGCAACTGCAAATCCAATTCCGGTGTTTTCTTGCCATCCAAGTCCGGATTCTACACAATACATGATGAGTAAATACGTATGCAATTAAATTCTAAATAAAACAACAAATATGTAAAAATGTAACAAAAACAAATAAAAGTTAGTCATTACCTTGATATTCTAACAGAAACTCGTACGAGTCATTTCCATACTGATTAGATGCTACGCATGTGTATTTACCAACAAATGATTTTTCCATCATAGGGAATTTTAAATACGAGTTATCCATCTATATTTTCAATTACTAATTGAATTTTGCTAGGTATTAGAAAAAAATACTAAACTGTAATATAATTTTAAATGCTCTTATTTATAGCTTGCATTTAAACGATTAATTTTATTTAAATTTGCTAATTACCACTAATTTATCGTCATGCGCCGAAATTGTGTTTGGAAGTAACCATTTTATTTCTGGATCCGGTGCACCGCTTGACTCGCAGTTTAAATTAAAAAAGTGTTCATCTTTTCCAAAAACCCGTCGAAAATTTTTACTGTCTTTTTTAATTTTTGGAATTTTGATATCTGTGATTATGGGAAAATTTATTTAACATGCTTTTGGTTTATGTGTTAATTAAAAATGTATTTGAATATTTAAATAGTTACAACATTAATCATTCAGTTAAATGTCTGACCTTTTGCTACAAATAACCTCGTTGCATTAGCCCATTTTGTAGAGTTATGAAGTGGAGCAAAGCACATAACGCCAACAACATCTACAGTTAGGTTTAATTTAATATTTTTCCATCCAATTCCTCGCTCAATATTCGCATTTATCACTGAGCTGACGTCTTCAATGTTGAAGACTCCAATATTGGAAGAAAAAAACGGGTTTGATTGTTTTTCTGGTATGTCCGTGCTTTGACTCTGCAGCACAATAGTTTTGTTAACGTAAACAATTGCAAATTGTATGTTCGGCACAAGAACAAAGGATGCAATTTGGCATCTGAAAGTTGCTGGGACGTTAGTGTAAAGAGTTGATGGAGTTTCGTCCAGATAGATAATTGCTTTGTTTGGAATGTTTTCTAAAAGAACGTCTGCAGATAAATGTTAAGAGTAATTTAATGGTAATAATTTTTATATTTAAGATAATTTGCTTTAATTTTTTTTTGTATATTAAAAAAAAACTGCAACTTCACAAATAGTTTTAAATCTATTTACAGCGAATTCTATTCAGCCCTAAAAACGTATATTCGTAGATTGGTTTATTTTTAAGGTCCCGTTGGTAGTTAAAACATCGAAAAAGTCCCTGGCTATACGGATTTGGAATTCTAGCATAAAAATCATCAGTTAGAATTCACAATATATATCTGAGCAACTGTTTTTACAATATGTTACATGTTTTAAAATTCCAACTGTCTTGCCCAGTGGCGTAGCCAGGCCTAGGCCTACCCAAAATATTTAGTCAGGCCAAGGCCTACTCCAGATTTTTGAAGAAAAATAATTTAGATTAGAGTTTTAAATTTATTTTGTGATAAAAAGTATTTTTACTCAAAACGCAAGTGTAGCATATTTTACCACTAGCTCTAATTGATATTGCAATTATTGATTGGTAGGTATTTAAATCTGCATAGTTTGGGAAAATGCGACTTGTGACGTTACTAAAACAATAAAACGTAGCAATACACATCGTTAGGCGTTTTCCTAATCATAAGCATTCAAAAATTAGCGTAGCCAGGCCTTAGACAGGTAGGCCTAAAGCCCACCTGATGTTTTTTGTTACGCCTGGCCTACCCAAGATTTTTAAAACAAAATAAAGTTATATAAGGGTTTTTAATTTTTTGGGTGGGGAAAAGTATTTTTACGAAGGCACTTAGTAACAAGGACAACATATTTTCCTGCCAGCTATTACTCCTTGAAATATTCATATATTTTGTGTCGCTATTAAAAATTGGTTGGAAGCCAAATCTACATGGGTTACAGCATCGCTATTTGCAAAGTTAACGAAATGATAAAACCGTAGCAATAACAATACTCATCGTCAGATTTTTCCCTAATCCTAGGAATGTATGCGATAATCTTAACATCACTACGGAGCATAAAAAAATACCTAAAAATACTCTGCAGGTCAACAATTTTAGCAAAAAAAGTTCTGTAGTAGACTTCTGTAATGAGAGCATACTGATAGAATAGGACCTAAAGTACATGAATTTTAGGTGGGCAAAGGCTTTTGCTTAATTAATTTTTTAAGCCTTTAATAATAATTTTTTAGTAGTTTTGTCATTTCTAAAAATTACAAAAAAGGTGTTTCTGGGTTTTCGAAATTTTTAAACAAAAATGTTTTTGCAAAATATTAGCATTTTGGCGTTTTTCTATGGCAAGGATTTACCATTTTTATTTATAAAAAATTAATTTTAAATATTTTTAAATTTAAGAAATAGTTATCAAGATACTTTCGTATGGCTCCAAGCAATTTGTAACTAAAACCCGAAAGTGGATGGAGCTACTTACAAGGAGGCAAACTGGGTAATCATGAAAACTAATTCTTTTAAAAGAATAGCTGTGTACAAGATAACCGCATAAATATCCTAAAAGAAAGGGTCACAAGCAGGCGAGATGAAAAGACTCTTTTCTGAAAATACCCTGTAAACAAAATCATTCTTCAGAATGCTAAATTTAATATCTACTACAGTCAAATCCGTGTATAAGGGATTTGATTTTAGGGATCCCCACTGTCATAAGTTTAGAAATTCGGTTGACATATATCCTTAGCATGGAATTTTACTAGTACGCATGCAGGGATCGTCCATAAATGACGTCATGCAAATTTTACTATTATAGGGATCTCCACTGTCATAAGTTTGGAAATTAGGTTGACATATATCCTTAGCATAAGATTTTACTTGTATGCATGCAGGGTTTTTCTATGAGGGGCGTCATACAAATTTTACCATTTTAGAGATTGACATGCCTTTAGTTCTAAAATTAAGTTAACCTATATACTTAACATTGAATTTTCAAGCTTACGTACGGGGAGCGTCCGTAAATGACGTCATTTAAATTTTACTATTTTAGAGATCCCTACTGTAATTAGTTTAGAATTTAGGTAGACGTATGACCTCAAAATATGATTTTTTTAGTATTCATAGTGAGATCGTTCAAAGATGGCGTTGTTTAAATATTATCCTAAGTATCTGTCTTTAGTTTTAAAATGAGGTAAACGGGTACCCATATTGTGTAATGCCTCCAGTATTCATACTGGGATCTTTCATAAATGACGTCATCACTATTTTAGGGTTCCGCTCTGCACTTGTTAAAAAATTAGGCAAAAAGATACTTTGAACTTAGGGGCGTTACAAGAATACATACACGGATCGTTCATAAATGACTTTATTTAAGTATTATTATTTGAATAATCCCACAGTTATTTGTTGCGACTTTATCAAATTAGAAATTCAAGTAGAAGCTAAAGTGGAATTAGGCGCTGTCGTAGTTTCAGCGTTGCCACAATAGGGTTTTACTCCTTTATTAAAGCAATTATTCGCTGTAAGCTCAGCATCTACTTCAGGCCCCCCGTCAACAAATCCGGCGCGAAGCGCCGGATTTTTAGTTGCTAGTTTTGAAATCAAATATATAAAGCCGACTAGGTAAGACTAATTCTGTTCATTAAAATAGTTTTATTCTTTTGCTAACAGTTTAAACCATTTAGTACATATTGCACAAAACTACTGTATTAAGTCTATAAATGTGTTAGTTATATTGCTGCGTTTAAATTGTGCTTCCACAATTTCATGAAAGTTTTTGCCAAAGAAAATCCAGGCAGTATTCAGTGGTCGTTTGTCATGAAAAGCAAAGTCACCCCCTGCTTCCATAAGTTTACTAGTTAAAGATTGTAAAGTCAAGCTGCTTCAGCTCAGCTGACAAAAACCATCCTCCAACTGTCTCTATTTCCTTAATCTGAATTCTAATTATTGACACCGTTATTAGATATATATTAGGCATAAAAACTTAAGAAATGCCCTTGTGCTACCAAAAGATGCTATAACTATCCCTGTGTACTACCTATTGATACATCGACGTTCCTATAGGTAAATCAACAATACGCCTGTATAATCTAGTTAATTTTGTACTATTAAAAGCAACGCAAACAATGTGTTTGTTCACACCAAAAAAGATAAATATAACCCTTAGTAAACCCTGAAAACAAATTAAAGTGGGAGGGGGGGGGGGTAGGGGTTGTCGACAAATCTGGCCTATCCGCAAAAACCTGGCTACGCCACTGCTCTTGCCAAAATTAAATAAATACATTCTGTTGTAATAAGTTAAACGTTGAATTGCTATTGCTTGAAATGATATTAAATTTTTTTATAAATTCGGCAAGTTTTGCAGTCACAGCCAACGATGTGCTATAAAAACATCGCAAAAACTAGACAACGATGTTACTTAAAACTAGGTGCAGCTTTAAAATTGTACAAATGTAACAAATAGACTAGATCAAAACAATAAATTAATATTATAATAGGTGACGACTGGAACCACTACAATTCACTTACTACCTTGCTTGCATCAGATTCGTATTTAAATCTAACAGTTACTTATAAAAAAATATTTTACTGCAAATAGGCAGCTTGAGGTTTTCGTGTGTCCGAGTAGCAGTCATTACCCTCCGAGTCCTAAATAACAATAAATATTTTGGTTGTTAAATTTAATAGAATTTTTGCAGGAACATCAAAACAGCACTTACTAGACAGGGGCGAAACATGTCGCATTGATCAGGTGCGCTGCAGCGGATTAGTTTTAATGGATACTTCCCAAAATCTGTTTTATTTCCGATAAAAACAAATCTATCTGAGTTTTTGACGAGCACACAACCGCTGGAAGTAGAAGTTACTTCAGACTCGTCCTCCACTATTGCTAATTTTGATGTAAGCTTTTGTTCTAATGCATTTAGTGGAATGAAAAAGTTTATGATATAATTAGTTTCCAATCTTGCTGAAGTTACATTTTAAACTGTATGCCTCTTTTCAACTTACCATCGGATGTCACATAAACCTTGTATCCTTTTTTAGACTCGGTATTAAGAAAACATTCAAAATTTAAGATTTCTTCAGCATTACTTATTTTGCTAAATGGCCATATTTCATACGCCAAGGTAAAGCCAATAACAGGAACGTAGGTCACATTGTATCCTAATGATTCTGCATTCACCGTTTTAGTTTGATTATTCCAGATAGTCTTCCATTTTGTCATATCATGATCCAAATCGCTTTGGGTTCTCTGATATCAATTAAAAAACATATTTACACCCAAACTGTATATCGTTACTGTAGATGCAGAGCGGCCGTTTTCCAAACGCTGGTAAAAGTAAAGTTGCCGTTCTCTACTCATTACTAAACGCAAGGGCGGATCCAAGGGGAGGAGAGGGCTAAGGTGCTTAAGCCCCCCTGAAAGCGAATTTTTTAACATTGCGAACATAGGGGCGGCCATTTTCTAAGATGGCTGTTCCTATCTTCTTAACATTGTAAGCCCCCCCAGGAGGACATTAGCCCCCTCCATAAACAATTCCTGGATCCGCCCCTGACTAAACGCAAAGTGGCCGATCTCCGCAACATTAGAGACCGGCTACTATGCGTTTAGCAAAGGATGGAGAACGGCTTCTTTACTTTTAATTGCGTTTAGAGAACGGCTACATTGCATCTACAGTAACTATATGTGGTGTATTTTTTTATTAACTAAAACAATAAATTTCATTTCTTTAATTTTGTAAATCTCATTGTCATAAAATTCAAAAAATTACAATTCTCAAATCAGGCATCATTTTTATACTTGTTCCTATGCATGGCACGATCAACGTTTTGCGTGAATTAGGACTCCAAAATAGTTCAGCATCTTAAAATAAATTTAGCTTTTTATAGTTAGTTCTTAGTTTTATAGTTTTATCAATACAAAGTTACTTACAAAAGACACAAAATTAGTATTAACATATTTTGTTGTTAAGCTTTTAATTACTATTCAAACTAAAAAATTAGATAACTGTATTTATGTTCAACAATTTCAGAATGAGTAGCATAGCGTTGCGTGTTGTATTAACAAAAACCTTTAGATAAGTTTGTTATTCTCACCATACACACTTGATGAAAATTGGTATTCGTCCGGGCCTAAACAAACAAAGTTACACTTAATAGACGACCACGCAAACAGAAAAAAAAACAACAACGCTCAAGAGTTACCTTGAAAGTCGTTATCAGTATCGTATTTACTTTTAAGTTTAATTTATTTGATGCAGCTTACCCTTACTGCTATCCGTTAAGTAAATATGTAAGCCTTGTGTTGCGTTTTCAATGCTTTCGCATTTAAGAAGTCCCATGTTGCTATTATATACTATGCCTTCTGTAGCGATTTGTATAGTGTACTGTTGACTCTGTGTCTTTTGGCCTTTGCCTTGTGAAGCCTCGTCTGTGTGGGCTAGGTCTTGCAGTCGACGGGTGTTGAAGTACGTTCCTGGTTTACAACTGTCCTCCTGCGAATGCGATATTAAATTTGGTAATACAATCGTAAACAAAACGAAAATGGTAATATGACATCAAAAATTGTAGTAAACTTACGTAATTAAAATTTTCCTGAAATAAAAATTTAAAACAATAAATTTTGTCAAATATTTTCTCAAGTAATTTTTAAAACATTGCCTTTGTTATAAATTGCATACGTCAAGTGGAATATTTGTGACCCATTTAATGATGTAGGGTGCGGAGCATGTTATGAAATAACATGAATGTCTTGGTGTTTCAAAAATGTAAAGCTCATTTTTCCAGTCATATAAGTATGGCTCAGATTGATTTAGCAGTCGGTACAAAGTTCCCTTGACTCTCTTTCGAATTGGTCCCCCCCACTCGGCATATTGTTCAGATATGACACTGATAGCAGGTCTCTGTTCATGATTATTGGAATTACTTGAAACGTTACTTTGAACACCTTGCAAAACACATGTTATAAAACCAATTAAATTTATGTGTCATTATTACTTTGCGATATTTCTTGAAATTATTGTTTGCTTAGATATGCAGTGATGGAGCTCTCTTCTAAATATTTGTAATGTAATAAATTTCCTTTTATTAAAATATTAGCAAAGTTACCAATTTCACCTGTGACTAATTGATCCAGAACTGGAAAGTTTTCGCAATTGTTTTCGTTACCTGCTTGGACAAAATTAAATAGTTCTCAACACTACTTTACAAATTCATCCGACCTAATCAAATTAGATTGAATAATTACTTTTCAAAGTCACTTCATATAAAGATACATTATTGTAAAAAACAGAAGATTGAAGGTCGAATGTAATTAAGAATGTTTTACTCTGTAAAATAAAAAATAAAAACTTTTCTGTTTTCAACTATGATGGCTCTAGACTGGTGTTTACTGTTAATTTATATGAACATTAAAACAAAAATGACTTGCATCGATATTTTAACATAGGATACAATTTCCGGTAACTTTGAAAGTTCTTTTCGTCATTTAAATCCCATGTAAATGCAAAATTTGCTAATTTTCTTAAATCAATTCCAACTGATCCACTCCAAAAATGAACAAATAGTGCATATTTCATCGTCTCCGTGTACTCATAAAAAAACCTAGTCTCTGTGTCAGTTCTGTTTAGCAACGTTCGCGGGAAGTAGGAGTAGCAATTTGTGATGAACTGACTAAAAGATTTTGCACCACCATATTTTGAATAAATGGGCCAAAACCAGTTTTTAAGCCAATTTACTCTGTCGTCTTGGTGTAAACTTTCTTCAATGTCGTAGTCATTCTTCGGTAAAGGTGAGCTGGGATCAGCTGCTAGGAAAGACTCTGCCTCCTGCTTCATTCCAACTTCTAGAAATGCGTCGTACACAAAAATAAAATTCCATGCGGATGATCTATAAGTTTCGTTATGATAATTGTTGTAGCCTGGAGACCCTATCGTGTTTCTTGAAGAGAATTCTACGATGCGGCCTACAAACGACGTGAAAATCAGCAAATCATTTGTTGGGTTAACTACATTCGTCCACGCATTTGTGCTTTGTTCTCTAACTTTGATGACGTTTTTGAATCCGTAGTCAGCGTCTAAATGCGTTGCGTAAGAATTTTCTAAGAATGTTGAGTCGTTAGTGGTGGTGTTAACACAAAGAAAGACGTAGATGTGAGGATCATGGCCGTAAGAGCCGTACGTTTCTTTCGCGTATTTCCACACTTTTGATGCCGTTTTAAAGGGCCACACAATATCCAGTAATTCATTCTTTGAAACATAACCGGCTACGTGGGCATCTAAAAAAACTAGAGTCAGGTTTTCCAGGTCGACGTCATTGGCAATTGTAAGAAAAGGTGGCGGCTCTTGCAATGTGCTTATATTCGTTATAGGCGTAAAATTTGCAGTTGCATTTACAGCAATGATCTGTTCTTGACTAAATGAGTTCAAGAGCAGTGACGCAATGAAGAAAGTTTGAGTCGTATGAAGTAACTTGCTGCAGTTTCTGATTAGACTCGGAATTAGTAAATGCCACATGGTTTCTCGTTTGAGAAACATGACTTATTCTAATGTTATTTACCACGTCCTAATAGTTTGCCTTTTATACATGAGTTGGTAAGTTAAGAATGATTTTTGTTTATACTTTAATGAACATACAATACAAACTCAGATTTTTTGGGTTTTTTATAGAAAACGTGTAACTTTTAGCAGTTTAGGTACAAGTATTCTATTAGAAAGTATTCAGCAAATATGTTAAGATCTAAAAATGATATTAAAACTATTTAGTAATATGAAATTAAAGTTAGCACACACCCTAATAATTAGAAAACTTGTTAAAAAGTAAATTCCAAAGTGCAAATAAAAATAATGTAGCTGACACGAACCTGGAACCAATTTAAATGACAGAAAGTGCTCAGCAATGCACTGGTTTTACTTCATTTCAAATATAAATAACCTTAAGAAAAATCAATAGGCAGAACACAATGAAACAAAAACTATGTCAGTAAGAAAATCAAACGAACGATTATGAATTGCTGCTAATGAATAGAAAAATTTGGAAATGCGTATAAAAGACTAGAGACTAACATACAAAAGCAGGAGAAATCGAAACGACAACTTCCTCTGGCCGTGAAACAATTCCTAGATGCTTTTCTAGCTCGAACTCAATGCTATTAAAAGCTAAAAAAACAAAACTAATTGCGACTCCTAAAAACCCAATGAATGAACCCAATATAAGCGAAATATAATTTAATTGTACGTATTAATTATATTTGCTTAATTAATGTATGTCTTCATTTGTGTTTACCGTATATATTCTAGTAGTACGCTCCTTGTAATAATATACTTCTTCTTCTGACTCTACATACAATTAGAGACCTTTGCAATAATAGATATCCGCAAACTATTCAAACTTAAAAATCTAAGGCCTTTCTAAAACTATTAAAATCCAGCAAAAGCGCCTGAAAATACGATTTATTACCGAATTAAAGTGTTTACTTGCAGGTTACTGCATAGCATATATTAAAATAATATATACAGTTAAATAATTGTAAACGAGCTTTCAATGCATACTTTTATGAAATTTTACACTCGCCTACTATTCAACCTAATACATCTCCTACAGTGTACGATAAGAGACTAGCGCAATATAAGGAACCATCGTAGTAGTATTAGAGCATGTACGGTAGTTGCTATTTTTGTAATAGTTTCTGCTGATTTTCTTCTTACATAATTTTGATATTTTAGAGGTTCATTTATTTTGATTCAGTTAGACTTCTGACATTTCACCTTTTTATTAATGAGCACCAATACACATTTTATATAAAAGAATTGTTGTGAATGAATGAGCTCATGCTAACCGCATTAATGTAGGAAATACTGGTTTGCTTGGGTAACCCTGCTGCCCTAATCAAAGTAGGACCAGCGGAGACAGAATAGGCAGAAATTGAGTTGCGATGCTGCATTGGAAAAGCCAAATAATCATACAAAAGTTTTAAATAAAAATGTAAATGTTTAGGATTTTCCTATTGTTTGTCCAAGAATCTTCCAAAAAAGACGTCAGCACAAAATCATATCATCGTTTTGATAATACTATGATCATTTAATCAAAACCTATATAATCGCTAAAATGTATAACGTTAACTAGGGATGTCATCAGTAGCCAAATAGCCCATTTACTTTACTTACAACAGCATGTGTGGACGATTCCTTACATACCATTCCTTACATTCACTAAATCCTAGGAGGGAAAAACTATGTTATTTAATAAAAACAACATTTCCTTCACTTGGTTGATAAAAATAGTTTGCCACTATCAAGCAAGTGTAGTGGAAGTGTGTTTAAACACTAATTGGGGTTTTTTTAAATGGCATGCAGGCTAATGTGGAAACTTTTTATACAAAACTCATAAATACTGTTCAGAGAACTGAAGTAAAAACCAGCAATCAATTATGAAAAAGTGGGATATCTTTTCTGAGATACATGGCCTTTTTTAGATGTGTTTAACAATGTATTGTAGCATACTAAATTAACGTAGTTTGTGAACTGAAAAGGCCCGGCGGAAAGTGTTGGCCGGCCTTGGTGAAAACCAATGTTTACGGGCCCCTTGTGAGGCTAGGAAAACGTGTAGCCCGGCCCCTAATAGAGCCCGGCCCTAGATCATTGCACCACCTAGCACTATCCGTCCCGCCGAGCCTGAAACTGAATAATAACTGAAATCTCACATATCCTTTAACACTAATGAAATTCTTGTTTTTTGAGTTTTTAAAAATAAAATTGTAAATTATAAATGTAAAAATACGGGTTTGAATATAAGAAATCACGTCAGACTGGGATAGGAGTAAATAGGTGAACGTAATCAGAGTTGCACTGGTTTTAGTTTGCTATTTTTAAACAATTTAACGGGAATTGAGACCGCAGAGCATTTCACTAATAATATACTAACAAGGAAACAAATGGCATTATTTTAATATAACGCAAAAGAAGTAAAACATTTGCCTTTACTAATGATAGTGAGAGAGAAAGAGAGCGACTCCGCGGGACGAAAGCTTCTTCCAGCCTTTAGATACTTTTTTACAACTTTAATGCGAAGCCTTACATAGCTGGAAAAGCAAATAAATTCCAAAATCAATAGCTGATTCTGCAATTTAAAAAAATATTTAATTCTTACACTAAGTCACTATGCGTTATTAATCTTTACCAACCTTTCTACTTAGTTAATACTCCGTATTGATCGAATTTATGCAGGGAGTGACAAAAGAAATTAGTAAATTGCATAGAACATACAATTAACAATATACATTTTTTAATTAATAATAATGTACAAACGTAGTATGCAACAAGACAGCCATAATTCCCTATAAAAGCCCCCCAGGCAATGCATAGATAAATTGGCAGTTACGTGTTATTTGCATATTCACGTAACGGGCATAAAGTAGCCATTATTGTTCATCTTGAACTAAATTCAATTCATTGTGTGTATGCGTGTGATTGCATTTCGAAAGATTGAGATTTGTGTTTGTAAATATTTTAATTATTAGGAATGATTTGTTATGAAAAATGATAAATGATGTTATTAATATTAACAGTATAACAAAACAAAACGCAATACAAACCTTTCTAGCCTAGTAAGTGTCATTGTGGTGGGTCGTTCATATTCTGCGCTACATAAACCCACAATTTAGCGGTGCATATAGACATCAATATTTTACGTAAGCTAACCAGTAAACTAACCCTAACAACAAAATTAGGAAATTTGAATTTGCCGCCAAATTGTAGTTGCCAAGCTACATAATTAGAATTGTGTCGCGTAATTCGTACCATCGTTACCATTAGGGATATTCATGCAGGCATTATGAAAATCTCAACAAAAAATGGATCCAACAAAAATGCCTTTAGGCCATTTCCTATTTGATACGTTGACTGTTTGTGAGCTAATTATAGTAACAGTAACAGGAAAGGAATGTGCATGTATTCGTGAGAAGCATAAACCACTAAAAAGCTGCGTTTATTCATACTTAATCAATTTATGTAATAAAATCAAAAATTAAGAATTTACATTTTTGAATTTCCCGCCAAAACGTTTAAGATTTTGGCCAGTCAATTACTAAAATCACATTATATCGATTTATCATTTAAACAGTAACAATTTGGTGAATAATGCATTGAAGCCGCCTACCTCCTTGCGTAAAAATTAAGGTATACAATTATTGCGGAATAATTTATAGTAGACTTTTTTGCTAAATAGCAGAGATAATTTTATAATGTTAACCCAACAAGTAGTTGGTTACCTTGGGAAACCACTGAACGTAGGCTTCCACTTGGGTTTTCACGCTTAATTATTATTAGGATGAAAAAATCCAGCGCTTCGCGCCGGATTTGTCGACCGGGGCGGGCCCGAAGTAGATGCTGAGCTTCAACAAAAGCGCAAGATAATTTATGTTACGCTAAAAGATGACATAAGATTTATAGAAGCTCCCCTACTATCAATAAGCCATATACGAATGTGCGTAGCATGTAGTTTAATATTATAACGAGTAAACAAAGCAACTTTCATAAATAAAGACATAAGTCATCGTAAAAAGGATCGTTCTGCAATAGGCCTATTTATTGGCCTGAGCGGCATTTCAGTAACTTCATGTTGCTGGATCTCCTTCAAATACAATACAATACAATAGTTTAATATAGCTGCCAAACTTTTATAAATTGCACTATTCACAAATGCCGTCATTCATAGAGGCTCCCCTACCATTAATGAGCCATATACGAATGTACGTGGCAATCAGTTAAAAAAAAGGTTGTAAAAAATTAAGACAGGGTTCCCAAAAACTATGATATTTGAATGATGTCATTATGGACGATCTCTTAATATCTATAACACATATAGGTAAGTAAAGCAAGCGTGCTTGGGAGAGCGGTTAGGACTACAGACTGTAACGAAATTTACAGCCTCAGACCTGGCTACGATCTTCGGCCACTGCTTATCGTTTACGGCTCAGTGCTGTACGGTAAACGTCACTGGATTGTTGATTGAAACCCATTCTCCTTCTTTGTGACCACTACTTACTGTAGGGAACCTAGGGAATGGGACTCCTTTACTGTGGAGGAGGGGACGGGGATAGGGGAAAGGGTACAAAGACTTAGACGATCTAGCGCGGTAGCATTCTATTTTCTCACCCACAGTGACTGCTTGAGTCTGTCTGTATGAACTTTCGGTTAATAGACCCAATGAATAAATTATTAATATTATCATATAGGTAAGTCCGTGACATGTAGTTAAAATAGGTTGGGAATAATTTTAGTGTTGGAACTAGGAGTACTAAAAACTATGATATTTGAAGGACGTCATTATAGACGATCCCTGAATACCTATAACATATATAGGTAAGTCCATGACATGTAGTTCAAATAGGTTGAAGAAAATTTTAAAGTTGAAATTGGGGGTACTCAAAACTGTAAAATGTGAAGGACGTCATTTATGGGCGAACCGTTACCATCTAAAACCCATTTATTAAATTCCCAGACCCAATACCACTATACCAGGTTCCCCTGTAAACGTACATATGCAAGTAGTACGCGCACTTGTAATGGAAATTCGTAAAAAGTTTCCATGTGTATTTTAAATGGCGAAGCTTGATAAGCCCTGGTGCATTTAGCTGGTGCATTTGGCTTTTGCATTTGGTTGGTGCATTTGGCTGATGCATTTGGCTGGTGCATTTAGCTGGTACATTTGGCTGGTGCATTTGGCTGGTGCATTTAGCTGGTACATTTGGCTGGTGCATTTGGCTGGTACATTGGGTTTGTGGATTTGGCTGGTGAGTGTAACTGGTACAGTTGACTGGTGTGTTTGCCTTGTGCAACTCTAATATAAGTTGTACGCATTGGGGTCGGACACAAAAGGCGCCACCCACGTTCAGCGTGGGTCAATTGGAAAAAAATTACACACCGTATTAAAGATATAGCTATTTAAGCAGGGCTAACGAGATTAACAAGGTAGGTGGGTGGGTCAAAAATGTGGGTAAAGTGTGGCGTCATTTATGTCCTGCCCCTTTATCCGTTTTTGCATGATTTTACCTCAAAAATTTGTGATCTTGGTCCAGTTAACTGTTAATTGCGAAGAAATGGTCAGTCCGAGTAAAACTAAAAAACAATACAGACCTGCTCAGTCGCATGTGTGATCCATTAAAACAATTTTAAAGCACATCCGTCAAAAACTGTGACCTGTAGTGTACGGCCAACGGACGGACGGACAGACGGACGGACAGACATGACCATTTTATTAGATGCTTGCTCAGCATCTAAAAAGTTAATTAAATTTAATACACTAACTGAACAAATTTTTACGTGAGACAGATGGTAGAAGTCATTCAAAAATATATTTTTAAAATTTTGGATTTGAATTTTTAAGTGTATTTTCAAAATTCTTGTCCATAAGGTTTAACAAAGTGGGAAATGTTCTTATTCCGCATCTGCAATAAAAGTGTTAATTATAATGTTATTTTTTATATAGTGTAAATATAGTTTAGTAGAATATAACGCAAACTGCTACAGTATTTTTAAGTTAATTGGCTGACTCCATAGAGTCCCCATAGGTACTTAAACTATTTTAAGAAAGTAACTGGCTAATAACTAACGTAAATAAGAAGGCAATGACTTACATCAACCTTGCTAAGCTGAAGAAGGGACCACTGGAGGAGGAGCAGCACCTGAAGGAGGGGCAGGAGGAGGAGGAGCACCACCTGAAGAAGGTGGAGGAAAATGATCTTCAACAAGAGTTAGAGGAGCAGCACCGCCTGGAGGAGGTGAAGGAGGAGCAACGCCTTCAGGAGGTGGACCAGAATCAACGCCAGGACCAGGAGGTGGTGGAGTTGCCGCCTTTCCGTTTACATCCTCAACACTACGAACGAGAACGGCAAACAAAATGCAAATGCAACAGATGAGAAAGGTTTTCATGTTGCCGAATTGATGGAGACGATTTTCTGATGAGTTATTATAAATGAAAAATTCAAAAGTTCGCTTAAACAAAAATTTACAAAAAAAAACAATGTGTAAAAATAGTTTTGCTTTCAAACGAAAAATTAAGAAAAAATGATAAGAGCGTGTATTGTATATGTAGTGCTACTGGGTCTAACAATTTCAGCTGAATAAGATCTCAGTATGACCAGGCACCTTTCATATTGAACAATTCTCACTCAACCCAATGCAAAGTTGTGTACTTAAACTTGGCGAGGAACTTACCTGGTTTCAGCGATCTTATACTTTCAGTATGTTGTATTATCCAGTAATTGTCTCAAAAATAAAAGAACAAACAATTTCGTGAATTGCATGACTCTCCTCTGCATAACCTTCACCAAAACATATAATAATCATCCTCAGACGATAACATTAATAACATGGACCTTATAAATGCTACACATAGCCTAGCCCGTCTTGCGGACGGAAGTTGTTCTTTTGCCTTACAAAGTAATATGGTTTAAATCAATCTTAAGGTATAACAAAAACGATACATTTTTCACACTGACAGCGGAATCGGTCAATACAGGCCAATAGGAATTTCACTTCACTCGCTAGACACAGGACACTAGACTCCGGTCACCAAGATTTGTATTTTATTATTACGTTGATTTTTTTAAGTTTATGAATTACGACTTGCGACAAAATGTGGTCGTGCGTAAACTTGACTTTCACATTATTGCATTTTTTGTTGCATTTTTATCCTCTACATTCGGCATTCTGAGAAATTTACTGCGCGGTTGGACGAGGGGCTCATTGTTTACTATTTGGTTTTGTTTTACTGCGGAGTTGCATTTCAATAACAACTTTGTGTTGTCATTTCCTTCATAATGTAAATGAGGAATTGCTTGAAAAAACAAAAAAAGTCGGTTTGCATCTGAAATGATTTTTTAAAATATTTACTACTTAACTATACAAGTTACTAATTAGGTTGGATGGAAAATGCTAATTTTTACGATCAGCCAAAATTTCGATTTTAACGACAGAATTAAATGAGTCATTTAAATTTATTTGGAAAATATTGGGATGAATCGTCCCAATATTGAAATTGTGAATTTCGGAATTAACTTACACTTTTAGAGTCTTGAGGGAACGTATTTGCACTAATTAATTGTTTAACGCATGAAGAAGTGTGAAAGTGAGACAAAGTTTGGATTTAATTATTCAAAAGACTTGACTTTTTTCGCCGAAAAATTCTTCAAATTAATATTTTATTTTATTTATATTTGAATGTGATTTATGTTCTTACAGGGATTGATAGTTGCAGACTTTATAAGCATGCAAATGGGCAGTTTGCTAAAACGAAAACGCACTGGCACTCTGTAAGAAAAAAAATTTAAAACTATCTTTACCTAAAAAGTTGCAAAAAGATTAAATTACACTTTCCAGAATATATTTTAGCATGTTATAAACAATGTCATTAAAAATTTGAGTGGGTCTATTTCGATATTATTGACATGCTTGATGTTCAAGATAGCCGTTTAAATAACCCTACTGTGATACCATGTGCTTTGTTTCATGTCCTGTGTAAAATGTAAACAGTACCCTACCCATCTAACTGCTAATTTTGTCAGGAGAGACTTGTTTGACATGCATAAATATGTATGCATGATTAGCATTTTAAACTTTAATAAAGCTTATAATATTCCTTTTGCGCTAATGCTGACATTTTGGGTGCTGAAGATATAATTATTTACTTAAGTAAATTAGGTATATTATATTTAGTGAAAGTGAACATCCTGCAATAACAAAGTGCCTTCTTTTATAAAATTAATTGCAACAAACACAAATCTAATTTTTTGCAAGTTTAACAAGTTATTTAATTACATAGATGACAGAATAGCGGTTTCCATAATTAATTCAAATTATTTGTAGAATATAAGGGCAAGCAGGGGCGGACGAAGGAATTGCTTTTAGGGAGCAATGTGTATCCTTACAAAAACCAGCATTTCAATTGTATGGTTTTCTTTGCTAAATCAAAATGTTGTATTTACATGTTTTAGAAAAGCGCAAAATGTTCTTTTAACATGATTTTGAATAGTGAAAAATGTTCGAATTACTTGATTCACAAAAGTGTTCAATGCTCTATTTACATGTTTTAAAAAATTAAAAAATTTTGCATTTACATGTTTAAGAAAAGAGAAAAATGTTCTTTTGACTTGATTCAGAAAAGAAAAGTGCAAAATGTTGTATTTATGCTGTTTTGAAAAAATTAAAAATGTTTTATTTCCATGTTTTTTAAATGTCTCAGTATTATTTTTTACATATTTTTAAAAAGTGCAAAATGTTCGATTTACATGATTTTTGAAAAAATGCAAGCAGCGGGGGCTGCCGACGCTAGCCACATTATTAAAATAAAGTGAAGCGTGCTAAATAAAGTGATAAGTTTCATATGCCTCATACTTAAAGTGTTAAATGTGCAAAAAAATCTAAAAAAATCTAAAATAGAACTATATACGCATTACGCTACATATGATGAGTTTTATAGCAAAACGCGTTAAGTCCAGTGGATAAAAAGTGTACTCAGCGCGTTTTGCTGACAAACCCCTAATAAGCATAACTACGAGATTTTCGAGAGTTAATAATTCTTATTGTACTGCTAAATGAAATACAAGAAGTCAGTGTAACAAAATATGAAAACATTTTATCAGCTTATGTGTGTCAATAAATTAATGCTCCGCTTTAAATATGTTGATTGTGCGAGTATTTGGTTGTTGAATAAAAGAATTCATTTGATTAAAAACCACATAATGTGCATTCTTTCAATTTAATTTATTGCAATTAGGTATTATTCATTACTGCGTTTGGTGACGTGTTCGGAATTGGAATTAATGAGCCCTATTACTATTGCACTTAAATGGAGCAGGTCACAATGTTGATTTGTCACTTTGCTGAGTTAATTAGTGAATGGCTTTTGTATTCTTCGCCCATTGATTACAGTTTAAAATGAATTGGAAATTGGAACAGAAATTTGACACACAGACAAAATTAGATCCACTGGAATCTTTTTCTGAAGTTGCTCCGTTCCTTACTCTACAAACCGTTCCTTGAGAATCCTGAGAAAACTAATAGGAATATAAAGGGGATATTCGGGGCGTCTTGGTTCATCATCTTCATTGTCATCTTGGCTCTGGTGAGTCCGTCTGTGTCCTGGCCAGTTGGGTCTGGGTATGGGACAGAATGCCTCACCGGAAGTGTGAAATCAGTCATCTACATGGATCATGCAGAATGTGAAGTTGATCGGCGTCAATGCTGCGCAGGTGTGTAATATGACATACTTTAAACTTATTTCTTAGCAATTTAATCATATTGAAATTCATTTAATTGAAAATTTATTAATGAAGATGTTTTAGAAATTAATCAAATTCAAATTTGGCTATTACCTAGGTTACTGTATCCCAAATGAAGAACTTTGCACTGTTGCGAACTTTTAAAATACCGGCAAATCGCGAAATGGAATTCGTAGTGCGGGTCGCAGACGAAGACAAAGCATCTAAATTATAATATTGAACACTATTTCTCTTACTTTAAAATGTGGTATGTACCAATAGATGTATGTGAAATTGCAATAAAATTAGCTACTTTTCCAAACACGTTTTTGTTTTACTGAAAATGCAGTTATATTAGGCTTACTAAAATCACTGTTAGATCGTCCTGTGGAAAAATTAGTTAAAAAAAACATCAAAAGTTGGATTTGAACCCGCAACCTTCCTCATAGGTACCTTTCAGGCTTAACTATTGGACTTACTCCACACACATTAATCAATGGACAACTAGTTAAGATTACATATACAGTGGCATAAATTCTCTAACATGCCTACTGTAGATTTTAACAGATTTAATGTTGTGGTTTTGGAGCTTACAACGCTGTTACACGTGACTAACTGATTTTCCTACTCTAAAAGATTTTCAAATTGACTGATAAACCTGTTAAAGTTACCATTTAAACCTGTTAGCACTGTCGTACAAGTTTCTTGTTACCAACCATATACTGTGTGACAAGATATTGAAATAGAAAAAAATCCTTTGCAATATCAACTGAATTATGAATAATGAAGCGTATGTAGAAAGTAAAAATAATTGCGCTTAACTTTGGGAAAAATGCAGTTACCAGTATTAAAATGTTGTGTTCCATTGATTTATTTTGATTTTTTAATTGGCAATAATCAAGTGTGACTTACAATTCTGCGAGATTTTCATTCACTGTGTTAAGCATATTGCAGAAATCACCACTGTGCTGTGACAGAAAGCCATTTTCCCCGTGAGTTATAGAGGACAGTATGTGACAGCTTCGTCAAAAATGGAAACAAAACTGCATCATGTGCACTTATCACACAAACAAATCACAATAATGATTTCAAAAACTTTAGTTATTCACTCACTCGGTAACGCCCAGGGCCGGACGAAGGAATTGTGTAGGCAGCAAATTGGTTTCAATACAAAATCTAGCATCTTGATTTTAGCCATGATTTTCTTTAGTAAAGCAAAATTTGGATTCCCATGTTTTTAGAAAAGTAAAAAATGTTCTTTTAACTTGATTCGGAAATGTGAAAAATGTTTTATTTACATGTTTTGAAAAAGTAAATAATGTATTTTTACTACATTTAGAAAAGTGCAAAACGTTTTATCAACATGTTTTTAGAAATGTCAAAAATGTTCATTTCACTTGATTCAGAAAAGTGCAAAAAGTTCTATATGCATGTTTTAAGAAAATAAGATGTTTTATTTCCATGTTTTTGAAATGTCTCAATACGTGGCCCATACGCCAGTAACCTTTAGTCTAGTGGCCTATACGCCAGTAGTCTATAGGCCAGTGGCCCATAGGCCAGTAGCCCATAGGCCAGTGGCCCGTAGGACAAAGATCTTATAGGCATGTAGCCCATAGTCCAGTGGCCCATAGGCCGGTAGCCTATAGAACAGTGGTTCATAGGCCAGTTGTTTATAGGCCAGTGGCCCATAGGCAAATAGCCCATAATTCAGTGGCTTATAGGCCAGTAGCTCATACACCAGTGCTGTATAAGCCAGTGGCCCATATGCTAGTGGACCATATGCCAGTAGTTTACATGTTTTTGAAAAGTGCAAAATGTTAGCATTACTTGAGTCACAAAAGTGTTCAATGCTCTATTTACATGTTTTAGATAATTAAAAAATGTTATTAAATGTTTTGACAAACCCAAAAATGTTCTTTTGACTTCATTAAAAATAGTGAAAAATGTTGTATTTGCCTGTTTTGACAAAATTAGAGAATGTTTTATTCCTATGTTTTTGAAATGTCTGAATATGTGGCACACACGCAGGTAGTCTAAAGGCCACTAGCCCATATGCCTTTAGCCCATACGCCAGTGGCCCCTAGGCCAGTAGCCTATACGCCAGTGGTTTATAGGCCAGTAGCAAATTGTCCAGTGGCTAATAGGCCAGCGGCCCATAGTTCACTAGCCCATAAGCTAGTGGCCTATACGGCAGTGGCCCATACGCCAGTGGCCCATAGGCCAGTAGCCCATAGGCCAGTAGCCTATACGCCAGTGGTTCATAGGCCAGTGGCCCATTGGCCAGTATCACATATGTCAGTGACCCATAGGCCAGTGGCCCATAGGTCACTGGCCCATATGCTAGAGGCGTATACGGCAGTAGATCATATGCCAGTGGCCCATAGGCCAGTGGCCCATTTGCTAGTGGCCTATAGGGCAGTAGCCCATAGGCCAGTGACGCATAGGCCAGTGGCCAGAAGGCAAGTGTCCCATAGTCAAGTGGCCCATATTTCAGCAGCCCATAGGCAAGTGACCTATGAGCCAGTACCCTATCGGCCAGTGTCTCATATGCTGGTGGCCCATAAATACGCCAGTGGCCTATAAGCCAGTGGCAAATACGCTAGTAGCACATATGCTAGTGGCGCTTAGCCCGTTGGCTTATAGGCCAGAAGCCTATGCGTAAGTTGCTTTAAGGCCAGTGGTCCATACGACAGTGGTTACTCGGCCTGTGGCCCATACAGGGACGGACTGGACCTCTTCGGGGGCCCCGGCAATTTTGAGCTTAGGGGGCCCATATACTAAATTGCGTGTTAGGTACTAGCTTATACTGAAGCCCTGCAATTAAATTAGGCATGATTTTAGGCAATTTTTATTTACTAGGAACAATCGAAAATCATGACGGTGGTGTTCACGTTTTAGCGCGTTTATTTGTTTCGTTCTGTAGGCCTTTGCTACTTGAAGAGTTACTACTTGTTGAAATTGTACAAGCCAATGTGTCAGCAAGGCGGGCCTTAGGGCAATAACTGCCAGAGGCAAAAAACCGGATGGCGCCATATTCAAGCTAAATAATACTGCAAAGCGCGTTTTGCAAGCCAAACATTAGTAATAGCAGAATGAATAGACTTTTAGGGCTCTGGTAATGGATTTTTATAAGACCTGCAGCCAACTTTTTGCGCAGCAGGTTAACATAGGTACAATACCTTCAAATTCTTTTAGTGGCATACACAAGGATATCTAAAAACTCTAGTTAGAATACACCAAGTCACCAAAGGCATTTTCCCCGAAAAACTTCAGAACACTACAGATGTCTTTTTGGCATACACAAGGACATCATCAAGGGCATTACAAACCTTCTCTAGTAATACACAAGGGTACCATAAACGTTTCCCTAGAATACACTAGGACATTACAAACATTTTCTTAGAATACACAAAGACATCACAAACGTTTTTATATAATACACAAGGACATCACAAAAGTTTCCCTAGAATGCACTAGGACATCACAAACATTTTTATAGAATACACAAACACATCACAAACGTTTTTAAATAATACACAAGGACATCACAAACGTTTCTAAATAATACACAAGGACATCACAAACGTTTCCTTGAAATACACAGTGACATCACAAGATTTTTTTCTAAATGAACAAGAAAATCACAAACATTTTCTAAGAATGCACAACGACATCACAAACGTTTCCTTGGAATACACAAGGACATGTAACTCCATAGGGAAAGCTAGTGAAGAGATGCACATCGAAATCTGCGTGAAACGCAGAATGTAATAAATAATAAATCGTAATTTATCCAGTTAATGCTCCTACCGTATAGTAATTATATAATTAGTTAATTATGCGTTCAATACTATTTAAAAGTATTGAAGTATTACCGATACATCTAGTTAGGGGCAATTTCCAAATTAAGTGTTCAAGATATATGATGGTTTGTGAGGAGACTTACTCAAAACTACTATATGTACTTAGCTTTAATTTAAGCAGTGCAGCTGGCAGTTTGTGAATAAGAGAGTTGATTTAATTTCCTTTTAGTTTTCCATTTTCCTGTGTAGGACGCTTTCAGAACAATTACAAACTATGCATGGCGTTCTTTTAATTGTAGTCAGTTTATGCAGTATTATAAATTCAATAAATATTTTATGAATTAAATTCCTAAATTATTTATTGTTACAGAAAAAAGTAAATTAAATTTAATACACTAACTGAACAAATTTTTACGTAAGACAGATGGTAGAAGTCATTCTATATAATTTTTAAAAATATATTTTTAAAATTTTGAATTTGAATTTTTAAGTGTATTTTCAAAATTCTTGTCCATAGGGTTTAACAAAGTGGGAAATTTTCTTATTCCGCATCTGCAATAAAAGTGTTAATTATAATGTTATTTTTTATATAGTGTTAATATAGTTTAGTAGAATATAACGCAAATTGCTACAGTATTTTTAAGTTAATTGGCTGACTCCATAGAGTCCCCATAGGTACTTAAACTATTTTAAGAAAGTAACTGGCTAATAACTAACGTAAATTAGAAGGCAATGACTTACATCAACCTTGCTAAGCTGAAGAAGGGACCACTGGAGGAGGAGCAGCACCTGAAGGAGGGGCAGGAGGAGGAGAAGCACCACCTGAAGAAGGTGGAGGAAAATGATCTTCAACAAGAGTTAGAGGAGCAGCACCGCCTGGAGGAGGTGTAGGAGGAGCAACGCCTTCAGGAGGTGGACCAGAATCAACGCCAGGACCAGGAGGTGGTGGAGTTGCCGCCTTTCCGTTTACATCCTCAACACTACGAACTAGAACGGCAAACAAAATGCAAATGCAACAGATGAGGAAGGTTTTCATGTTGCCGAATTGATGGAGACGATTTTCTGATGAGTTATTATAAATGAAAAATTCAAAAGTTCGCTTAAACAAAAATTTACAAAAAAAACAATGTGTAAAAATAGTTTTGCTTTCAAACGAAAAATTAAGAAAAAATGATAAGAGCGTGTATTGTATATGTAGTGCTACTGGGTCTAACAATTTCAGCTGAATAAGATCTCAGTATGACCAGGCACCTTTTATATTAAACAATTCTCACTCAACCCAATGCAAAGTTGTGTACTTAAACTTGGCGAGGAACTTACCTGGTTTCAGCGATCTTATACTTTCAGTATGTTGTATTATCCAGAAATTGTCTCAAAAATAAAAGAACAAACAATTCCGTGAATTGCATGACTCTCCCCTGCATAACCTTCACCAAAACATATAATAATCATCCTCAGACGATAACATTAATAACATGGACCTTATAAATGCTACACATAGCCTAGCCCGTCTTGCTGACGGAAGTTGTTCTTTTGCCTTACAAAGTAATATGGTTTAAATCAATCTTAAGGTATAACAAAAACGATACATTTTTCACACTGACAGCGGAATCGGTCAATACAGGCCAATAGGAATTTCACTTCACTCGCTAGACACAGGACACTAGACTCCGGTCACTAAGATTTGTATTTTATTATTACGTTGATTTTTTTAAATTTATGAATTACGACTTGAGACAAAATGTGGTCGTGCGTAAACTTGACTTTCACATTATTGCATTTTTTGTTGCATTTTTATCCTCTACATTCGGCATTCTGAGAAATTTACTGCGCGGTTGGACGAAGGGCTCATTGTTTACTATTTGGTTTTGTTTAATTGCGGAGTTGTATTTCAATAACAACTTTGTGTTGTCATTTCCTTCATAATGTAAATGAGGAATTGCTTGAAAAAACAAAAAAAGTCGGTTTGCATCTGAAATGATTTTTTAAAATATTTACTACTTAACTATACAAGTTACTAATTAGGTTGGATGGAAAATGCTAATTTTTACGATCAGCCAAAATTTCGATTTTAACGACAGAATTAAATGAGTCATTTAAATTTATGTTGAAAATATTGGGATGAATCGTCCCAATATTGAAATTGTGAACTTCGGAATTAACTTACACTTTTAGAGTCTTGAGGGAACGTATTTGCACTAATTAATTGTTTAACGCATGAAGAAGTGTGAAAGTGAGACAAAGTTTAGATTTAATTATTCAAAAGACCTGACTTTTTTCGCCGAAAAATTCTTTAAATTAATATTTTATTTTATTTATATTTGAATGTGATTTATGTTCTTGCAGGGATTGATGGTTGCAGACTTTATAAGCATGCAAATGGGCAGTTTGCTAAAACGGAAACGCACTGGCACTTTGTAAGAAAAAAAATTTAAAACTATCTTTACCTAAAAAGTTGCAAAAAGATTAAATTACACTTTCCAGAATATATTTTAGCATGTTATAAACAATGTCATTAAAAGTTTGAGTGGGTCTATTTCGATATTATTGACATGCTTGATGTTCAAGATAGCCGTTTAAATAACCCTATTGTGATACCATGTGCTTTGTTTCATGTCCTGTGTAAAATGTAAACAGTACCCTACCTATCTAACTGCTAATTTTGTCAGGAGAGACTTGTTTGACATGCATAAATATGTATGCATGATTAGCATTTTAAACTTTAATAAAGCTTATAATATTCCTTTTGCGCTAATGCTGACATTTTGGGTGCTGAAGATATAATTATTTACTTAAGTAAATTAGGTATATTATATTTAGTGAAAGTGAACATCCTGCAATAACAAAGTGCCTTCTTTTATAAAATTAATTGCAACAAACACAAATCTAATTTTTTGCAAGTTTAACAAGTTATTAAATTACATAGATGACAGAATAGCGGTTTCCATAGTTAATTTAAATTATTTGTAGAATATAAGGGCAAGCAGGGGCGGACGAAGGAATCGCTTTTAGGGAGCAATGTGTATCCTTACAAAAACCAGCATTTCAATTGTATGGTTTTCTTTGCTAAATCAAAATGTTGTATTTACATGTTTTAGAAAAGCGCAAAATGTTCTTTTAACATGATTTTGAATAGTGAAAAATGTTCGAATTACTTGATTCACAAAAGTGTTCAATGCTCTATTTACATGTTTTAAAAAATTAAAAAATTTTGCATTTACATGTTTAAGAAAAGAGAAAAATGTTCTTTTGACTTGATTCAGAAAAGAAAAGTGCAAAATGTTGTATTTATGCTGTTTTGAAAAAATTAAAAATGTTTTATTTCCATGTTTTTTAAATGTCTCAGTATTATTTTTTACATATTTTTAAAAAGTGCAAAATGTTCGATTTACATGATTTTTGAAAAAATGCAAGCAGCGGGGGCTGCCGACGCTAGCCACATTATTAAAATAAAGTGAAGCGTGCTAAATAAAGTGATAAGTTTCATATGCCTCATACTTAAAGTGTTAAATGTGCAAAAAAATCTAAAAAAATCTAAAATAGAACTATATACGCATTACGCTACATATGATGAGTTTTATAGCAAAACGCGTTAAGTCCAGTGGATAAAAAGTGTACTCAGCGCGTTTTGCTGACAAACCCCTAATAAGCATAACTACGAGATTTTCGAGAGTTAATAATTCTTATTGTACTGCTAAATGAAATACAAGAAGTCAGTGTAAAAAAATATGAAAACATTTTATCAGCTTATGTGTGTCAATAAATTAATGCTCCGCTTTAAATATGTTGATTGTGCGAGTATTTGGTTGTTGAATAAAAGAATTCATTTGATTAAAAACCACATAATGTGCATTCTTTCAATTTAATTTATTGCAATTAGGTATTATTCATTACTGCGTTTGGTGACGTGTTCGGAATTAGAATTAATGAGCCCTATTACTATTGCACTTAAATGGAGCAGGTCACAATGTTGATTTGTCACTTTGCTGAATTAATTAGTGAATGGCTTTTGTATTCTTCGCCCATTGATTACAGTTTAAAATGAATTGGAAATTGGAACAGAAATTTGACACACAGACAAAATTAGATCCACTGGAATCTTTTTCTGAAGTTGCTCCGTTCCTTACTCTACAAACCGTTCCTTGAGAATCCTGAGAAAACTAATAGGAATATAAAGGGGATATTCGGGGCGTCTTGGTTCATCATCTTCATTGTCATCTTGGCTCTGGTGAGTCCGTCTGTGTCCTGGCCAGTTGGGTCTGGGTATGGGACAGAATGCCTCACCGGAAGTGTGAAATCAGTCATCTACATGGATCATGCAGAATGTGAAGTTGATCGGCGTCAATGCTGCGCAGGTGTGTAATATGACATACTTTAAACTTATTTCTTAGCAATTTAATCATATTTAAATTCATTTAATTGAAAATTTATTAATGAAGATGTTTTAGAAATAATTCAAATTCAAATTTGGCTATTACCTAGGTTACTGTATCCCAAATGAAGAACTTTGCACTGTTGCGAACTTTTAAAATACCGGCAAATCGCGAAATGGAATTCGTAGTGCGGGTCGCAGACGAAGACAAAGCATCTAAATTATAATATTGAACACTATTTCTCTTACTTTAAAATGTGGTATGTACCAATAGATGTATGTAAAATTGCAATAAAATTAGCTACTTTTCCAAACACGTTTTCGTTTTACTGAAAATGCAGTTATATTAGGCTTACCAAAATCACTGTTAGATCGTCCTGTTGAAAAATTAGTTAAAAAAAACATCAAAAGTTGGATTTGAACCCGCAACCTTCCTCATAGGTACCTTCCAGGCTTAACTATTGGACTTACTCCACACACATTAAGCAATGGACAACTAGTTAAGATTACATATACAGTGGCATAAATTCTCTAACATGCCTACTGTAGATTTTAACAGATTTAATGTTGTGGTTTTGGAGCTTACAACGCTGTTACACGTGACTAACTGATTTTCCTACTCTCAAATATTTTCAAATTGACTGATAAACCTGTTAAAGTTAACATTTAAACCTGTTAGCACTGTCGTACAAGTTTCTTGTTACCAACCATATACTGTGTGACAAGATATTGAAATAGAAAAAAATCCTTTGCAATATCAACTGAATTATGAATAATGAAGCGTATGTGGAAAGTAGAAATAATTGCGCTTAACTTTGGGAAAAATGCAGTTACCAGTATTAAAATGTTGTGTTCCATTGATTTATTTTGATTTTTTAATTGGCAATAATCAAGTGTGACTTACAATTCTGCGAGATTTTCATTCACTGTGTTAAGCATATTGCAGAAATCACCACTGTGCTGTGACAGAAAGCCATTTTCCCCGTGAGTTATAGAGGACAGTATGTGACAGCTTCGTCAAAAATGGAAACAAAACTGCATCATGTGCACTTATCACACAAACAAATCACAATAATGATTTCAAAAACTTTAGTTATTCACTCACTCGGTAACGCCCAGGGCCGGACGAAGGAATTGTGTAGGCAGCAAATTGGTTTCAATACAAAATCTAGCATCTTGATTTTAGCCATGATTTTCTTTAGTAAAGCAAAATTTGGATTCCCATGTTTTTAGAAAAGTAAAAAATGTTCTTTTAACTTGATTCGGAAATGTGAAAAATGTTTTATTTACATGTTTTGAAAAAGTAAATAATGTATTTTTACTACATTTAGAAAAGTGCAAAACGTTTTATCAACATGTTTTTAGAAATGTCAAAAATGTTCATTTTACTTGATTCAGAAAAGTGCAAAAAGTTCTATATGCATGTTTTAAGAAAATAAGATGTTTTATTTCCATGTTTTTGAAAGGTCTCAATACGTGGCCCATACGCCAGTAACCTTTAGTCTAGTGGCCTATACGCCAGTAGTCTATAGGCCAGTGGCCCATAGGCCAGTAGCCCATAGGCCAGTGGCCCGTAGGACAAAGATCTTATAGGCATGTAGCCCATAGGCCAGTGGCCCATAGGCCGGTAGCCTATAGAACAGTGGTTCATAGGCCAGTTGTTTATAGGCCAGTGGCCCATAGGCAAATAGCCCATAATTCAGTGGCTTATAGGCCAGTAGCTCATACACCAGTGCTGTATAAGCCAGTGGCCCATATGCTAGTGGACCATATGCCAGTAGTTTACATGTTTTTGAAAAGTGCAAAATGTTAGCATTACTTGAGTCACAAAAGTGTTCAATGCTCTATTTACATGTTTTAGATAATTAAAAAATGTTATTAAATGTTTTGAAAAACCCAAAAATGTATTTTGACTTGATTAAAAATAGTGAAAAATGTTGTATTTGCCTGTTTTGACAAAATTAGAGAATGTTTTATTCCTATGTTTTTGAAATGTCTGAATATGTGGCACACACGCAGGTAGTCTAAAGGCCACTAGCCCATATGCCTTTAGCCCATACGCCAGTGGCCCCTAGGCCAGTAGCCTATACGCCAGTGGTTTATAGGCCAGTAGCAAATTGTCCAGTGGCTAATAGGCCAGCGGCCCATAGTTCACTAGCCCATGAGCTAGTGGCCTATACGGCAGTGGCTCATACGCCAGTGGCCCATAGGCCAGTAGCCCATAGGCCAGTAGCCTATACGCCAGTGGTTCATAGGCCAGTGGCCCATTGGCCAGTAGCACATATGTCAGTGACCCATAGGCCAGTGGCCCATAGGTCACTGGCCCATATGCTAGAGGCGTATACGGCAGTAGATCATATGCCAGTGGCCCATAGGCCAGTGGCCCATTTGCTAGTGGCCTATAGGGCAGTAGCCCATAGGCCAGTGACGCATAGGCCAGTGGCCAGAAGGCAAGTGTCCCATAGTCAAGTGGCCCATATTTCAGCAGCCCATAGGCAAGTGACCTATAAGCCAGTACCCTATCGGCCAGTGTCTCATATGCTGGTGGCCCATAAATACGCCAGTGGCCTATAAGCCAGTGGCAAATACGCTAGTAGCACATATGCTAGTGGCGCTTAGCCCGTTGGCTTATAGGCCAGAAGCCTATGCGTAAGTTGCTTTAAGGCCAGTGGTCCATACGACAGTGGTTACTCGGCCTGTGGCCCTTACAGGGACGGACTGGACCTCTTTAGGAGCCCCGGCAATTTTGAGCTTGGGGGGCCCATATACTTAATTGCGTGTTAGGTACTAGCTTATACTGAAGCCCTGCAAATAAATTAGGCATGATTTTAGGCAATTTTTATTTAATAGGAACAATCGAAAATCATGACGGTGGTGTTCACGTTTTAGCGCGTTTATTTTTTTCGTTCTGTAGGCCTTTTCTACTTGAAGAGTTACTACTTGTTGAAATTGTACAAGCCAATGTGTCAGCAAGGCGGGCCTTAGGGCAATAACCGCCGGAGGCAAAAAACCGGATGGCGCCATATTCAAGCTTAATCATACTGCAAAGCGCGTTTTGCAAGCTAAACATTAGTAATAGCAGAATGAATAGACTTTTAGGGCTCTGGTAATGGATTTTTATAAGACCTGCAGCCAACTTTTTGCGCAGCAGGTTAACATAGGTACAATAGCTTCAAATTCTTTTAGTGGCATACACAAGGATATCTAAAAACTCTAGTTAGAATACACTAAGTTACCAAGGGCATTTTCCTGGAAAAACTTCAGGACACTACAGATGTCTTTTTGGCATACACAAGGACATCATCAAGGGCATTAAAAACCTTCTCTAGTAATACACAAGGGTACTATAAACGTTTCCCTAGAATACACTAGGACATTACAAACATTTTCTTAGAATACACAAAGACATCACAAACGTTTTTATATAATACACAAGGACATCACAAAAGTTTCCCTAGAATGCACTAGGACATCACAAACATTTTTATAGAATACACAAACACATCACAAACGTTTTTAAATAATACACAAGGACATCACAAACGTTTCTAAATAATACACAAGGACATCACAAACGTTTCCTTGAAATACACAGTGACATCACAAGCATTTTTTCTAAATGAACAAGAAAATCACAAACATTTTCTAAGAATGCACAACGACATCACAAACGTTTCCTTGGAATACACAAGGACATGTAACTCCATAGGGAAAGCTAGTGAAGAGATGCACATCGAAATCTGCGTGAAACGCAGAATGTAATAAATAATAAATCGTAATTTATCCAGTTAATGCTCCTACCGTATAGTAATTAAATAATTAGTTAATTATGCGTTCAATACTATTCAAAAGTATTGAAGTATTACTGATACATCTAGTTAGGGGCAATTTCCAAATTAAGTGTTCAAGATATATGATGGTTTGTGAGGAGACTTACTCAAAACTACTATATGTACTTAGCTTTAATTTAAGCAGTGCAGCTGGCAGTTTGTGAATAAGAGAGTTGATTTAATTTCCTTCCAGTTTTCCATTTTCCTGTGTAGGACGCTTTCAGAACAATTACAAACTATGCATGGCGTTCTTTTAATTGTAGTCAGTTTATGCAGTATTATAAATTCAATAAATATTTTATGAATTAAATTCCTAAATTATTTATTGTTACAGAAAAAAGTAAATTAAATTTAATACACTAACTGAACAAATTTTTACGTAAGACAGATGGTAGAAGTCATTCTATATAATTTTTAAAAATATATTTTTAAAATTTTGAATTTGAATTTTTAAGTGTATTTTCAAAATTCTTGTCCATAGGGTTTAACAAAGTGGGAAATGTTCCTATTCCGCATCTGCAATAAAAGTGTAGTAGTAGTAGTATTGATTTATTGCGTTTCAGGCGATGCCCATACACAAATCATAATTTACAAAATTCAATCAATTATAATAGTGATAAGTCGAAGAAACTGGATCAGCCATCATCCGTTAATTCATGTTCTTTCTTTGAGTAGCTTGCCGATAAAACATCTCAAACATACTTTAGACTTACGAGGATTTTTTCACTTAATGTAACATTTTGAATATAATTAAAACATACTACATGAACATTATCGAGATTCACAATTTCAATGAGGCCTTGACTATTTTTGGAGTTACACTTACCACTAGTGGATACATTTTTCACAACATCATATTATCTTTTATCTTGTTTAGATCTTTACATTACCGATAATTTTGACATTCTTTTCTTAACTATCTGGCTCCTTGAACCGTAAAGCGAGAGAGGAACAAAATATTGTTCACATTCTCCAAGAATTATTAACACTGTAATTAAAGGAAAACCGTTTACACTGATAAATTATGCGCTTAGTAATTATTATAGGAAATATGTTTAGAGCAGAATTAACTAGGAGTACTCCCCCACTCGAGTAATTGAGTTCCGTTGCTTCTATATTGCTTCCCATCTACAGAAATGCCGAATCTTCCGATGAACTGTACCACTGCCGTTGGATTCCGATGTTTTAACTGCCAAAACATTTCTGTTGTATGTTTGTACATTGCTTGCTCTGATTTAATTAGGTATGGGTAAATGCGAACTTCCTTCTGATGGAGTTTTAACTGGGATTTTTTCTTCATTATTAGCGAAACTATACTGCTGTCCGCCAGTTTCACAAATATGAAGGGGGGGTTGCCAGGACTAGACACGGTGGCTTTCCGAGCATCTTCAACCTCATACCTAGCAAGAACGATTCCAAGTTTATAGGCTAAGAGGTCTAGGGTATCTTCTTTAGCTGACTTGTTCACTTTTAGGCCCAAAATTACGAATTCTTTGCTTCTGTTTACTTTTTCTACCGCTGAGAGTCTAGACTGCAGACCTGCAAGCTGGTTGTTGGCACCTACAATTTGAGCTCTTTCCACTTCTACCCGGGATTCTAATGCAGAGATTTTATGATCTAATTGAGCAACCTTACTGTTGATTGTGTCTTCCGGAATTAAGCCCGTTGGCTTATAGGCCAGAAGCGTATGCGTAAGTTGCTTTAAGGCCAGTGGTCCATACGACAGTGGTTACTTGGCCTGTGGCCCATACAAGGACGGACTGGACCTCTTTAGGGGCCCCTGCAATTTTGAGCTTGGGGGCCCATATACTTAATTGCGTGTTAGGTACTAGCTTATACTGAAGCCCTGCTAATAAATTAGGCATGATTTTAGGCAATTTTTATTTACTAGGAACAATCGAAAATCATGACGGTGGTGTTCACGTTTTAGCGCGTTTATTTGTTTCGTTCTGTAGGCCTTTTCTACTTGAAGAGTTACTACTCGTTGAAATTGTACAAGCCAATGTGTCAGCAAGGCGGGCCTTAGGGCAATAACCGCCAGAGGCAAAAAACCGGATGGCGCCATATTCAAGCTAAATCATACTGCAAAGCGCGTTTTGCAAGCTAAACATTAGTAATAGCAGAATAAATACACTTTTAGGGCTCTGGTAATGGATTTGTATAAGACCTGCAGCCAACTTTTTGCGCAGCAGGTTAACATAGGTACAATAGCTTCAAATTCTTTTAGTGGCATACACAAGGATATCTAAAAACTCTAGTTAGAATACACCAAGTTACCAAAGGCATTTTCCTGGAAAAACTTCAGGACACTACAGATGTCTTTTTGGCATACACAAGGACATCATCAAGGGCATTACAAACCTTCTCTAGTAATACACAAGGGTACCATAAACGTTTCCCTAGAATACACTAGGACATTACAAACATTTTCTTAGAATACACAAAGACATCACAAACGTTTTTATATAATACACAAGGACATCACAAAAGTTTCCCTAGAATGCACTAGGACATCACAAACATTTTTATAGAATACACAAACACATCACAAACGTTTTTAAATAATACACAAGGACATCACAAACGTTTCTAAATAATACACAAGGACATCACAAACGTTTCCTTGAAATACACAGTGACATCACAAGCATTTTTTCTAAATGAACAAGAAAATCACAAACATTTTCTAAGAATGCACAACGACATCACAAACGTTTCCTTGGAATACACAAGGACATCACTAGTGTTTTCCTTGGATTTAAAAAAGACATCATATCGCAGAATACAAATGGATATCAACAAAGTTTTCTTTATACTTTTTTTAAGAAAATCGTAAATGTAGGGAGTTCTGTTTAAAAAATATGTTAACAAATATGGCGTACAAGCATTTATTTTCTTCTTCCATCGTTCAATAAATTGTTCTACAGTATGTTATTTTTAAGAGTTGTGTTACGCATCTTTTTATAAAAACATATATGGACCATGATAGTTTCTATTCTTTTCAGACTTTGCTATTTAAGAACATTGCACATCAAATAGTTCATATTTTTTTGAAATCAAAAGCTACCATAATTTAAAAATCCAAATCATTTTAGAATTATGTAATCATTTATATTTTTGCTAAATTTTGATGCTCCTTTATGTATGGAAGTTTCCCTAAATCCACATTAGGTTGTTATGAAATATTTTTTTTATGCAGAGGCTGGTCACGGGAATAAGCAATCCTTCTTATTAAAGCTTTGTTCGATTTAAGCTTTTCTTGCAACGTACACAGTAGAGTGATAAGGTGTTATATTTGTGGTTCGAAGTACAGGTAAGTTAATCTAGATCTTTACGATTGCAAATTGTTACGTCATTAAAAGTTAGGAATTTTGACAATTTTGACAATTTTGAATTCCAAACAGAAGGCTTTTTTATACTAAAATATGTTTACCTCTTTAATTTTATTACTGTTTACTTGTCAGTTATTATAGTTAGTTTATGCCATTTTTGCGTCACAAAACATTTATTTTAGTAACGAGGTAGAAAATATAAAACTAAAGTTCATTAGAAAACAAAACGTTATACAACAAAAATTAATTATATGTAACAATTTCAGACTTGTATTACATTATACAAACCTGTATGCAAGTCAGACAAAAAAAGAAACCTAAGCGTCAAAATAGAATATTTCATGTTTGAGATACGGTTTACTAGAAAGCTGGAAAAGCCTCTATTCTTGTTCATATATTATAGTTATGCCCTAAAAAACAATTTTTGCAACTTCGTCTAGTTTTTAGCTTACTTTTTAGCGCCATTAGGGGGCATTTACTAATGAAAATTATTCAGAAATAAACCTACATGAACTTACGTTGTAAAACATCTGTCATTTAAATGGTACACTAGTACACATTTAAACAAAAATAAAGCAATATATAGAATGTAAGCTAGTTTTAATAGTATTTAAGTTAAATGCTATTATAACAGTTATTAGTACTGACAGTATCCGATTAATTGTACAAATATTTGAATATTTTATTTTTGGTTAATTCCGGGTCAGGGGGGCCCACTGCAAGAGGGGCCCATCCGGCATTGCCGGAAATTCCTTATGGCCAGTCCGTCCCTGGGCCCATAGGCTAGCAGCCCAAACGCTTGTGGCCAACAAAGCAGTAGCTAATAGGCAAAAGAAGAAATAGGTCACTGGACTATATGCATGTGGCCTATAGACAAGTGGCTCATACTTAAGATGCTCATAGGCAAGTAGCCTATGGGCCAGTACTCGATAGGCCAGCGGCCCATATGCTAGAAGTGTTTACAATAGTAACACATAAGCCAGTGACCAATATGCTAGTGGCCATTAGTCCACTGGCCCATTGGTCAGTGACGAATAGGCCAGTGGCCTATTGGCAGGTGGCCCATATTTAAGTGCCTTATATTTCAGTAGCCCGTAGGCCAGGGCGTATAGGCCAGTTGCCCATATGCTAGTTGCCAATTAGCTCATGGCATATATGATTGTGGCGCATAGACCGGTGGCTTATAGACCGGAAACCTATGCGCTAGTGGCTTTAAGGCAAGTGGACCATATGCCAGTGATTTACAGGCCTGTGGCCCATACGCTAGCAGCCCTTAGGCCAGTCGCCCTTACGCTAGTGACCTATATACTTGTGGCCTACAGGGCAGTAGGTCATTGGCCGGTGACGCATATGCCAGTGGCCTATAGGCATGTGGCCCACATTTAAGTAGCCCATAGGCAAGTGGACTATAGGCCAGTACTCCATAGTGTAGTAGGCCATATGCGAGGGGCCTATACAATAGTGGCACATAACATAGGCCAGTGGCAAATATGCTAGTAGCCTACAGGGTCTCGCATCTTTAGTTCGAATACACGTTGTACGAAACGTCTTGTACGAATGCATTTTGTACGATGGGTCTTTTGTACGAAAGTTTTTTGTACGAATGGTCTTTTGTACAAATGGTTTTTTGTACGAAGGGTCTTTTGTACGAAGGGTCTTTTGTACGAATGCATTTTGTGCGAAAAACCATAATTTTAGTAATAATGTTTGTAAAATATTTTATTAAAACATATGTAATATACAGTACATCAAATAACTCAATCAAAAAAATTGAAGAAGAGTGATTTTACCTAATCTGAACGTAATAACTTGGCGTGACGAATGAAATAACAAAATATTAATGAAAAAAAAATTAAAAATAAATCAATAATAGGTACATAATATACAACAGTATTTGTTTATTTACAGCTACGTGTTCTCTTTGCAACTGGTGAATCTGTTGTTGCATGTTGTCCTGTTGTCCTTTTGTTTGCCTTGGCTTTCTTTGGAGGGGAAACATTAACTGCAGAGGCCTGAGGTTGTTTGGTTGGTCAAGGAGTTGCAGGCAGATTATCATCATCATCGTCAGTGACGACAGCACCGTCTGAGTCACTAGAGTCTGAATCTGAAAGCCTTGTGGTTGCTGTAGGTGAGAGACGAATTATCTGAGTTGCGGACGAGTTAGCATTGTCATCCTCAGTGACGACAGTACCCTCGGAGTCAGTAGAGTCTGAATCTGCGTGGCTTGCGGTTGCTGCAGGGAAGAAAGGAATAATCTAAGTTGCGGGCAGGTCATCATCGTCATCCTCAGTGACGATGAGTGAGTCATCGGATTCTTGAGAGTCGTCAGAGTCATCGGAGTCTATTAAGTCATCGGAGTCTTGAGAGTCTTCAGAGTCTGAATCTGCCCGACAAGTAGTAGTCTTAGGGTCACAGTAGGCGTACAATATTGCAGACAGATAATGTAGAATATCTTTGTACCTCTTCTGCTGGTACAACTTTACGATTGTTGTGAGCCTTTTGTTTTGTATTCTCGATTTTTTAGCCCGGAGTACTAACTTTCCGTGTTTTTGTTCAAGAATTTCTTTCTGCCAATAAACTTGCTCATTGCTGAGCATGAGAATGCATTTACTCATCTCCGGATTGGAAGCTGCCATAAAATTATTTATTCGAAAGTAATAGCCTTCGGCTTTAGATTGACTGCGTGGCTGTTTTGCTATTATTCAGTCGAAGCAGTTCCAGAATTGTATCTCAAACACGTTTTTTTAGGTTTAGTTTTAGTTGATTTGCTTGTGTTAACTGTAGCAATGTACGTTTTTCTGAAGTGAGTAAAGAAAGTACATATACAGTGATTTGTAAGAGGAAAAAAGGCACACAGCGATTCAAATCCGACAATAACATCGTGTGGAGGCAGAAAAGCAAGACCGGTTAAGCTGCAAACCGTTTTTTCTTCTTATTGTAATTAAATGAAAATCCATCACAGACAGCTTAGGGATTCCTTTTTGGCCCTGATATAATTTTGGCTTAAATAAACGACATTTTCACAATGTAAAATTAACAATAATAAAATTTAAAAAAATTACTGCTTAAACCCTTGTGACAGACCTAATATTCCCTACTGAGTACTTCGAACATTACTGCTTCCAGGAAATATCATTGACACTATATCATATCATATCACTCGCAGTTTTTTGTACAAAATGTTGTCGTACAAAATGCATAATTTTTCGAACAAACATTTTCGGACTAAGTGCATTCGTACAACGTGTATTCGAACTAAAGACATAGGACCACCTACAGGTCAGTAGCTCGTAGGCCAGTGGCCCATAGGCTAGTGGCGTTTAGACCAGTGCAGTGGCCCATAGGCCAGGGACCATTAGGTCTGTGGCCTATTGGCATGTGGCCCATATTCAAGTGCCCCATATTAAAGTAGCCCATCGGAAAGTGACCTATAGGCCAGTGCGCACGAAGCCAGTGGTTTATATACTAGTGGCCACTACGCTAGTGGGCTATATGCTAGTGGCCCAACAGCTGGTGGCATATAGGTCAGAATCCTATTGCCTAGTGGCCCAAAGGCCTGTTGCCCTTAGGCCAGTGGCTTATTGGCCAGTTGCCCGTTGGCTAGTAGCTCATAGGCTAGTGGCTTATAGGCTAGTGGCTTATGGGTCTCTGGCCTATACGCCAGTGGCCAATAGGCCAATGGCCCATAGGTCAGTGGCCCATATGCCAGTGGCCTAATGGGCAGTAGCTCGATTTTTAAAAAGCGCAAAAAGTTCCATTTACATGATTTTTGAAAAAAAATACAAGCAGCAGGGGCTACCTGCGCTGCGCTGATCACATGATCAAAGTAAAGTGAAACGTACTAAATAAAGGTATAAATATTATAAGCCTCATACTTAAAGTGTTAAATGTGCAAAAAATCGACATAATTCCAAAATAATAATAATAGTAATATTTTAATTCATTGAGTCGATTTGTCGTCAGCCCATACAACATCAACATTTTTGAAATAGAACTATGTCCGCATTACGCCACATATTAAGAGTTTGTTAGCAAAACACGTTAAGTCTACGCTTTTTAGTGTGGACTCAGCGCGTGTTGCTAGCAAACTCCTAATGAGCATAACTATTGGATTTTGGAGAATTAATAATTCTTATTGGAATGCTAAATGAAATACAAAAAGTCAGTGTAAAAAAATATGAAAACATTTTCTTAGCTCATAAGTGTTGTCAAACAGAATTCTCCTATCTCTCCTTTTTTACGCCCCTTAACGATGAGATATGGTGGCTGAAACAGCGGTGCTGCGGTTACCGGGTCTGCGGTCCTACTCTTACTCCTTCCTCTACCGCGAACCGTCTGACCGACCGACTTCGCTCGTCTGCTAGGAAGATCGCCTCGTCCGGCTTGGACCCGAGACTTCGCTTCGCGGCTCAACTCCTCCCGACCGTATCTCTTCTGCAACTCAGTTGCCCTCAACCATGCAACACCGGACCGGCTTCGCAGAATACGACCGTCCGGTATGGGCTCCGTCGTGGAAGATAAGATGCACCCGTAGCGTATGCGGTATGCTAGTGCCGGTATCACACTTCACCACTAACACCCAGAATCTATTTATGACCGTATCAATTCCGGTATCCGCCAATATGTATACACTACGTAAATGCAGGCTTCTGTCAGGCCTATGCTCTCGACGAAATCAATGTCCACCAAAGTCTAAAATGAGGGATAACAAAACTGATCTCTGTCTTTAATTCACAATATTTATCAACCTTAAATTACACACACCCTTTTAATGCTCACACGGGTTTAATTACTTACTACTTACACGTATAATGGAAACGTAAAGAATACAGATAATTAATAAATAATAAAAAGAAGATTTAAATATATTTATAATACAAGGTAAAATGGCGGGGCTTCACTTATTTCTAGCTCAATGTAGGATACCACCTCTGTACTGGAGCAGCTCTAGAAAGAAAGTGCTGTGCTGAGCCCTTCTCCTCCTCTGCTCAGCCTGCTCTCATACGACGGCCACGTCACCATCCTCTTTTCCAACCGTCGACCTCCTTCTGCTTTACACACTAGCCCACTCCACCGCCTATACCTACATATCCCCCACTGCTATAGACCGCGGAAAGTTTTCCGACTCAACCGACGATGTCGTGTCCAACTCCTTTATCCATTTCCCTCTACTGCTATTAATAGATGGCTCCAATACATAAAAAGCCCAACTCTACTTCACACTATCCCCCAACACCCGCTTCGACTGGGAAGTACTCTTCTAGCATCGAAGCATGCTCCTGGAGTGCGTTACCGTTGAAGCGGAGTGTAAATACATCAAAAAAACCCGGCCTGCAGTAGACTACTGCGTCTATGCTATTCCTACTTCACACCGGACTTAACTCATTACCGCCGGTACCACAACTCGGTCCTCCGGCCCTAACTCCTATGTGCAGCCCCGACCCTCGTTACATATCACCGCATATACACACACGTGTCACAATCCATAAAACTTCGTAACATTAGGTCCCAATACCGCCGGACCGCACTCCAGTATTCACATAATCCAATTTACAATGTCAACACCGCCGACCCACACCTCGGCCTTCTTATCCTTACGCTCCCACATCATTACTTTCCATTGTAATACCGCCGAACCGCAGCTCGACATCATAAAAAAAATTTACAAAGTCCAAGCATAGAAAAATTAAAACTAAAATACATCTCATAATACCGCCGAACCGCAGCCCGACCACTTAAGCATATACACTTAACATAAAAACCTCATTATACCGCCGGACCGCAGCCCGACCGCCTCATACACACATACATACATCAAAAAAACTCTTTAACGTCAATAGAGAAAAAAAATGCCTTAAACCTAACCGCCCTTTGGCATAAACTAACATAAACCACGCACTAAAGTGTAATAAAACTTAACCTAAAATATAAAAAATAGTACAAAAATATACAATCTCGGTCCGCTTTGAACCCTCTACTCGCCTCGCTTTCCGAGTCTCCTTGATATAAACACGAGCAACTGCTTTCCTTACAACACGGATTTTGGGGAATCCCGAAGCAGCACTTTCCGTAACCTTCACCGCGGTAGCGCGTCTCCTCCATCTTCGGTAACAACCACTTGCTCCGTCTCCACTATCACCAAGTCTTGCTCATCCGGGCCTGACTTCTCGGTCCCTGCCGCTACATCGCCCGCTGGAAATACCGATGCTGGTCGGAATCGATCCAAGTTGTACAGTTGCGCTCCGAACATCCCTACACCACCGGTCTCTACGGCCCCACCGGCGAAGATCCCACCCACATCATGCTGCACACTCGCCGCCTGGCTCGTTCCCGGTGTCTTGAGCGACGACATCTCTAAAGACATAGATGCCGAGTCCCCTTCATGCGTTGTATTCAACCGCTCATCAATCATACTCTGAGATCTAGCCGCTCGTTTTTCCTGTTCTATGATTACCCGGGCCGCCACTTCACCAAAAAATGATTCCCGGTCCTCCAGGGACCATGCCGCTGGGTTTGAGTTCTGCACTCGCAAGTCTTCTACCACTCGGAGACACTTAGTCAATTGCGCCCTTAAACCTTGCAGACTCCGCTCCATTTCTGAGCTCCGGAACACCGGCTCCCTCGGTGTTCGCACCAGCATCCACGGCTTAGAAGCTAACACATTCTCTGCGGCCCTCATGATATCATACGAGCTTTCAGACGGCGGACCGTCAACCAAACTCCTCAACTGCGTCAACAACAACTGCCGGTCTTCATCCGGTGCGCCTGTCTCGTGCGCCCTAACCTCGACCCGGTCAAATGCCTCTTGTATAATGTCCATCTGGAACATTACGTCTCCTTCGCCCGGCTTCGCTAGCCGCGGGTTCTCGTTGTCAACCCACTCATCACCCACTTGCGGCTTGATCATTTGCCTCGACATACACGTCGCCGCTATATGTCCCACAGCCCGACACTCCTGGCAGATGGTCTAAAGCTTGTGAATTCCCGGTTGCGTCGGAGCATACACCGGCCCCTTTGTTGTCATCGCTAGCAAACTCCTTTGTAGCGTGATGTGGTTTTCCGGGAACAGGAGCCATCCGCAAGCCGCATTGAACACGTACACCCTTCCTAATATCGGATGCCTGCTATCCCATACCCAGGTGTCCGTGTCCTTCAACAGCTGCATGACGCGCTTCCCTGCTTCCCGGATCGCCTTTGCCTTTGCTCCCGACAGCGAAATGAACTGGGATTCCATCAACTTCTCATCTAACTATTGGATTTTCGAGAATTAATAATTCTTATTCGACTGCTAAATGAAATACAAAAAGTCAGTGTAAAAAAATATGAAAACATTTTCTTAGCTCATTAGTGTCAATACATTCATGCTCCGCTTTAAATATGTTGATTGTGCGAGTATTTGGTTGTTGAATAAAAGAATCCATTTGATTGACAATCACCTAATGTGCATTCATTTAATTTAATTTATTGCAAATAGGTATTATTCATTACTGCGTTTAGTGACGTGCTCGGAAATGGAATTATTATGCCGCTTTACTTGCCGCCAGTATCCCATAGACCGGTGGCCCATAGGCCTGTAGCCCATAGGCCAGTGGCCAATAGGCCAGTGGCCAATAGGCCAGTGGCCCATAGGCCAGTGGCCCATTGTCCAGTGGCCCATAGGCCTGTAACAAATAGGTCAGTGGCCCATGGGACGGTAGCCTATAGAACAGTGGTTTATAGGCCAGTGGCTCATAGGCAAATAGCCTATAGGTCAGTGGCTCTTAGGCCAGTGGCTCATTCACCAGAGCCCTAAAGGCCAATAGCCTATATGCTAGTGGACTATAGGCAAGTGATTCACATGTTTTTGAAAAGTGCAAAATACTGGCATTACTTGATTCACAAAATTGTTTAATGCTCTATTTACATGTTTTAGAAAATATAAAAATGTTGCGTTTAAATGTTTTCAAAAACCCAAAAAAGTTCTTTTAACTTCATTTAGAAAAGTGAAAAATGTTGTATTTGCCTGTTTAGACAAAATGAGAGATTGTTTTATATCCATATTTTTGAGATGTCTAAATATGTGGCACACACGCAGGTAGTCTAAAGGCCAGTGGCCCATAGGCCTAAAGCCTATAGGCCAGTAGCTTCTAGGCCAGTGCCTATACGCGAGTGGTTCGTAGGCGAGTGGACCATAGGCCAGTAGCACATACCCAGCAAACACACATAGTCGATTTATAGTAATTTTTAGTAGGTCTAGCAATCGTTTATTGGTTGGAAAATATGCAGTTTTATCGCGCCGAATTTAGTTGGCTCAGTGCGGAGCGCATACTTATCCCCAACCTATAAGTTTAGCAAGGCCAACTTAATCCCGACCATTTTTGCCTTGCTTGGCAGACGGTTCCCAAAATCTCCTCTGCCGACTATATTTTAACTATTAATGATAATGGCCCAACTATAATCCGACTATTTTTAGTAAATCATTTTGAAGGTATATATTCCAAATTCAGTTAATAGATTTTCAATTCACTATTTATGACTTGCTTGTAATAAATTTAACATTCTTCGTAACTACAACTAAAGTAGGCATGGTCATTAATTGCATATTGTTGTCCTCCAGGCATCTTGAACCGTATTACAGGTTTACCAGTTATTAAGTGAACACTCCAGTATTAATTGTACAATGCATAGACAAGCAAACGGCACCCACAGTTATCCTATTTAAAAGTTCAAGATTTCAATCCGCGATCACAACCTTTAAACTTTATCTAGCACATATTTGGTATGTGATTCTATTCATATAATTAAAAAATTCATGAAGTGTACACATAAATTTAAATTAAATAGTTTAATTTGTAATGCTGTTTAAAGCCTGCATGCTGTCATTGACACAAAATAATAATTGGGCCAAAGTCGGATATTGTGCATTACAGAGCTGTCTGCAAACGTCACATTTATATAGCTGGTATATTTTAGCTACATTCACTATTTTCAAACTAAATATATTAACATTTACTACCTACGAAATACATTTTGCGTATTGATACTGGCGGTGAAAATGACAACAGTGCACTTTAACTTCAGTGCCATCAACATAAAAACTGTATTTGTTGTTTTCAACGCGCACTGTAGTGCAATTATCTTAATATTGTTGTCCATCTGTACTTCCATTTTTGTGCTACATTGTCAGTGTAGGTCCAACGCAGAAAAAAGAGACATTCGTCTCCAAGTTTGACGTTAAATTCAGCTGTTGATTATTTTGTGATAGTCAGTGAACTAAATCATCTTAATATTTAGCTTTAATATAATTTATAAAAGTAAATCACTGTAGCAGAAACTAAATAATCACGCATATTCAATAATTAGTTATTTAAGAATATATTTAAATTCCATTTTAACTCAACTAAAACTTTTATTCGTGCACGTGCAAGCTGTGTTTGAAATAAATAATAAATTATCGGGCCAAAGTTAGTTTTTATGCAGAGTAAAGGATTGGTGAATGAAGTATATATTTAATTGGACCATTGCTAACCAATTACTTTTCCCCAACTTACTATTTACGCACTATAAAATACAGTTGGCCCAAGGGTGCGCGCAAACATTGTGCACACAATCCACGTTGCTGCAGGGCCATCAAAATAACAACAATTTCATGATTCAATTTTCCAACGCTTACCATTTCCCAACCAAGTCGCAATTATCCTACTATTAGCCAACTATTATTTTCATTTGTGTGTTTAAGCCCTATGGTATCGAAACTTGAAAAGCTATTCAAAATATTATATTACAGTTCATTCATAAAGTTAAATTTCTTAGCATTTTCTCTCAAACCACGCAACTTTCGAACTGAAAGACAGGCAGACCGACAGACAGACATACTGATATAACGGAATAGACAAAGAGACAGACTGAAAGACAGGCGAAGTAATACTATTGCTGGCATTATGTATAGACCCCCTGGAGTAAAACCAATAGCTTGGTATTGGGGATTTAATAAATAAGTTTTTAACACATCTTTTATGGACTTCTCCGGAGTTAAGCAATGGCATGGGTGTTGGAATAAAATTAATAGGTGATAATTTTGTAGACACCATGTAGAGACCCCTCCACCCCCCGCCCTGAGTCGAAGTGATGGCAGAGGAGAAGATATACATACTCAATCAGTGCTTATTTTGTTTACATTATTCAGAGATCACTTGGAATTAGAATTACAGTGGTAGCCTAGGAGTAATAAATAGGTAAAACTTTTGTTTACGTCCTTTATGGACCATTTGGAGTTGCAGTAATAGCATCATATTTGATTTAGAATATGATAAATAAGTATAAATATTATAGACATCATTTGTAGACCACCCCATAGCTTCATCAAATGATGTCATAGGTAGTGGTGATTGCACTAGATATGCATTTATTACACTGTAATAAAAGAAGCTGTTTTCGTGACGTGTCTTGTTTTTCCAAAGTGACCCACCCTTGACTTTGGTGGCGCCATTTGTATTACCTCTAATTGGCATTGCAGTAATGTACATATGACGGCCTAGAAATTAAAATATAGAGAAAATTGGTTAGGTTAAGCTAGCTTTCATGCGGTACTAACTTTAAAAGAAACAAAACCAAAAATCATAACAATGTAGAAGTTTACACACTTGCGGCTTAACTGAAAATAAAATAAAAACAAATACTGTTTTGAATTTAAGAGCCAATAATATGAAATCGTATGTAACTACATCACTCAAAAACGATGTTATTATAATTGTAGGTAGATGGCAGTATTCGTCAAACTGGATATCGTGTATATCGGATGTTGTAGGCATTTGGGGTGGGACACAAATAGCTTCGTCTTACTTAGTCCTCTCACTAGAGAGGACATGGAGGTTGACGTGCCTGCAACCGTGGTTGCTCAACTTCTCCATGAAGACGATTTACACCCTGTTAATAACAAAAGCACACCCAACACCGAAGGTAAGGGGAAAACCTCAACCACCGGTGATGATGGTAAGGCTGCTGGAAAAAATGAGGGGAAAAACACCCAGCCCAAAAAGAAAAGGGACTAGAAAGCCGTTTGACTCTGAAGTAAGCAATTAAAAGCTGAAAGAGCCGAACAAGTCAAACAAGCAATCGAGTCTGGAACTCCACTCCTAGAGTCAAAACCATCCGGTAGACAAAAGAGGTCTCTTGCAACTCCATTACCAGGATCGAGCACAGGCACCACAGGAAGGGAGAGAAAGAAGAGCAGAGGAGATCCTCCTACCTCCGACACACCCTCAAACTTGAAATCAGGGGGGGAGGAAAAACCCGACCTACCGGAAAAAGCAGGGCAAAAGCCACCTTTGACCAAACCTGGAACCAAGGGAGAGAGAAAACTACCAATAAAGTATGTGTCAGTCGAAACGACATGCACGGACTTTACGGTCATTGTCACCTTTGCGGGGGATAATAAAACCGACAAAGTCCCAGGACTGGCACTGGCGCACTACATAATTGCATTGTCAGCCCAAGAAGCAGAAAGGATTGCAGGACCAGAAGACATACTTCAGATCACTACTCCTTTTCTGTCTTCGAAAGGACAAATTAGAGTAGATTGCAACAACGCCTACTCAATGGACTGGGTCATCACCAACACGTATGACATAAAGTGGGAGGGGCCTAATGAAACGTACCTGACCTTTATTGGATGACAGCATACGATGGCCCTAGCACCCGTAGTGGTTAAAGGCAAAAGATTCAGAGTTTGGGTGGGAGGAGCTAAGGTTACATTTCCCAACTTTTGTAAAAACTTGAAAAGTCAGAACCCCATGCTCAACACCACACAATGGATCAACTATGTAGATATACCGAGCGAGATAGGTGGTGTCATTAAAGGGCACACAAAGATCATAGCTGTTGATTCTTTTACTGTCTCTTGCCTCGCGAACTGCAAACATCTACTTTACTATGGTATTGGACAAATCCGATTGATAGAGGTAGTCTCAGCATCTAAACGTAGTGGGGGGAAGGAGGGGGAGAGCTTCAATGAGAGGGCTTAGAATCTAAGCGTGCTACGAACATCCGGGTTGGGTCGCGTGGAAGGAGCCAAAGACATGACTCTGCCCCATGTGACATAACCCAAATTAACATGCACCATGCGCGTGCAGCGGCTTCCTCACTTATAGGTTGTCGCGACGCCATGTTAGTGCGACAAGCACGTCTAACGCACCCCACTGGTGCTCACACTCCACCTCACTCCTACTCCTTTATATTTCTAATCCAAGAGCTTTACCACATTCATGGTGTGATACAAGAGCTCGGGAACAAAGACCAGCTATTTGTGGCTGACACAAATGTCATACCGCAGTCATGCATATTAGCATCTGGAAATGTCAAAGCAACAGTATTACTGCAATTCTGTGATAAAGATACAGTAGCAATACTAACTCATTGGGGGAAGCAAACTATAGTGTTTGCATCGGTCTATATGCCTAGTGACACACTGAATGTTCTGTCTGAACACATGAGACAACTAGTATCCTACTGTGACACGCACAAGCTACCACTGGTGATTGGTGCTGATGCAAATGCACATCATTCAGTGTGGGGCAGTACGAACATAAATAAGAGGGGTGATAAACTGCTTGAGTATCTACTAGCCAGTAACCTGGATGTTGAAAATCAGGGCATCAAACCTACATTTATAGTAAAAAATCGGGAAAAAGTTCTTGATATAACCATAACAAACAGCTATGCACAAAATCTTATTCGACTATGGCATGTTTTTGACAAAGAGTCAAATTCAGACTACCGGTACATAAGATTTAAAGTCACAAGCGCTAAACCATTGCCAAATAAAGTGCGAAATGTAAGGAAAACAAACTTGGCAATGTTTCAAAACACACTGAGGAGCAAGTTAAAGGATGTAGATTGCAGCTGTGACCTCACACATTTTGGTCTGGAGGATCAAGCTAACTGCATTACCTTGTTTTTACAGGAGAGTTTTAAGAAAGCCTGTCCAGAAATATATGTCACCTGGAGAAGCAAAGCAGCTCCGTGGTGGTCACTTGAACTAACAATTCTTCGCAAGAGAACTAGGGATCGCTTTCGGCAGGCCGGCTCTAAATCAGAAAAAGACTCTGCCAAATGAAAGGAATACCTAGTATCAAGAAACAACTACAAAAATGCTTTGCGAAAAGCCCAGCGTATAGCATGGAGCAACTACTGTTCATAGATTGAGAGTCTACCAGTAGCTGCACGGGTTAGCAAAGCACTTGGAAATGAAAAACGGAAGGTTTCAACTAGCCTCAAGATACCTGGTACAAATAATCTCACCCAGGACAAGGCTGAAATTCTAGATATTCTCCTAGCTCACAATTTTTCTAGTAATCCACAGCTCGTTATTCCAGCTATGGATTTTACTCCTATGAACGTGCCGGAGCTGGATATTATTATAACTCCAGAAAAGCTGAAATGGGCAGTGAACAGCTTAATGCCGTATAAGGCACCAGGCCCAGACGGTATAGCTCTGGCTGTACTACAGCACAGCTTACCTGTACTCACTGAACATCTGCAATTTGTATTTGAAGGATGCCTAACATTGGGCTACACACCGACAATTTGGCGTAATGCAAACGTCGTATTCTTACTCAAACCAGGAAAGAAAGATTATAGCGAACCCACATCGTTGCGTCCGATCTCACTATCTAACTTCCTGGTAAAAACGCTTGAGACTTTAACGGATAGGCACATAAGGACTCCTAAATTAGAAGCCTTGTTGCGCTCCAATACATCATCACAGTCAATTACAGATGATAGACGTCTCCTTTTATTAGAAAGCGCTTTTTTTGAGCGCGCCGGTTAGTTAGATGCAGATACCGTAGCTTGAGTTGTCGAATTATCCTCTGCATTCAAATCAAGCTCCAATAAATTCAAATATTGATCATCCACATGAATTATTGGTTGAACAGGTACTACTGATTCTGATCCTGATGACTGCGGCACCCCAGAAATTCCAACTAATTCTAAAGAATCGTGGCCAATGATACCCAAAATAATTAAATCGGTTTCACTAAATAGTATACTTGCCCCTTTCTTTCCTTCCGTCTTGTTTTTCTTATCACGTTTTGTCTGCAATAAATCATTCAATATGTTATTACATTAAGTATGTACGTAATAAGTTAGACATTAGACAAGTTTGGTTTGACCGGCACCGGAAACGACTAGTTTTGAATTTAGATTTTTAAGAGCAACTAACAACTGACATGACCTAAACCGCACAGTCATTTCTCCTAATAAAATTAATAATTATGATATTTATTAGTTAAAAATTCACTTAAATTAACTTACGACAGTTGCTCTACGCCAATGTGTGTATGTTGTGTCGCGAAGGTCCTTCCATGATTTATTAAGCTGAAGGATTCCCTAAGCATGAGCAGATTTGGCTATAGTTTTCCATTCGCGCTTCTTATCTTGTGCTGTGATGCTATCGGAGAATTTCCCAAACAAAATCTCTTTTTTGTTTCTGATCATTGTCAAAATGGACACTTTTGCCCTAATTTATTTCTGGCTAATCGCAGTTAATAATTTAGTTCAGAATTTGAAAGTTAAAAGTTTAAATCAAACATGAATTTACAAAATGCAAGATAATAGTAGCCTCTGACGTCTGCAGTTTTAATTCAGATATTATTTTAATTTCCTAAAGATTTGAATTCCCGCGCTACAAGTTTCTATGACAAGTTACAAGTACTTGTGACTTGTGAGAAAAATCATTGAAATGTTTATGCAACCAAATTTACTTGTACTTGTAAAATGTAACTTGTAAATTGTAACTTGTAATTGTGAACTTGTAAATGTTTATGCAACGGGGCCCCTGCAGGCCGACATGACCATTTTATTAGATGCTTAAGCTCAGCGTCTAAAACCTATCATAATTGCTAGGTACAACTGTGATGTTTCTACTTTGCTTTGTGCAGGTAAAGCGGATTTGGACGTTGGGTCTATTTTCTTAGGAGGTCCGCAACTAAATGGAGTATCAGTACCAGTAGCAGTGCCGGTGCAGGCGACATCGTTGGAAACACGGAAAACCGTAGAAGGTAGTGAGATAAGGGATAGAAATTCTACTGCAAATGGTGAGCATGACATTAATATTACTACAACGAAGGTGGAACAGGATGACGACTCGGCTGATGCGGGCCACAACCAGTTGGAAGATGCTCCAGTTGAGTCCACCGGCGGATTAAATAGTCAGAAGTCAAGTAAGTTGACTGTTTTTACAAGAAACTACAACCTCGTTGTCTTTTTTTGTTTTATTTTAATTTTAAAAATTTTATCAACTGTATTATCAGTCCAAGAGAGTAATAGTCGGAAGGGTGGTTACAATTAACAAGTTGTTAGAAATGCTAGTTACAATAATTGTGCTGTTGTTTTTTAATGCAGCTACAGCTAATGTTGACGTCAGATCTGTTGCTATGGAAGAACCACAACTGATGAGAGCTGCCGTTCCGGTACAGGTGCTGGTGGACGCACCAGGGATACAAACAAAGGAAATCGTCCAAACTATAGCCAAAAGAGATGGGAGCTTTCCTGCTAAATCTGAAAACCACAGTGATAGACCTATCATTAAGTTGGAGTACAATGTCGAATCGACATTTCACAATACGGGTAGCAGCAAGTTAGAAGCCCCTGCTGTAATAACTCTGGTTAAACCAAGTAGCCAAAATGCAGGTAAGGAATTTTTTTAATTTACCCTATTGTAGTTTAACGTTGTATTTCTTTTTCAAATGTGTCAGTCTGCTAATCACAATGTCATTACTTTTAAATTGAATTTAACGCTCATATATACCACAATATTTCATCACTACTTAACTTGATTGACTTACCCTACTAGGAACGTCATTTATTTAAGTTACATATTCATATCTAGTTATTACAATTATGTATCAAATGAAAGCAATATTTCAAAATCCCGCATTCAAGGTGAATATAGCTAAAACGTTGAATTAAAATGGGTTTTGAAAAGTGAAATAACTTGTAGTTGCAGTTTTTGAAAAAGTCTAGAATGTTCTATTCACATGTTTTTAAAATGTACAATTCAAAATTTAATTCTACAATTAGGAATTATAATAGGATTGAATATTGTTCAATAGGTTTACTTGTTTTGCATGTTTTCTTATGCGGCATATGGTTTTTGGCAAAACACGTTAAGTCCAAGATTATACAATTTTAAATCATTTAAAAAAAGTTACCACGCAGCGTCAGATTTAAGTATTTTTGGCTACTGATGCAACTCATGCAATGCTATTACGGAAAACAAGAAAATATAATTATGTTTTCAAATCATTACCAAAATTTGTGGTATGTACCTGTAATGTAAGGCATCATAAACTTCACGCGTTTAGCCAGGAAAGTCCTCATATGTTATTAAAGGTGACGGTAATTATATGTACCTGTTCTCCGTAACTTTGGATATTATAGTACTGCTAACGAGAGAAGGGCAGAGGTGGTCACTGCGGAATTGGTCTTATATATTTTATCTAAAAAAAGCATGTGAAAAAAAACTAAATTTGCCTAAGAACACGATGCGAATGAGCATTTTCAATCTTACGTTAAGTCAGATTTTCGAAAGTATATTAATTCGTAATACTTCTATTTAATTAACTGTAGATCAACCCATAATCCAATCAACAAATAAGGAAATTAACATGCTACAGGTGACAGATCCCCCCGGTTGCAGTAAGGCTACAACTTCAATGGAATTCGATGTTGGTGATATAGTAGAAAAATCAGCTGATTTCCAGATACAAATTATCAATGATCCCGACATTAATGTAAGAAATATAACTTTCCTAAAGTTGTTGATATTTCATTGTGTATGTTCGAAAAAATATCACTTTAATTTATTAAAAAATTGATACTTCAAACATTTAAAGTATCTACAAAAAAACCGCGTTAATTTAACAAAAGACATTTAAAAAAAACGATAACACTTCATTCATAGTTTTCCCTGCTACGTCATTAAATTAGGTTTTTTGTTTCCTTAGATGGAGCATGCTTTAGTCAAAGCTTCTTTAAACGTGGCATGTTCGAGTGTCATTGATGTGCAGATTTCAAAGAAACGCATTGAATCGCCAATTCATCAAAGAAGAAATGAGTTGGTATACGATATACATTGTATTCACAAATTTATTAAATCAAATGAAAAAATGCTAGCAGAAACAAATCCTGCGGAGCTTTACAATTGGCTCAAACGTTTTGCACAGTGAGACAAGTTGACGGCAAATAGAAATTGTTGTGTTGAACAGAAACGTTTACTTGATGTTTTGTTAGAAGGTTCCTTGCTATCACGACTCATTAATGTGCTCATAAAGAAAAAAGCATGTGCAGCAGATATGATTGAATTGAGTCAAATAATTTCAGAACGAATGCCATTTGCTTATTATGGATTATGTATTAATTACGTGGACACAGTCTCAGATCTACATCAATTTGCACGATGTCTATATTTGAATGGAGAATTTTCTCAAGCTCTCAGTTGGTTTAAAATCATATTGAAAAGAAGAACTGAGCTCCTTGGACCGGATCACAAAGACACTTTTTGGAGTCGTTACTGGCTTGGAAGGTGCATGTTAAACTCTGGAAACACAGAAGGAGTTCTAAAAAGTCTCACAAGAAGCTTGGAAATGCAAAAAACATCTTTTGCAGCACCACAAGATATAGAAGAAACAGAGTTTCGAATTGCTGGATGTTTACAGATGCTTGAAAGATACCAAGAAGCAGAGACACTCTACAGGGATGTACTTGATAAATTTAAGAGGAGGCTAGGTTCCACTCATGCACAAACTATAATTACTCGGTATAATCTTGCACGTACATTGCACAAACAGAATAAAATAGAGGGCGCTTTGAAATGGTACAAAAGTTATGTTTCATTCGGGGTTAAATATTTAGGCCCTAGACAAAAATCCGTGTTTAAAGCAAAGAATCGGATAAAATTTCTTTGCCAAAAATACAAAAATTAGGAAACCACAAATTTAATGTTATGATAGGGGCTTAACTAATATAACATGAGCAATGTCAACTTAATTAAATACATTTTGTGAATATTGTAATATTGTGTCTGCTCTTATAATTGAAATAAATAAACACCAAGTAATATGGCTTACTAAAACCATACAGAAATATCACTGTTGATAGATAAATATAACTTAATCCATTGATATAATTGATTCCGATATTTAGTCTGGATTTAAAAATAAATCTTAAACTAACACGAAAAGTCAGAAGTCACAAGTTGCAACTTCAAAAAAAAGGATAGTAAAATTAAAATTAAGTAAAAGAATATTTTGTTTGCGATAATTTACGAATTGTAATTAACAACTATCAAGGGACCACGCCAAGTGGTACACCTACATTTTAAAATCACTCATTTGTAAAAATTGGACTACTTTTAAAACGTACAAAACCAAAGTAACTAGGCTGCAATTTGCCTTGTTTGGTCACAGTGGTCCGCCAAAGTTCAAAAATATTTTTAATATTTTGCTACCCTGGTACTTTTACAGTTCTTGTCAAATTTTGATAAAATTTGTTTTTTTTCAATCCTTAGGCTGTTTAATACAAAACTATTTCAGAATTTTGAAAATTCGAGAATATTTTTGTTTTTGAAAAAACAGTGTTACAAATTAAAGCCTGAAATATACACCTTTTTGGATTTAAAAAAAAATAAAATTACTGAATTTTTCAAAATCATGAAATTGCTTTCAAGTAAACAACGTAAGAATTAAAAAACCGAAATTTTATGAAAATCGGACAGTAACTGTAAAAGTACCAGGCTAGCAAAATATTAAAATTTTAATTTTTTAAAACTTTGGCACACACTGTGACCAAGATCAAACAACGCAAAATGCAGTCGAGTAAGATTAATTCTGCACTATTAAAAAATTGTCTTATTTTTATATTGAGCAGATTTTAAATGTATGTGTACCACTTGGCATGGTTTCCTTGTAAGATACATTTTTGAAAGCCCATTTTTATAGTTACTCAAAGAATGTATTGCAGTTTCAAAACCCTTTAATTAAAATCGTATATGAATTTTAATTATTTTTTAGAAATAAAGTAAAATTAAATGTAAAAACAACTAAAACACGCCTCTAACTTTGAAATGCACAAATTTCCTCGTATTTCCTGATTGTTCATGATTTTTCAAATGCGCAGGGAATAATTGCATTAATGCAAATGGTTGGTTTCAGTATTACGTGCATCAAAGGTTTAGATGGAAATGTCAATATAAAAACGTCGTCATTAGAATACATTGGCTAGGGTGTATAGGCTGATAGTTATATTTACTTTTTTGTATTCAAACTCCTCGAAACATGGCTTGCACAGCCTATTGGTATTCTAATGATATGCTAATAACTACTAATGTAAATACAAAATAATAAATACATATAAAACAATATTATTATCGTGGAAATTGGGTATCCCTCCCAGTCGTACCCTCATAACTCATTTTTTTCGGTTTTTGGTTTTTAGGGTACGAATGGTTAGGGTACGACTGGGATTAAGGGACGAATGGGAAGGGTACGACTACGACCAGGGTACGAGTGGTTCGGGTACGACTGGGAAGAGTACGACTGGGAAGGGTACGAGTTATGAGGGTACGACTGGGAGGACAATCGAAATTTCAATTGTGTTTTTTTCCTTAATATTTAAATATTCAAAATGTAATTTTTTAATCTTAATATGTTTCGAAAAATATATGAAATAAAATGTATAAAAAATGTTTTTAAGGAGGTTCAAAATGATACATATACTGCATGACAAATCACATTGATAATTCAAAACTAACATAAAATATTTAGATAAATAAAGGAATATAGAAAATTGGAATTTCCTGCCAAATCTTGAAACGGAAATTTGTGCCAGTAACTCTAAATAATCATAAACAAATGATAGATCAAAATGACGGCAATGACGAGTAAAATAATATTTATTCACATGCACGCGCAAATATTTAAATTTATGCCTGAAAAAACTGCCCTAATTTAATATATTACATCATATTTATTTTTTGTGCTTCTACATTACGTTTGAGAATTTGCCGAGCTTTGTCAGTTTAGCCGCACTTTAACATGCACCATGCAAGAAAGTTACGACTCCCGATAGTGTCATTGTGATAAATTATGATTTTGAATAAATTGTATTTCTTTATGTAAACTAATCAAATAAAAGAAACTGGCAATATTTTAACGTATCTTATAAAATAATTAAAAACAATATTCATAGCGTCGGTGAAGAATTAATCTTATGATCTTTATAATATTATCCCGGAATACAATTAATATTTTGCATTGCTGTAATTTCAAAAAATTATTGCCAATTTTTTAAAAACAAACTAGCGCTAGTTTAAGCATCTTTTTGTAAACGTTATTTTAAAAGTACATTCAAAACAAGGTTTTTGATTTTTAAATTTTTCATGCTGCATAAATGAGTGTTGGTTTATAGAATTTCTGCATTTGTTTTAAATTTTTAAAATTCTTGAAACAACTTTACCGATAGAGTGCGAGTGGTCCTTAGTAAAGGAAGTTTAGGTTTTACGAATATTAGTTGAAACGAATTAGAATGGAGTTTTTGCCATTACCTTCGAAAAAAAATTAATGTTTAATATAAGCAAAGCAGAATCTTTTTTAGTAAAGCTAAAGAATAAAAGTCTGTTAAGAATAGGAAATTAGCGTACATATTGACAAAAGGAAAAAACTTAAAATTGATTACAACTAAAAAATATACTAACGATCGATACGAACATATGTTTGTAGTTAAATGTTAAATACCTACTTGCTTGAAACATAAAAATTAATCAATAAATTAGAGATAGGTAATTGTAATATTAAGTGGATGTGGCCGATCCAGCGAATTATGAATAAAATTCAGCTAGAAACAAGACTGGTCAATTCTAGAAAGGGGATTTTTTTAACAATATTCCAGTAAACAGTTACTTAAGCCTAGATTAGAATGAATCTTTTTCAATCCCATATCTAGGGACGAATTAGGCATCTCAAAGTATAATCCACACTCAGAAAAATTAACGCTTCAAAAACACCTAAATCTATAGATATGTGGCGTTAGGTAATGCGATACACGACGCTGGATCGACTGTCACGATGACACTAACAGACAACAATTATGAGGACCAAATGACTGAAAAAAAACTTCACAATAATTATCCTAATCTATTATCTATTACTTTTATTCATTGTCGACACTGATACCACTATTTAACATTTTTAATCGGTTTCATTTTTGGCTTTTAAATAGCATGAATTAAAGTATTACGTTTTGTGGTTTTTTGTAGGTAATGTGTTATAATCAATAATCATGACCACGGAAAATAATGCAGTCTGCGCTGTGTATAGTAAATTTTTATTATTGTAATAATTGTTATTATTTAATCATAATTAACATAATAGTTCTCACCTTCCACTTTCGTATTCCAGAGTTCCTACGTTTGTACTTTAGGTCCAGACCCAAGCTGAAGATGATTAAACAAGCGAAGTTTATTTGTATACAGTAAAAAGAAGTTTCAATTTGTTGTCAATTTCAAATTTAGGTGGTATTTGTGCAGAAACATTTATTTTAAATCCGGTAGATGTACTCTGCTTAAAATATAATAAATCGAAACTTACTAAATGGATTTAGCTGTTTTAAAATTATTCCATTTTATCTAGTAAACGATTTTTGAGCAAGGATAGGGGAACAGTGATACGGGACGAGACAATGTACACTTTTGTATTTGAGCAGCGACGGGGTCCATAAGAGTATCTAATTTAATGTTTCTGACTTCATGTTTCTGTACATATTATGTAGGTGCGATGTCAAGAGTTTGTTCTCAGTCCAGACCCCATTTTAAAGAAAGGAATTTCGCCGCTTAAAGAAGACAGAGCTTTAGTGTTAACACCTGCCACGTATTTCATGGTGGTCACTCCTTTTTCTGATTTTGTGGAGCGGAATTAAAAATTTAGAAATTAGGTGAACACATTAGCGGTATTTAAGATTACGCTACAACGTCTGTTGGTGCTACTTGCTGTTTGCGCTGTAGCACGAAAATCGTCCAGAATTGTGAGCACACTTTGGGTAACGTGCTGTAGCGTCCAATTTTACTGTTTCCATGGTTATTAAACATTTAAGTATAATTATATATTAGTACCGTTAAACTCCAAATAGGTATCCCGGCTTCTATATGAAGCATGATCCTCTGCCCGTCTCTACATGTCACACACGGCCTATATTTGAAATCTGGGCTCTATTTGAGACCCCGAGTCTATTGGAGACTCGGCCTCTATTTGAGACCCGTATTTTATTTTATACCTGGCCTCTATTGGAGACTAGGCTTATATTTAAGACCCGGAATCTATTTGAGACCTGGCCTTGATTTGAAACCCGACCTCTATTGGAGACTGAGCTTCTATTTGAAGCTTTATTACGGTGTGCATAATACATAATTTTTATTTCAAATTCGAAGCGTAAAAATATAAAATTTATTAGTTGAACTCAGTAATTATCCGTGGCAACCAACACAACAATTGCTACAGTATGCTACAACACGTTATTTCTAATTTGCTGTAGCATAAACAGCAAGTAGCACCAAAAGACGCTGTAGCGTAATCGTGAATATTACTATTGTATTTTATTGTTAGGACGACAAAGGAATAATGTAATATGTTTTATTTTCTAAACGATATGGATAAAAAGATATGAATGTTCAATTTTATAATGTTATTTTTAATTGTTAGAATCGTATGTGACAACATAAGCGCCAGATTCTTATACAATTTCCGATTGTCCTCCCAGTCGTACCCTCATAACTCGTACCCTTCCCAGTCGTACCCTTCCCAGTCGTACCCGGACCACTCGTACCCTGGTCGCAGTCGTACCCTTCCCATTCGTCCCTTAATCCCAGTCGTACCCTAACCATTCGTACCCTAAAAACCAAAAACCGAAAGAAAACTCATGTATAGGATAATATACTAATATAGTAACTCGTTACAAAATATACAAAATATTGTGCAACAAAAATGTACCGGTTGTTGTCAGTGGTGCAGGATAAATGTTGGTGCCGGTTGTTGGCACCAACACGAAGAGAAGAGGGAAAAAAGCCAGTTGCTAGAAAAAAGAAGTACATCCTTTTGGACGACCGATTGTACGACACAGTACAATCCATATCAACAATAGACAAACTGCGATACTTAAAACGAGGCTTTGCAACAAGCGGCAAAAACGAGCATCGTCTGACGACGTCCACAACATTCTCACTGAACAATGCTAAATTATTTCATTTCCTATATATATATTCACAATAATAATGCATAATAAAATTAAAAAAAGATGAACATGAAAAACATTATTTTGTTTCTTGGTTTCTTTCCGGGGTACGAATGGTTAGGGTACGACTGGGATTAGGGTACGAATGGTTAGGGTACGACTGGGACCAGGGTACGAGTGGTCAGGGTACGACTCGTTTGGGTACGACTGGGAAGGGTACGAGTTATGAGGGTACGACTGGGAGGGATACCGAAATTTCCTAATATATAGCAACAATTACAATACGAAGCATGAAGTGAACAAAAGTAAAATTAGTTTCTTAATTACATTCCACACATTTTATTTAACAGGTAAGTAAACTGTTCCTGCAATTAGTTACATCATACAACGAAAAATTTCATGACAGACATTAGCGTCATTCTGTTTCAGCAATTCACTAAGTTCCGTTTTAACTTCTTCACTGGACCTGCTAAACAAAATAAATAACCCAAATGTTACATTTTTAGTACTGACTTGGGAATTGTAGTATAGCAAGTTAAAAATAATAACCATGCCCAGAATTGATTACAAACTTTATATTCACATAATTACCGCTTTAACTTCATCCATTCAACAGAACGTTGCTTGAGGTCCTCTCTCCCATAGAGCATCCCCGCTTTGAAACTCATTACTACCAGCTCAGCGGTGAATTCCGAATTTGGGCGGCTGATGATATTTTCAATACAAAAATCCGTCAGATCATTAACTTGGTATTTGTGAGCCAACGGTAGAACTGTTAAAGTAAGTTCCACAGTCCAATCATCTAGAGATTTGTTGCTAGCACAGTTTTCAAAGTAACGCAAACCCATTACTTCATACAGATATGCCAAAAACAGCTTAAACGAATCCAGTGGTGTATCAGGCTCCAGTTGGATGACACCAATTTTCTTTTCCAACATGTTGGTAGTGAGCATTTTTAAGAAAACAGGACTTTGGGCTATTAACAAAAAATTGATAAATTTTAATACGACATATGTATATATCGGCTGGGAAGAACCAAAACGGCCCATATCCATTTTTATCTAAAAACAGTATCAACTATCTAGAAAAATATTCAAATATGTCTTACAATCATTTTAATAGAACATTCTGCAATTTCCAAAAATACGTAAATACAACATTTTGTACCTTTTCAAAATGTTGGAATTAGAACATTTTACACCTTTTTTAACACATGTAATTAGAACATTTTGCACCTTTTCGAAAGCATGCAATTAGAACATTTTTTACCTTTTTGAATCCATGCAATTAGAACATTTTTTACCTTTTTGAATCCATGGAATTAGACATTTTTGCACTTTTTCAGAAACATGGAATTAGTGAATTAGACAATCTTGCACTTTTTCGAAAACATGGAATTAAACATCTTTAGACCTTTTCGAAAACACGGTATTAGAACATTTTGCACCTTTTTGAAAACATGGAATTAGACATTCTTGCACCTTTTCGATGACATGGAATTAGACATTTTTGCGCCTTTTCGAAAATGTAGCATGAGAACATTTTGCACCTTTTTGAATACATGGAATTAGAACATTTTGCACCTTTTTGAAAACATGTAGTGGGACAATTTTGCACGTGTTTAAAAACCTCTATTGAAAATTTTACACATGTTTCTCATTTTGCTTTTATGACATAGCTCATTTTGATTCTAGCTTAAATTGGATATCGGTCATTTTGGTTTTCACAGACGATATTTAAAGTTATGTGTGTGCAACGAATAAAAGGTTTAATTGCTGATACACAATTTTATAGTATCGCAGAAATATTTACCTCCCAAAATTAAAGAATGCGCTCCTATTTTCTGCGGCGGTGTTGACATGATCTCGAAAGTTACGTCAGGTGCAACATCCAGAAACTTAAGCATTGAATCCGTTTTGAGTACAAAGGGACTTACAGTCACAGCTGAAACAGACAATTTGTGAGACTGGAATACTTGTGATTGCAATGCTTCTATTAGGCAACTATCGTCGCATTCCGCCAGTTTCAGATCGTTATTTAGCGAACACAAATACATACGAGCTCTGAATTCCAAATCAACAGAGGCGCCAAAAGGTTTGTCACACTCCATTTTAAATCCAGTTACTTTTTCTAACTCAACTTTTGAGAGGAATCCTGATTTTTGAAAATGTGAAAATTCATCTGAAGCTGATTGATCCTTAAATTGACGACTTTCACAAGGCCCACTTTTGGAGTCCAAATGAAAATCTACAAGATTCCAGAAACGATTACAAAATGCTCAGTATAATTATTATGTTATAGCTTAATAACTTTGATATATGGATTAACGGGTAAATGTAACGTTATCAGATTATGTTATCCATAATCAGAGTATGAATTGAAAATGAAATGTGAAAAGTTCCGGAGGAACAGAAAATAAATAAGATGCTGCTCGCTCGGAGTTCAAGTTCCAATTAATTTATTGTTCAGTCTTTCGTATTGAGGAAAACTCGTATGGACGAGTAGTGTTATGAATTTAGGTATACCAATGAATGTGTATGTACTTTACCAATGATACATACTGCGCGCTAGAACAATACAATAGAATAGTACGGACATGAGTCCTGCTGATGTGGTGGTTGAGAGGAAATGAATATGGCTCAACCATCCTGTATTGTGAAATATACATGGTCATTCGACAAGTAATAAAGTCATAAAAAGTAATGGCTTTTGACAGGGTGACGAGAGGATCGAGGATCGCTCTTGTCAGCACTAATAACATACAATGCTTTCTTATGGAAAGGCTTCTCAAACTTGACAACTTAAAGTCACTAATAATTTCCAAATATTCATCTCCATGTTAATGGAGATGTTACAATTTGACATTAACAATATAGATAATGCTTTCTGCATCTATACAATAATAATCCAATAATATTCGTAATATGATTACTAACTATGGAATTTGCAATGTGCTGAATCCCTCCTTACCGAGGACGGGATTTACGCAATAGATGTAGGATGTCCAATGATGACACCTACTTAATTATGTCAAATATATGTATGTATATATACTGTAAATATATCCTATCTATTTACATGTTGGATATAATGTCTATATTTTAACACCCTCCTTCGATTAGAGGTTCAAAATACAACAACAAATGAATGATCCGAAAATCGATAAAAACTCTAATATAGAATTAATAGATACAAATGTAAATCTGAACAATCTTAAAATATGAATAAAATCAACAATCGAATTTCAACATAATAAAATTTGAAATGATAACAATGAACATAATAATAATACACCCTAAATAACTCTATCTCCAGATGAGACGGTCCGGTGTGTCCAGGTTGATTTGTCCAGTAATTGATGTGGGTCTACGTTAGCCACTTTCTGCATGGTTGTCCATGATGGTCCGTGTAGGATCTGTAAAGTCCGATGTCGGAATTCCAGCTAGCTTTCTGCGTCTCTGGAACTGATGTACTGGGTCGTGGTCGGCAGGTACTTCGCTCGACTCGCCAGGTTTTCCAATGTAGGGTAGAAAAGACCAATGTGTTGGCTGCCTTGACATGAAATGTGGGTCCTTATACAGGTTGATATCCCAAGCCATTATTGTCACTAATTTCTCCCGTTTAATGCATGGTATCTTTTTACTTAACCATCGCAAGATTAATGTTACCAGGTACAGTACCATGGTAATATTTCCAATAAAATCGTATTGATTTATGTCTTCCCGGTCCGGGACTTCTTGACTTGAGTCAAGGTACGGCATGGTGCCTTTAGTTGGCTGTGATAGCGAATGCTCGAAAATCTCTTCAGTAAGTGGTTCCTTCGACACGTATTCAGTGGACGGAACTGGAAGAACAGGATATGGCTGTCGGTAGCTATCCGTGAAAGTATCTCGATCCTTAGGATTGTCTCGACTATTTGGAGAGATATCAAGTGCGAAATGTCTTGTAACATACAATTTTCTGATCTGTTTGATGAGACGTGGGAAATGATAGTAGTCTCCCTTATTCACAACTAGAGTTGTTAGCGTTTTATTTTTAACTTTCTCGGGGGTTCCGAGATTTCCTACTTCCAAAACTTCAATGGAATTGTGATCTTTGACATATGATATGTCCTTCTGCTTGACCTTCATTTTCAATTGGTTTGCCATAGATTCAATGGGCTTCATGATTTCTTCATGTTTCGGTTCCGGCAGGTATGGGGTCAAAGCTTTACTTATCCCAATATGTAACGTGCACCTGTGATAGGTGGCTTCTTGCTTGTATGAGTTGAGGACCCTCAAATGTCCTAAACTTGTATCTGTACCAGGGTATAGGACATCCTTGGTAAGATGATGCATATCCGACAATAATCTGTACTTGAAATGGGTTTGTATAGCGGGGGTTTGTCCCGGCTTACTTTCTCTCTTGTATTTCTGTCCGGCGTGTTTCGGAGATTCTTTTCGGGAATCCGATTTTGCTGTAGCCTTTAACGTCTGCTCACTGCTTAATCCCTTTGGAGAAAACGATGATACAGGATTAGTTTTGAGAACTTCAATAGTGTCATTCTTGACAGAGTCAATTTCTTGTATGGAGCACTTTCTCCATAGCTTTGTTTGGAACCATGTTGGTCCAAGGGTATCACTGAGCATATTCTTATCTTGCTTTCCGTGAAATGGATGTGTTGTGGGTAAGTCATACTCCAATTTGACGTAAACTGGGGTAAAATAAAGGCGATTGCTTCGGAGGCCTACAATCGTGTAACATGTTACTCTTAATTCTGACGAGAGTATCTTGTGATAATTTCTTGGTACTTCTACAGGGCACCAGTGTGTCGGTTTCAACTGTTTCGAAGTCCTACTGCGGTTGATTAGGTTTCTTCCTATAATGTTTTGTTCTGTAATGGCTATAAATTCTATAGGCTTGTATGACCTGGAATCGGTCACGTGGAAATTGACAGGGTAGCAATCTGCTCCTGTGTTTCGGTTTCTTTCCTCTATACTCCATGGTAAAAGAGAACGAATACTCCTTCTATCATCTAGAAGGAAAACACTTGAAAATCCCTCTATTTCTTTAATTATTCGGGTAGGATGAAGAATGGGGCCACTTATTTCTGTCCCTCCTTTCTCCTTGAGCTTTCTCTGGGATACGGAATCAGATGTAGTCCATTTCTGCTTACTACAGCAATCGTGATTCCTAATAGCTAAAGTTTGACAGCGCACTGGAGATTGTGCCTGAGGATGAAAACACGAACTTAGTCCAGTCATCTGGAGCCAAGTGCGTAATGACCGTGACGAAGTAATTTCTTTACTTGCTTCAGGTTTCTTGTTAAATTTCGGAATCTTGATATTCCTGATCTCGACCAGTGTTTGCTTGGGAGATGTTAATTTCTTTCGTTTTCTTATTTCGGTTCTTGGAGGGAAGGTCGTCCTCCTAGTTTCACAGTATGAAACGTACAAATCTTCTTTCTTATCTGTATTGCTTTTGATAAGGCAACTTCCTCGAATCTCCTTAGATGAGTTGAAGTATGATGGGTCCTTTCTGATAAAGGATATCCGGGCAATGAAGCTAAAAATTACGCTCATTGCGAGGCACTGCTGGGGATTAACAACAGGCGATAAACCTTGATTGTTCCAGTGGTAAACTATGTGATAGTTGAGGAAGATTTCTGAACCTAAGGGCGGTAACTTCCGTCTTTGATCCTTTCCGGTTCCTGTCTTTTCTTCTATTACGGAAAAACTGTTTGGATTCGTCCTGTAAATCTGGGGTCGACGGACTCCAGAAGCTTCAGCTTGATTTGTCAATTTCGTCTGCTCTGAGACTTGCTTCTTCCCATTTCGACTAAAGTCTATGGTAGGGCCAAAGTGTGGCGCTTTGCTCGGGCTATCCGAGGCTGAAGGATGGAGAGAGACTAAATCCTCGGATGTTTCAACATCTGACCGATTTCCTATGTGGCTTCTCTCTCTCTTCGTACTTTTGCTTAAGTACTGATGGCTCGGGGTTTCCGAGGCTTCTTTCTCCGTGTTTCTCTGTGGCTTATTGTGGCGGAGAGCATCTGCTCTTTTACAGTCTTGAATTAATCTGTAGAAAGCAACAGGATTTTGGATTCCATATTTTCGACAGTAGTGCCTGTCTTTTGGATCCAGTGGCTTCTGCTTCGAAGGCTTACATTGTTCTACGATGTCCGGATTACTAGCTTCATCCTTCATCTCGCTTTCTCCTATGGTTGCAGAGGCTAACAATTTAACTGATAGGTTGGGTGTTTTGGTATCTTCACCAAGTCTTAAAACAACTCGTTTCTTAATTGTGATCATGAAGGGGGAACTATCGTAGAAGTGTAGTGAGAGATTCGACGCCTGTTGTCTTCTCTGTCCCTTCCCGGATCGGTGTGTACTCTTGGTCCTGTTAAGGTAAAAGTGGAAGCAATGATTTCTTCCCGGTACTATTTCCATTTGTTTATTGATACTTTCTTTTGCTTTTCTCAAGAGTGAAGGGCTTCCGGCTTGTTTCATATTTGATAAGCCTAGCCATAGTCGTCTCAACCTTGCGAGATTAATCAATGTAGATTCAAATTTCGGGCGTGCTGCCTCTTCTGAGATGTTTCTCATAATTCTTCTGCTTCTAGCTCGTACTCGAGAGCTTCCGAAGCCACTCACCGACACGATATCTTTCGAGTGTCTTTCTCTTCCAACTGTATGAGTGTTATTGATGATCAAATTCCGATCAAGTGATGATCGCGAATAACTGCCTGATTGAGCTTGCTTGCTTCCATGTAGTAATGGTGAATTCAGGGCTTCTGGGTTCAGTGTGAACGCTTTATAATTCTTGATTGACTTCCCCGGTTGGGGGATGTCCCAATCTTCAGTGTATGCTGGACAAGTGCCGAATTTCTCGGTTGTCCCGTAACGTAATTTCAGTCCTCTTCCAGGATCATACCCGTGTAGCAACGTGCGTAAAGTGGGTCCTGGTGAGTGCCTGGGGTTTGTACCCGCGGATTCGGACCATTCGAGTGTCCTACCGCCTATTATATGAAATAATAGCATGAACATGACGAGGCAAAGTGTTCTAAGTCTTTTCTTGACTTGTAGAGAACTTCCTCTTGTGTGCTGGGAATTGTTGTGCTCCTGTGAGGCTTGTATCATCTGACATCTTGAATGTCCTTCCAGCTTGACGGGGCTAGCTTGCTCCCTCGGTTGTGCTTTCACTTTTCTGACCGCTTGGGGTCGTGATGACTGCTTGCAGTCTTGACTGCTGGAGAGCTCTTGAGTGTCCTCTTCCAGTGACGGATTTCGTAATTTTCCGATTTCTTCTATTTGTCTATGGCTGACTGGGTCTTTCCAGATTTCTTTCAAGTCTGCTTTTGTAACAGGCTTTCTTTTCCTCCGTCTTGCGTCCATCTCTTTCTCGGATGGTGGACAAGGGAGTTTCTTGCCATAATGTTGCTGAGTAAGGGTACCTTCAATTAGTCCCTTATGGAAGGCTGGGCTTCGCAGCAATTTCTGTGGAATTCTTCTGTTTGATATTCCAAGATCTCTTTTGTCTTTTTCTAGCTTGAACCATGAAACTTCCTGGCTGAACAACTGTGCTGGCAGGGTATATTCTTGTCTGGGTTTCAGTATGCCTTTTTCTACCATTTCTTGGAGGCACCAGAGCTTACGTTTTTCTTTCCATGTCCAATGTTTTAATTCTGCTTCTTCATAGAGCATTTTTAGGTATTCAGCTGTGGCTGATAAGTAGAATATCGGTGTGAGCCATTTTCTGAGACCGATTTCACAGGTGAGCATATGTAGCTCCAAAGCTGCCTTTTGAGTTTCGTAGATTGCTACTATCTCGTTCTTAGCTTTGTCCTTGCTTTCCCCCCTTACAGTGGACGTGTTCCAGTGTACTGCGGACTTGTTCAATGTAATGCATCCTCCAAAGCGATGGACGAGATGCTGTGTAAGGCCGAATTGGATTTCGACTGCATGTTGGACTTCCAAGTTCCCTTGAGTATATTTGGGATTGTAAAAGTAACGAAGGTTATCGTCTATTGTTGTGTACAAGTAGTTGATCAGCTTCTTGACTACAAGGTAGTCACGTACGGTGTAGTTACCGGTTTTGTCCGAAATTTTCTCCATAGTTCGGGAAATTTCTGGTCTTGTGGAGTCTCTTATGTGTAGGAGACCACAGATTAAGTTATGGCATTCCATGTAATCTGATTCGAGTAAATCCGGATTACGTGCCAACGGTTGAGGAAAACTCGGAGTGGTGGTTTCTTCAACATCTTGTTCCTCTAATTGGTCGTGTAGACTGCTGATCCTTGTTTCTTGAGAAATGCTCAGATATGGGTCTGTAATATAGACATCAATATGATTCCAGTGTGTTGGATTGAGTTTTCTTTCTACGCCGAATGTAGCGTTCAATTCGTCTGCGATTCTAAAAATATCTGTACGATGTGTGGCTGTAACTAGCGCTTCTTGTCCTTCGAGGAGAAAACATGTTCTGTGTACTACCCCATGGGGGTCCGTATATGATTGAATGAATAAAGATTCGTCATGATTGCATCTGTAAAAGTGAGACTTCTCGAGCTGAGAGTAAAGACGTCCGCTGAACTTCATTTGTTCTTTCATAGTGCGGAGTGAGATGCCCGTATTGTAAACTAACTTGTAGTTATTCTTGTAACCATCTGGTGGTTCAATACATAGTACTGGATCGTCAATGTTGACTGCGTCAGTGGGTAACTTGAGTATAAGTCTTGCCAGGTATTTTCCCTTAATACCCGCGTCTGCCAGAATAAGCTTTGTCGTGGCAGTGTGTACTACCGGGTCGTAACGGTGACCAATGTGTCGGTAGTCAGTTGTGATGAGCTGGGCATAGTAAGTATTAGTTCTTACACAATGAGAATATGTCCAGATCACTTTTCGGATCTCTTGATTTGAGAATCTTGGGGATAGCGTCCATATACCATTATTCATATGTGCTTCCATTTCTTTGTCCATGGCCATCTTCCAGAGTGGGCTGTCTATGGACTCAACTGCTTCTAGATAACTTCTAGGTCCGTTGAAAAGTTCTCCTTGATCATATACAAGTCTGGTAATATCTGGGATCTTGTGATAAAGATTAATTTTCCCAGGTATTTCGGTATTCTTTCTACCTTTTCGGACTGTGAACAGGGTAAGTCTGGATACGATCTTCGACTTTCCTTCCTGTTGAATGATGGGCTTATTCTTGCCATTGTGATCGAGATTGTTCCAATCGTCGATGAGTCCTTCTGTGATTTTCGCTTGCTGTGAAGCTGGATGATACGTGAAGTTGACAGGTTGGGCCTGAACTCTCGTTGTCTTCACTTCATCTTTCCCTGGATTGGGGATAGATCTCTTGTGGCCAGTGGCTTCTGGGCTTTGATGCTCATCTGTAGAGCTGTAGTTATGAACACTCGTGCCTCCAGGTTGCTTTGATATGCTTAGGCTGGAGGTGAGGTCATCTGATAGGTCAGTCAGTGTATTGTTGAGAGTGGTCATCTTGAATGTTCCACCTGTCTCGGTGTCCCCCCGGCTGAGACTATCTTGAACAGATTTCGTCTTCTTGTTTCTATGCCGTTTTCTAGTTTTCTTGGGACTTTCTTTCGTCGTGGCAGGTTCTGTACTGTTGCTCGGTTGTGAGGCTTCGGGCCTTGTGGATGACAAGGGCTTTGTTACTGTATTTTTCGGAAATATTGGTCTAATATTCATCACCAAATTTCCCGTATCGTTGTGTTTACTGTCCAGAGTTTTGGCTTCCAGTATTTTCGTAAGCGGTTTCCAGGGTTTGCTCTCCCAGGAAGTTGCGTCATAGAACGATACTCCGTTTTCGTTTCCCAAGTAAAATAGTTTCATATTCTTACATGCATGGGTGACCGAGAAGATATTTGCTGCTTGCGGGAGATACCACACGTTGGTTAGTAACTGTGGCTCCCATGATTCTCCATTGTATGCGGAGATTACGATCGATCCGCTTCCGGGCGACGTGACTTCCTTCTCGTCGGCCAATATGAGTGTCTGCTCTCCGTCAGGGAATTCGGTGTATCGGTAAAACATGTCCAAATTTCCACACAAGTGTACGGAGGCTCCCGTGTCACATGTCCAATTGAGACGGGCTTCCTGAGGAGTCGGTTCCTCAGTATATTTGCCTGAATTAGGGCTTTTGGCTATCTGTATGAAATCTTTCTGATAGGCTTCAAATACTCGAAGTTCCATTTCGGATTCAGCGTCATAGCTGTTGGACTGAGTGTTTCTAAAGTCAGATGTCGGGCTAGATCGTGGCTGATCTACCCATCTTGTGAACGTAAAGGAGTTGCTGTTTTTGTCTTTAGATCCAATCCACTTTCCAGGGTTATTGTGGACTGATGCCTCGAACATTGGATCATCGTTAAATAAGTGTGATCTGAGGGCTTGAGAGAGAGAGCCGAATTCGGGCTTTTGTGAATAGTCAGGGATGTCGAACATCAACCGTCTGACTTCTTCTCTACGCTGAGCTGTAGACTTCGACTGTATTTCGGACTGAGTGGCTGGTTTTCCACCCTCCTTACTGTTGTCGGTATTACCAAGTCTGACCATGAATGCTTGGTTCTGTTGGCTGGCTTGCACAACATCAGGTGAATTGTCAAAATCACTGTTAGTGTAGGTGGGAAATAATTCTTTCAGTAGTTTCCCCCGGATGGGGATGCACCATCCTTCTTGATTGCATTGATGCTCTGAGTCCAGGACTGTCGGAGCTGCATATAGCATGTCGGCTATTTCTTTCTTCTGTGCGATTCTTGCACATAGTGTGATGGGATTATATGTCAATCCAAGTTTCTTCTGTACTGCCTTGAATGAAGGTTCAGTTGTCCGTTTTCGGATAAATTTCCTCTGATTGATCAGGTATGCTTTGCTATGACATTTCCAGCGTCTTGGTACTGGTGTCGAACCGGAGCCTGGTGATGCTCCTCTCCCGTTTTGAGAGACACAAGAGAAGTATTGCGGATCTTCGTGGTCCAACTTCTTGCTTTTCTGATTGTACCAGGTAAGAAACTCTGGTTCCATATTGTGTATTAGTTCACAGTCTTTGTTCATGAGGATGTAGTATCCTAGGATATGGCTCATATATTGGTCTCGATCAATAATCGGTGAAAACGGGTTTGCTGCGATTCCTTTTCGCAAGTCTGTATTGTTGAGCTTGTCAACGTAGACTATATGTGTGGAGGACTGGGATTTTTCTAAATAAATTGCCCTACGTCGCTCCCGTGCTCTTCGAATCAGGCCTTGGAGTTCCACTTCTGATTCTTTGAGAATTGATTCTAAATCTTCAATTCTGTCGTCAATTTCCTTGAGACTGACTGCATAGTCTGAGTCGTCTTCGCTGAGCACTTCGGATTGTGACTGATGGCTACTGTCATCTTCGTCGTTCAATACTGAGAAATTCGATGAATTTTCTGAGTGTATTTGTGTAACATCTGAGTCAGATGATGACTCACTCCATTTACGTACAATTTCTATTTTTTCTTCAATTGTAGGAGTTTCAGGGAATTTGAGATTATTTCTTCTCTCCCTTTCTTCATTGAGTTCGTTCATGGCACGGTTATACATAGCGTGCGGGCGTATCGGACGTTTCGGTATGTCCTGCATATACGGCTTATTGTTCGGCAAGTCTGTGCCTGTTTGTTGCGCTTGTTGCGGCTTTTGTCCATTGAATGACTTCATTGTTTCAATTGAGTGCGGTATTGTTTCCTCGCTTTCTGCCTTTTTGTCAGGCTTAATGCGGACCATAAATATTTTATGACTAGTGTCCGGCTTTGACCTTTTCTTAGGTATTTCGTCCTCCGTCATTGATGACTGGACTTGAATCGTCAATTTTCCATCCTTCGTCGCCGTGGACTGGAATATACGTTCTGATACGACTTTCGTCAATCTTGACTGGTCTGATTGTGTTATTTCGTCCTCCGTCTGATTGGACTGGACTATAACCCTTGATATGTTCTTCGTCATTGTTGACTGAACTGTATTCTTCAATTTTATGTCCTTCGTCGTTGGAGACTGGACAGATTTTGGTATTTCGTCCTCCGTCTTTGCTGACTGGACTATACTCATGTTGAATTCAATGCCTACGGTTGAGGGCTTATAATCTTGATTTTCTGGAACCGAATCTATTATTAGAAGAGATAGATCGGATTTATCCATCAATGTGGGCTGTGCGGCCGCTTCCAGGTATTCGACTTTCTTGTCTGTGTCCTGAGGTGAGAAGTACAATGACGATAACTTCGGTATTGTCACTTCAGAGACTGGATAGAGTTCGGGTTGTAAGCCAACTTCTACAGTAATTGTCGGTTCATGTGGTGCTGAGATTTCAGGCTGTAGATGAGAGGTAATTGTAAATTGTCGTCTCTCGAATCTATTCTCGATTTCAATCATTTTGAAAATCGGTGATTCCGAAATGCGGTTGCTCCCGGGCATTTCTTGTCCTGTTTTGAACTTCTGTATTTTGTTCAGTATCCGTTGTAGGATTTGGTTCCTGGTCGCTTGACGACTCCAGGATCTTAGATAGTCAAAGTAAACGTCTCCTTTTCTGAGAGTGGGTATCATGATTTGAATTAGTATTCGGATTGTATCCTTGTTGTACTCTTGAGGTGTGGCTTCCATATTGCCAACCGTATTCTGGTAAAAATCGTCTCCCGTGTCGGGGTTTGTCAGTGCTTGGAGCTGTGTCCAATATTCGTCTTTTGACATTGCCTTGAGTACATGGTACCTCGCTTTGAGGGTTTTGTGCATCTGAAGGGGAATTGTTCCGTTTAAAACTTCAGAAATCGGGAAATCGGCAGTTCCCTTCATGGAGAGTTCTCGGTGATAGTGGTCGGATGCGACCCACGCAAAATACAGGGCTTTAACTATGTTGCCTGTGTATGGCGTTTCCAATGGTGATGACCAATTGCCATATTTGACCTCCCAGTATTCATTACAGTTGAGGGTTTTCATGAACTCTTCTTCTTCTCTTGTGAGAATTCCTATGATAGGCAATTCTTGAGTGTCTTCGGGGATTTTTTCGGTTACGGATTTATCTTGAATCCTACCTTTCCCAAGCTTTTCGGTTACGGATTTATCTTGAATCCTACCTTTGCTACTTGTTGAAATTCCTGTGATAGGTAATTTCTGTAATCCTTCGGGGAGTTTTTCGGTTACGGATTTGACTGGAATCCTACCTTTTCTCCTTGTCTGATTTCCTATGGTAGGAAATTGTTGTAAATCTTCCGGAAGTTTTTCGAATGCGGATTTGATCTGAATCCTATCTTTTCTTCCTAGATTTTCTGGGTTTGATCGGCTCACAGAGTCTTGTTGCTCCGAATGTGGCCTTTGCGTATTTGCAGATACTTCAATGTAATGCTGCTGTAAATACTCCGACTGACGGGTGGCGTGTCGACTCGCCCCTGACAGGAGTTCAATGGGAATTGGAATTTTCTCTGGGGATTCGAGACTTCCCAGTTTTTCGTCCATTTTTCGCTTTTTGTCAGCGTTTACTTCAAATGGCTTCGAATTGAAGGCTTTTTCATTTTCCCAAGTTTTCCGTCTTCCGGATAAACATCCTAGACTAAACTGGTACATTTTCAAAATTTAAAGGAGGTAGCACTACCGTCCTTATGGGAATGAGCTTCGATTTTATTCGTTTCAGATTCCCCCAGGTGACTAGTTTTAGCCTGGCGAGAAGTATGTAGTACCCGGATTATTGAATCTCGGGCCGAGGGGCTTTGAAATTTGATTAATGCACTCTGAAATGACGAGTGGCTTGTAGTGCGCCCTCACGGAGGTACGTAGCGTTCAGAAGTTAAAATTCTATTCTTCTCTTGAATTCCGAATTTTCAATGATGATCCTCTTGATCCTCTTCTGAGCTACTCTTCTCCTCGGATATTTCCACTATCAGAATTTCCTTTTTAGGGGATAATTGATAGCTTATTTCCTCGAGTTTACTTACTTAACCTCCGTCGGATCCGCTTGTTAGGCGGTTCGTTAGGTTTAATTAAGTATAGTAGTGTCGTTAGCTCGCTGCCGTAAAGATGAGATCTTTTCCAAACGGATTTAATAGATCTATATTTTATCCTTGTCCCAACGGATTAAATAGGATACGATTCTTTTCCACAATGGATTAAATAGAATCTATAAATATTCTTGTCCAACAGGATTAAAGAGAATATTTTTAGTCTTTTCCCAACGGATTAAATAGACTCTTCACAAGATTCTTGTCCAAAGGGATAAACAGAATTATTGTGGCTATGCTCAACTTTTCCAATGGATTAAATAGTTAGCACGAATGTAAGTAGGAAGCTCTGGGATTTTCGACTACTTTCAAAATTACGAAGAATCCTCGGGTGCACTGGCCAGTGTCTTAGCGGGAGGACTTCTTCGGTTTTAGTTACTCGAAATCAGGGTAATAGCAATACCCGTGCTGATAACGTAATAACTTTGATATATGGATTAACGGGTAAATGTAACGTTATCAGATTATGTTATCCATAATCAGAGTATGAATTGAAAATGAAATGTGAAAAGTTCCGGAGGAACAGAAAATAAATAAGATGCTGCTCGCTCGGAGTTCAAGTTCCAATTAATTTATTGTTCAGTCTTTCGTATTGAGGAAAACTCGTATGGACGAGTAGTGTTATGAATTTAGGTATACCAATGAATGTGTATGTACTTTACCAATGATACATACTGCGCGCTAGAACAATACAATAGAATAGTACGGACATGAGTCCTGCTGATGTGGTGGTTGAGAGGAAATGAATATGGCTCAACCATCCTGTATTGTGAAATATACATGGTCATTCGACAAGTAATAAAGTCATAAAAAGTAATGGCTTTTGACAGGGTGACGAGAGGATCGAGGATCGCTCTTGTCAGCACTAATAACATACAATGCTTTCTTATGGAAAGGCTTCTCAAACTTGACAACTTAAAGTCACTAATAATTTCCAAATATTCATCTCCATGTTAATGGAGATGTTACAATTTGACATTAACAATATAGATAATGCTTTCTGCATCTATACAATAATAATCCAATAATATTCGTAATATGATTACTAACTATGGAATTTGCAATGTGCTGAATCCCTCCTTACCGAGGACGGGATTTACGCAATAGATGTAGGATGTCCAATGATGACACCTACTTAATTATGTCAAATATATGTATGTATATATACTGTAAATATATCCTATCTATTTACATGTTGGATATAATGTCTATATTTTAACATAGCTACTTACACTGCGCATAAGAAAAATTCTCCTGAATGACGGCAAAATTATATGTTGTGACTTGTTATTTTAAATGTACTAAAATTCATTCTAATTTTTTTGACAAATAGAAACATATAGATGAGCTTAAGTCCAAAATTTGGAAACCATTTATGTTACAGTTTGCTTGAAAAAAATTATTTTTGAAAATTTTTATCATGGCTTTAATGGCGAAACATGGTTTTTTTATGCTGATTGCTGATTAGCTGTTTCAACATACAGGTGTCGTGTAAAATTTAATTTACTCTGAGTGTATTCCTCTTTCGCCCTCAAGTGAGAACAAAGGTAAATTTTAAAAAATTTGTCGCAAGTGAAATTTAAAAAAACTGCATTTTTCATAACATTTATTTTTTAAATTTCTTCTTAAATATGTGTCGCGCTGTAGCTCGTACAACTCATCGTGTCCAATTTTCAAAAAACAACAGTTTTTTGATCTGTAGAATAATAAGTTATTTGTGGGTTTCTTAAAAATCAGAAAAAAAGGTATTCTAAAACATGTGATATTTTTTAAAATTTTTGTAAATTTGAATTTTCAAATATATGTAAAGTATTCAAGTATAATTACTTATTCTTGAATTTTCAAAATCCCAGAAAAATCATGTTAGACCTTTCCAAAAACTTTTTTGAAACAATTTTTTTGAAAATCGGAAGAGAATTGTACGAGCTACAGCGCGGCAAAGATTTAAAAAGAAATTCTAAAAATCAAGTTGTTTAAAAATGCAGCTTTTCTAAATTCTGCACGCAACAGATTTTGAAAAATATTACCTTTGTTTTCATTTAGGGATGAAAGCGCATTAAATTCTAAGTAGAATAAATCTTACAAGGGGTCGTCCATAAATGATATGTATCATGAGAAGGGTCAATGGGTCTACTTAAATATTGATGACATCCCATGTTAAAGATAGCCATTTAGGCAATGGAATGGAGATATTTCGATAATATCACTTTTGGACTTGGACAGCTTCTCAATACACCTGTATGTGGAAAACAGCCAATCTGCAATCAGCATGAAAAAACCATGTTTCGCCATTAAAGCCATGATACAAAATTTCACATAATTATAATTTTTTTGCACGTAAACAATCACATCAATAGTTTCCAAATTTTTCTCGGAATCTCTATGTGTCCAGTGGCCACAAAAATTATGATGAATTTTGGTACATTTTAAATAACAGGTCCTAACATATAATTTTACCGGCATATCATTAGGATTTTCAAATCGTGCACTGCTGCTTCATTAAATTTGAAAACATGCGAAATAATTCTTACTTTTAATGATTGCCTTGGATCCATCCATCTTATTTCTGAAGATCAATTTGACAAGACAAATGTCAAATTTCCAAACGTAGTATTTTAAGGCATTTCCACTCTGTCTGCAAGAGAAGGACCATAATTCGTCATGTGACTTTGGCAGGTAGCACAGTGTAAGGTCGACGTCATCTGTTTCGTCAGACGAACTTAAAAAAACTTGAAACCTAATTTTTTTATAATAAAAATTCCATCCATTATTACTTGAATCTAAAACCACGTTTTCGTTGTTTAGTTTCGTTTCGAACTCCACTTTGGAACCAACAAATGCCCACTTTTTTCCATTTAAATGAGCTACTTCCTTAAATATCCAGTCCGTGGGTGCAAATTTTTTTTTCAGTTGAATCCACTGCCACTGTAAAATAAATAAAAAATGTTTTTAGTCTCCTTGGTATATTTAACACCTCATCAGAAAATTAAATAGCTCTGGTAATTTTTAAAATATAAAAAATGGTTTCATAGTTTATATAATCTTACTTTTCCTTTTTCCATTTCTTTATTGTGTGTCATGTTCGACTTGTGGGCTCAGCAGAAATTAAATAGTTGATAGTTAGTCGTTATAGTTTTAACTTTCGCAAAATACATATATAAATATTTTTAAAAAAAACACTTGTGCTACGTAAATTATTTCCTGATGTGTTCATCTGAGTGCAGACAAATGAGTAAGTCCACTTTGTGTCCAACGCCCAACAAAACCTAACTGCGAATACTTGAAAACAATATTATTGTGCACTTTGACTTGTTGGACTTTTAAAAACAATTTACTCAAGGATTAACGTTACCTTGTGTCCCACTACAAAACTGAATAACATTTATGTATTAAGGTTGAAGTCATGCCAACTTTAATTTGTAAATACAGTCGTATGCTATGTTATGCGTCCAACACAGTGATTCATTTGTTTCCTTTTCCTACTACTAACTGACTGGAGGCCGACAGCAGCAGATAATAAGAAAGGTGTAGGTGTCCTCGAAAACAAAAAAATATTTGGTATGATATGTATGCATATGCCAAGTACTTTCTCAGGGTTTGTTGACTTTAAAATTCCTATAGCACAAGGAATGCACCGCTGCGGTATACTCTGGGGCCTCGAGGAAATTGAATTGAAGGAAAACTTGTGCTCAAATAATAAAATCACTGTATGAATAGGAGAAAAAGCAAATGCACACACTTGCCTCAGGACAATAAGGACATATTTTAACAAAGGCCAGGCTTACAGCTCATCGAACCACAAATATGGGGTGGTCCATAATTGATGTCACTCAAATTATGACTCTTTGTGGAGTTGAACCAAAGTAATTTTTTAAACTAGCCTGAATTTTTTTTTTGGCAAAACGGGACAAATCAATTGAATTATTCCCAGAAAAATGTATCAAAATAAATAATTACAAAATTTTAAACCTTAAAAAACTCACTGTAAGTATTGCACACATCCTAATCCTTTTAAACGCTTGTTTTATTGACATAGCTTATTTTGATTCTATGCTTAAAATATTAAATAAATTGATTTATGACATGCGATATTTTGCAAGAGGCTGTAAGTAAAGCAGTCAGCTGAGTAAACTTAAATCAAGCTCGTCAGTATTGCCGATCTGTTGAAGTTAATCAAATGTCAATGCTAAACCTAATAAGTTATGTACGTGTTTCGCAATTGAATATGATCAGTATATACTATTTTGCTTGAAAGAAAATGTACTATCGACAAAATAAAAATAGCATTGTCAATAATTATATCCAACAAACATGATGCATTACTATTTCTCTAATTTCAATTTGTTTTTAAATATTTCAAATTTATTGATGTAGCCAGATACATCTTTTTTTGTCAAGTTTATGTTTTTCTGTGCAAATGACTTTTTAAAGTATAGAATATTTTATTAACATTTTGTTTTTAAAAAAAAAAACCAAATTGTTCTACTTACATGTTTTTTTAAAGTGCAATATGTTATTAATTTGTAATTAAGTATAAAATATTCTATTTACTTACGTGGCTTGAAAAAGTGCAAAATGTTTTATCAACACAATTTTGGAGAGTACAAAATATTCCATTGATGTGTTTTAAAAATAGTAAGATGTTATATTAAATAAATTATTACCTTGCGGATGGATCTCTCAAGAAAGGTTGACAATTTGGATGGCATCACTTGTGGACCACCCCCTTTCAATGCTTGGATATAGGAGCTGAAGTGGAGGGTGAAGAAGAAGAAGTGGAGGGAGGCAGACAGGTAGTCAGAATTAACCTTTATATAATTACCTTTCGGTCTCCTTGTATAGGGAACTTGCATAAATTACCTTTTAAGATTTTCTTACAAGTCGGAAGGGGAGTTAATGCTGTACCTGCCTGACAATGTTTCTAGATGGAAATGCAAACTATTTTTTGTGTAATATTTATACACACACTCCTAGGACTCCCAGCTAATGTTAACAGTAGAATCTTAAAACGAATAGAAATCTATCTTATACAATACTAAAATTCGTGTTAGTGTGCTGCAGTAGGGGATACACATTGTTCTAATAATTATGAGTTTTAGTTTTAGTTTAAGCATCAGTTGTAGTGCAGTAGAAATGAATAGAAAAATTTCCGGAAACATTCCCTGAGTTGTAAATGCTTTTAGAAACATGCATAATGAATTAGGAGTTGGTCAATTATCACCTATAGCACTCATGGTTTTAGTGAAGAAACAAAAAAAATTTAAAAATCCGGCGCTTCGCGCCGGATTTGCCTACCGTGGGCCCGAAGTAGATGCTGAGCTTACAGCGAATATTGACTCCAGTCAATCGATGCATCTTTTCACATTATTTACATAAAATACACTCTATACCCTCTAAAGTGCAATATTTTAGTGACGACATTGTTGGACGAACCTAATATGTACAATAATAATATTCCATTACTGACGCATTGCTGTTTACGGGACTCTAGGTGTCGCGTGCTCCATTCCAACCTTGGCTTTGAGGCTTCAAATTTTTAGAACATATTTTACGATTAACCCTGAATTGCCCCCCCCCCCTCCCTGAACCTAATAAGGATGATTTGTTGAGTAGGGGAGCATTAGTTTGCGGTTGGTAAAGCATTAGGCATAAGAAATATTTATATTTTTAAGATTCTGACTTGTTTCAATTCTTAAAACCTAGCCCCATCCCTTCAAGAGATAATTCGTGGGGTTGGGGGTGCAAGTATTTAAAGTTTTTTATCCGTTTTAGCAAAGAAATTAAGATTTTTACGACGTCATTTGTGGGTGACCCTATGTACACCCCTTCTCCTTAAGGGGATACTTGGTGGGTGGGGGGTGCAAGTATTTAAAGTTTTTTATTGGTTTGCGCAAAAATAGTTGAGATTTTAGGGACGTCATTTCTGGGTGACCCCAAGTTTACCCCTTCTTCTTAGGCGATACTTTGTGGGTAGGGAGTGCAAGTATTTAAAGTTTTATATTGGTTTTAGCAAGAAAATTAAGATTTTTGGGACGTCATTTGAAAGTGACCCCAAGTACACTCCTCCCCTGAGGGGATACATAGTGGGTGGGGGGTGCAAGTATTTAAAGTTTTTAATTGTTTAAGCAAGAAAATTAAGATTTTTAGGACGTCATTTGTGGGTGACCCCAAGTACACCCCCTCCCCTTAGGGGATACTTTGTGGATAGGAGGTGCAAGTATTTAAAGTTTTTTAATGGTTTTAGGAAGAAAATTAAGATTTTCGGGACATCATTTGTGAGTGACCCCAAGTATACCCCCTCCCCTTAGGGGATACTCTAAAGGTGGGGGTGCAAGTATTTAAAATTTTATATTTGTTTTAGCAAGAAAATTAAGATTTTTGGGACGTCATTTGTGAGTGACCCGAAGTACACCCCTCGCCTGAGGGGATACTTTGTGGGTGGGAGGTGCAATTTTTTAAAGATTTTTAATGGTTTTAGCAAGAGAATTAAGATTTTTGAGACGTCATTTGTGGGTGACCCCAAGTACACCCCCTCCCCTTAGGGGATACTCTAAGGGTGGGGGTGAAAGTATTTAAAGTTTTTTAATGGTTTTAGCAAAAAAAAATAAGATTTTAGGGACGTCATTTGTGGGTGAACCCAAGTACACCCCCTGCCCTTAGGGGATACTTTATGGGTGGGGGGTGCAAGTATTTAAAGTTTTTTTAAGGTTTTAGCAAAAATAGTTAGGATAGTTGGGACGTCTTTGTGGGTGACCCCAAGTGCACCTCCCCCCTTAGGGTTACTTTGAAATCAAACATGAATTTACAAAATGCAAGATAATAGTAGCCTCTGACGTCTGCAGTTTTAATTCAGATATTATTTCAATTTCCTGAAGATTTGAATTCCCGCGCTACAAGTTTCTATGACAAGTTACAAGTACTTGTGACTTGTGAGAAAAATCATTGAAATGTTTATGCAACCAAATTTACTTGTACTTGTAAAATGTAACTTGTAAATTGTAACTTGTAATTGTGAACTTGTAAATGTTTATGCAACAGGGCCCAGGAGCTCAAATACAAGTGTTTACATTGTAGTTGGAGGACAAAACATGAAAGAAGTCTCGCGGCGCATGTGAAGAATATCCACGAAAACAAAAAAAACTGAAGCCGTTTAAGTGCCCTCAGTGCAACTTCACTTCTGACAAGTTATTCAAAGTAAAATCACACTTTTCTCGAATTCATTCAGATAATAAGCCATTTAAGTGTCACCTATGCAAATTTTCAACTAAATACCTAAACAGCTTTAAGGACCACTTAGTGGTTCATTCAAATCTCAAGCGGTTTAAGTTATTAATGAGGACACCTCAAAATCTGCAGGACCATGTGAGAAGGCATCTTAGAGAGAAACCATTTGAGTGTCCACAGTCGAACTGTACTTTTGCGGCGGCAACCCAATCTGAAGTAAAGCTGCACTTTAGGATTCATCATTTGAAAGATGGTGAGACAAAAATTAAAAGATTCAAGTGCCCACTTTGTACAAAACCATTTTCTGAAAGAAATTTACTTACTATCCACGCTCACACTCACACTCTTGAAAATCTATTCAGCTGCTCATTCTGTACCCGAGAATTTGTGAGGAACAGTTCAAAGAAAAGTCACAAAAAGTGCTGCAGGAATCGCCCAGGCGGAAAAATTAAACTGTACAAGTGCGAGCATTGTGAGGTATAATTTGGTAGAACAGCTTATAAATCAATTTATGAGATGACATGCAAATTTCGACCAGATAGAAAAGTTATTCAACCATTTAAATGTTGTGTCAATTAGTGTAACTTTGCAGCCACGCAAAAGAGCAACCTTAAATCTCATTGCAATAGATTTCAATAGTGACGAGATAACATGTTTTGTGTTCTACCTTGTGTGTTTAAAATTTTAAAAATTATAACTTAATTCATTTAAGAATTAAATCATGCCTGTAAATAATTTTTTATGTTAAACTCGCTTGTTGAGACCAGCTTTAAAATTTATGCTAAATAAAATTGACACCATTTGAATTTTCTGAAGAATTCGGAAGAAATTAAATTCCAATTATCGTAAACTTAGTTTTTCAAATTTGCATATGCATTTTAGCAGAAATTATTTGTGTAACCTGCTAGTGTTTTAGGTTCAAACAGGACTCACAATTAGGCCAAAATGCCTATTAACTGACGATATGGAGAAATAAATAAAAGCAATATTCGCGGCAATGTGTACAGGTTAATAAACAAACTTTAACATTTTTTGCTTTTATTTTTTATTTTTCAAACACATCTAAATGAAACATTTTGCAGTATTTAAAAACTTGTAAATAGAACATTTAAAATTTTTTAAAACATGACAATCAATATTAATTACAACTTTACACATTTTTTTATATATATGCAGTACTATAAACAGTTTTTACGTGTCCTATTAGTGAACTCTGTTGTAATGCTGCTTTAGACCGGCCTTGGTCGTGGCTGCAAAACTGCACCTATTTACAGCACATTTAAATGGTCGAATTTTTCTCCCATCGGATCTAGATTTGCATGTCATCTCATGGAATGATTTTGCGCCTGGAAAACAAAACTGCTTTTCGCAAAACACGCACTTAAACAGTTTAATTTGCAGTCCGTCTGGACGCATCTTGCAGCAGCTTTCGTGGCTTTTCTTAGACGAGTTTCCCCGAAATCCTCGGAAGCAAAATGAGCAGCTAAATGGCTTTTCGAGAGTGTGTGTGCGAGCATGGGAGGTCAAACCATGTTTTGTAATAAATACGTTCTCACAAAGTGGACACTTAAAGTATCTCAATTGTATTCCCTGTTCCTTTGAATGACGGTAATAAACATGCATTTTTATTGCAGAGCTTGCTGTTGTCAAAAACCCGCATTCTGATACTGGACATTTAAAGGGTTTTTCTCCAAGATGTCTTCTCACATGGTCCTGCAGAGCATTAAGTGCCCTCATTTTCTTTCCGCACAAGTTACACTCAAATGGCTTAAGGTCTGAGTGCACCCTAAAATGAGTCTTTAAATTATTTTTGTATTTAGTTGAAAATTTGCAAATTTGACACTTAAATGGCTTGTTGTCTAAGTGAAATCGAGAGTGTGATTTTAAATTGCCTAAACTTTCAGTTGTGAAATCGCATTGATCTTGAGGACACTTAAATGGCTTGGCTTTAATTGTATTTCCATGAATTCTCCTCACATGCTTAGCTACATTGTTTTTGTATTTCGTTTTCCAACCGCAATGGACGCATTTGTACTTGAGCTCTAGGTCGTGAGTTATTAAATGAGCCGACAAATTAGCAGAGTAATTAGTTGAGAATTTACAATTAAGACGAGGACAGACAAACTTTTTAGATTCTGCAGGAGCGTGTCTGAGCACGTGCACTTGCAATGCGGAATAGCTTCTGAATTTTCTTGGACAAACTAAACAGTGGAATGGGAGTTGTTGGTGTACGCGGGCCAAATGAGTTTTGAGAAAGTGCGGGACCCAAGAGGAAAATTCACATTCAGAAAATGGGCACTTTAGTACGTTTTTAGATCGGTGATTGACAGCTAAATGATTTAATAGGAAACCCGATGAAAGTTCCACATGACTTGGACAGATAGGACATTTGTACAACTTCTTAACATGGGTTTTACAAGAGGATTTTCTTGGATTTTTGAAGATGTATTTATTTAACAGCCCCGCAACTTCCTGTCTTATAATAGGAATGGAAATGTATTTTGTTATTCCGTTTAAAATCAAAAGTTCGTTATCACTATTTTGTGTACACATATTTTGCAGCCGCCTATCTAATACTGTTTTTGTTTGTGAAGCGCCATTTAAAATATTGCAATTAATAATTGGTTCCAACTGCGGTATTAATTTTCCTTGCGAAATTTTCTTTTCTACATCTGCTGTTGTTGGTAGTTTCAAAAGTCGGACCTGAAGTTGGTACGCGATGCCGTGGGACTCAAGAAGTGCCTTGTCCTTCTCCATAACTGAAAAAAAATCGAAAATAATTATGTTTTTTTTTGTCATTAAATAAGAAAAATAGTCAGCATCTAAATTCAACTGTTATCAAATTAAGCGTGTTAAAAATATGCACTGAATTAATTATATTGGAACACTCTACAGATACTGTGACGAGTTATTTTAAAATGCAAAAACAAATTGTATTCATAGGCTAATACTTGTTTAGTGTAGATAGTGCGTTTTTGTTCTTAGCTCAAAATCGAAATGTGTAGTGAGAAAACTGTATACTTTACTAGTATTTGTAAACTTTAGCAACTAGTAGAATTTCATTGAATTAAGTAGCAATGCTCAAGCTGCACAACTAAAAGTAAAAACAAATTTAAACTGATCAGTTGCGCTGAGAAGCTTTCGTAATTGTACCGTGTCTGTGAAATGTTGTGGCGGGACTGAATCGTAGAAAAAAGAAACTACTGCACACTGTAGAGGTATAGTCAGGTAATGTTATTGAAAGTAATGTAGGTGAATGTAGCTGTTGACCGTTGCAGTGAAGTGTAGTAAGGCTTCAATGTACTGAACTGGGATACATAGCAGCTTAAGATATGCTAAATTAATAACAATATTTATGGACCACCCCTCCCCTCCCCCCCTTCCTCCTTTAATGTTGGGATGGGAGCTGAAGTAGAAGCAGACAAAGCATGGGATTCAGGTAGTCAGAATCATTGTATTCCTGTTGGTCGTCGTGTATAGGAAACTTGCATAAATTACCTTTTACGATTTTTTTAGAATTCAGAAGGGGCGTCGCTACAGCTGCCTATCCTTTAACATGGGTATCCATACAAATAAAGAGCGAGTGTCGCAGGTAATAAAAACTTTAATTTTTGAATCACGTAATTTATGCACGCTCGGGGGTTCAGACCCTTACCGCTCCACCTCATTTCAACGGCCAATATTTCTTGTACATAATTACGGACTATACCAGAGCATCTGCTTAGCCTTTAGGTATTTTCTTGCTTCCGTTTTGGCTCCACATTCCAATTCCACGGGTAATTATAGACACATAGCACAGTTACTGACCCTCTCACTCAATGCTGCTTTGCTGAGCAATTTATAGTTTTTATTTTACTTTAAAACTAAAATTGGAACTGTTCCAATTAAGTATCGTCATTTGTGTACATTTAAGACAACTAAATATTTGTCCTAACTAATTTGAACATTGTTAGTACTGTTACCTTATTAAATTACATTGTACTATATAATTACCTATTACGGTTTGAATGTTGTATACTTTTTTACAGTGAGCATTTATTTTGCTGAAGAGTATTTTTTGCACTTTTTTCACAAAATACGAAAAGAAAATATTTTGGAAACTTCAAAATCTTGTAAGAACAAAATGTTAATTTCCAAAACATGTAACAAACATTATTTTTTTGTAATTTCCAAAAAACTCGTGATTGTTATTTTGCCCATATCTATCTCATTGTCATTCAGTGGTGTTTTGTAGTTTAGCGCATTTTAATTCTACAGTAATTTTCGGTTTAGACTCTCTTGATTCTTTACTTAGATTAAATTATTTCTTTAATTTTTTTTTCAGTCATGGAGAAGGACAAGGCACTTCTTAAGTCCCACGGCATCACGTACCAACTACAAGTGCAACTTCTGAAACTGCCAAAAACAAAAGCAACTAACAAACTGCCTGATAAATTAAATTTGCTATTAAAACAAAATTATAAAATTAGAAGCGGCACTTTACAAGAAGCAGAAAAAGATGGAAGTAAATCAGCTGACAAAAGGCACGAAGAAATTAGTAGAAAATCTAAAAGTGACAATGAACTTTTGCTTTTGTACGGAATTACGAGCCAAGTTCAAATTCATATTGTTAAGCAGGACGTAGCCCAGCTGATAAATACTTTTCACTCTAAACCAACAAGTAATCTCAAGAGTAGGAAACGTCTGCTCACAAGTAAAAGGCTGTATAAATGTCCTATCTGTCCAAGTCACGTGGAGTTCTAAACTGGTTTCCTTATAAAACATTTGGAAACTAATCACAAGTCAAATAGTGTCTTAAAGTGTTCCTTTCCCATCTGTGAGTTTTCTACAAGGGTCTCGTACTTTCTTAATAACCATTTAGCACGTGTACACCATCAGCTCCCGTTTCAATGCTCTGCCTGTCCCAAGAAATGTAAAACCCAAGCTCATCTAAAAGTCCACATGCTCATCCATTTAGCACCGGAATCCAAAAAGTACATCTGTCCACGTCCCAACTGTGAGTACGCAAGTCACTACGCGATAAGTTTAAAACGTCATTTACAAAGTCACGACCTCGAGTTCAAATACAAGTGTCCACATTGCAGTTGGAAATCAAAATATGAAAAAAGCATAGCTGTGCATATAGAGAAAGCTCATAAAAATTCAATAAAACCTAAGCCATTTAAGTGTCCTCAAGATCAATGCAATTTCACCTTTGCAAATTTTCAACTAAATACCGGAATAGTTTGAGAGCACATTTAGTAGTTCACTCGGGACTGAAAACGTTTGAGTGTCACTTGTGTAGAAAAAAGATTAGAACATCACAGAATCTACAGTACCATTTAAGAAGACATCTTGGGGAGAAACCATTTAAGTGTCCAGAGTCGGCCTGTGATTATGTGGCAGCAACAAGATCTGAAATAAAACTGCACGTTAATGTTCATTACTTAAATGATGGCGATAAAATTATAAAAAGTTTTAAGTGTCTTACTGACAACCCTACGCAAGTGGGCTTATTCTTCTGCTACATTATAGAATAAGCGCACTTTTTAGCGTAATCACGCATTCCAATCTGTATACATGCACTTGGAAATATGTTGTAATAAGAACATAATGTACATTATAGACTGCATGTATACTACCTTATTAAGACTTTTACACTTTTTAAGCGCTTTTAGATGGACAATTTTAAATATTTCGGAATCAGCATTGTACGCTTCTATTTTATTCAGTATATAGTGGTTTTTGATATAGCCCATTTTGATTCTAGCTGTATACGCGGTAGTTGCGTTAGAACATTTTAAATTTTTGACAATTCTCGATATATCGTACGCGAAGAACTAAAAAGATTTATTTTTGAATTTGCACTAGACACAAATTGAGCTATAATTATGTCATAAAAATATATAAAAGATGCGTAAAATGTTAATTATAAGTATTTAAAAATTCTAAAATATTTTATTTGTATGTTGTAAAAAATACTAAAATATAATATTTTCATATTTTTAAAAAGTGAATAAAGTTGTATTTACATAATTTTAGAAATTGTTAAATGTTCTATTTAAAAGTTTTCAAGTCATATTTCAATATTTTTGTAGATTTTGATTCTAACTTAAAATGATTACAGGTCCTGACGGTTCTTAAAAGTGTTCAAAGACGATATTGCTTTAGATTAGCAGGAAAAGTTTAAGGCATGGGGTTTTCACTGAAACAAGAAAACACACATATGTTCTTCCCCAGGACTTGTAGCTTAGGTAGTTATAGGTACCCTATTGCAATATCAAATGTTTACTTCTCAAACTCATTTCCACGAAACCTTTTTCACCTTTTGAAATTGTGTGAGTACTTAGCAGACAAAAGGGGAATGAAAACTGCTGCTGGCTTTTTTTTTTTTGCTCCTAATTTACTGGTTTGGGCTCGCCCATAAATGATGTCCCCAAGAGGATATTTGGGTCTAGTTGAGTATTGAGGATGTGCCATGTTAAAGATAGCAGTTTGTCCAGTGTTTAATCGATAACTTGAGGAAGGAAGGTCCTAAAAAGGATGAAAATTTGGAAAACATCATTTATAGACCACCCCCTTGAAATGCTTGAATAGAAGCTGAATTGGGAGGAGAGGCATGCAATCCCCTTACATTCCTGTTGGTATATTCTTGTATGAAGGAAGGGAGATGGCATAAATTACTTAATGAGTTTTTCTTGCAAGTGGGAACGGGCTTCTTGCTGCCTATCCCTCAACATGGGGCGCGCCCATACTAGTAAAAGGTGGTTAAATTACTAGGGTGGTGGTAAGTATCGAAATCTTAGATTTTTAAATCACGTCATTTTTGCACGCTTTCCTGTTAAGAACCTCACCACTCCGCACCTCATCCCAACGGCTAGCCTTTCTCCTATATATTTTACATTACCTAAGCACCTGTTTAGATATTTTGTATTTTCAGTCCCGGCTCAACATTCTACAAAAACAGACCTACATAAGATAATACAAAGTTAATAATTTAGACACAAACGTGTAAATAGAACATTTGGCACATTTCTAAAACATAAATTAAGTACAATAAATATTTTTTGCACTTTTTAAAAACTCGTAATTAAAATTTAGTCCACGCATCTCACTTAAAGTTATTGCTGTAAGCTTATTTTAATTCCAGAGTAATTTAAATATAGCTCCATTTGATTCTTCACTCACAATACATAATTTTACTTTTTTTTTAGTCATGGGGAAGGATCGCGCACTTCTGAAATCCCACGGTATCTCAGTCCAACTTCGCGTCAAACTATCGAAGCTGCCGACAACAGCAACTATAAAATTGTCAGAAAAAATAAAAACGCATTTAAAACCAAACTTCGAGCTTAGAAGCGGAGTCCCACCGGTAGTAGACACAGATAAAAATAAACAAGCTGAAGAGTGGCGGCAAAAAATTAGTAAAAAATCTGAAAATGACAATGAACTTTTACTTCTGCACGGAATTACAAGCGAAATTCGCATCCATATTGTGAAACAGGACGCACCTCAGGTGATGAATAAACTCAACCATAAAACAACAAAAAAGCTCTCGAGTAAAAATAGGCGTATTGTACAAGTGAGAAGGCTGTATAAATGTCCCATCTGCCCAAGTCACGTGGAGCTCTCACCTGGTTTGCTAATAAAACATATAGCAACCAGCCACAAGTCTAAGCTTGTCTTAAAGTGTATCTCCCCTAACTGTGAATTTTCTACAAGGGTCTTGTACTTTCTTAATACCCATTTGGCTCGCGAACACCATCAACTCCCGTTTCATTGCTCTGTGTGTCCAAAGAAATGTAAAACTCAATCCAATCTACGAGTCCATATGCTCACACATTCTGCACCGGAATCCAAAAAATACATCTGTCCACGACCTAACTGTGAGTATGCAAGTCACTACCCGGCAGGATTAAAATCTCATTCAAAAAGCCACGACCTTGACCTAAAGTACAAGTGTCCACACTGCAGCTGGAGAACAAAACACGAAAGAAGCCTCGCGCCGCATGTGAAGAATATCCACGAATACAGAAACAATAGCAAGCCATTTAAATGTCCTCAGTGCAATTACACAGCTAAAAATTTAACCAAAGTCAAGTTGCACTCTAAAGTTCACTCAGACCAGAAGCCGTTTAAATGTCACCTCTGCAAATTCTCAACTAAATACCTAAACAGTTTTAAGGCCCATTTAATAGTTCACTCGGGACTCAAGCGGTTTGAGTGTCACTTGTGTTGGAAAAAAATTAGAACATCTCAGAATCTGCAGGACCACGTGAGAAGGCATCTTGGGGAGAAACCATTCAAGTGTCCAGAGTCGGACTGTGATTATGTGGCGGCAACAGGATCCGAAATAAAAGTTCACGCTAATATTTATCACTTGAATGATAGCAAGACAAGAATAAAAAGCTTTAAGTGTCCACTTTGTACAAAAGCCTTTCATGAAAGAAGGTTACTCACAGCCCACGCTCAAACTCACACTCTTGAGAAGCCATTCAGCTGCTCATTCTGCAACCGAGAATTTGGTACAAACGGTTCAAGAAAAAATCACGAAAATTGCTGTAGGAATCGTCCAGGTGGAAAAATTAAACCGCACAATGGCGAGTACTGTGAAATGCAATTTGGTAGAACGGATCATAAATCACTTCATGAGATGACATGCACATTTCGACTAGATAGAAAAATTATTCAACCATTTAAATGTTTCGTCGATGGATGCAGCTTTGCAGCCACGCAAAAGTCCAACCTTAAATTACATTGCAATAAATTTCACCAGTAATGAGCTAATTAAATATTTTGTGTTTTACATTAAATGCTTAAAATTTTCAAAACATTTCTCTTTATTTGGCTTTAAAATTGTCATTATTATCCTAATCAGAGTTCTAAATTATGTTAATACGTTTTAAATCAGTTGTAACCCATGACGTACACTGCAGGGCCGTTCAAATAATACGTAATGCAAATTCCATGTCCATAACATTTTAACTTTTCAAAACCATGTAAATACAACATTTTGCACTTTCCAAAAATATGTATACAGAACATTTCGCACTTTTCAAAACCATTTAAATAGAAACTTCTGCACTTTTAAAAAACATGTTAATAGAAAATTTTACGTTTCTAACACACATGTAAATAGAACATTTTACACTTTGCAAAAACATGTAAATAGAAAATTTCGCGCTTTTAAAAAACATGTAAATAGAACATTTTACACTCTGGAGAAACAAGTAAATAAAATATTTTACACTTTGCAAAAGCATGTAAATAGAAAATTTTACGCTTTTAAAAACGTGTAAATAGAACATTTCGCGCTTTTAAAAAATATGTAAATTGAACATTTTACACTTTGCAATAACAAGTAAATAGAACATTTTACACTTTGCAAAAACATGTAAATAGAAAATTTCGCGCTTTTAAAAAACAAGTAAATAGAACATTTTACACTTTGAAAAAACATGTAAATAAAATATTTTACACTTTGCAAAAACATGTAAATAGAACATTTTGACTTTTAAAAATTTGTAATTAAAATATTTTACTTTTGCAAAAACATGTAAATAGAACATTTTGACTTTTAAAAATGTGTTTTTGGAAGGTACAATATGCTCTGGAAATAGAATTTTTATTACGTCTATTGTGGAAGGCCCTTAAGTGTACGTAATAAGTACAACATAGTATGTAACATAACGTCTTTTGTGAACAACCCCTAAGTGTACGTCAAGAGCACAACACAGGCAGCAACATCCCACCCTGACCTTGTGCAAATGACGTTGCGAAAGCGACCTCGAGAGCATCTAAATGGACTTAGGACAAAATGATTTTAGCCGTGCACTGGACCTAAGACAGAATGACTCTTCATCGACAGTATGTACTGCAACCTATAGTTTAAATAAATTCTACTATACCTAATACGGGTAATTACGTTGTATACTTTTTTACCGTAAGCATTTATTTAGCTACAACTGTGGAAACTCAATATTTTTAAACGCATGTGGCTCAGTGACATAAGGTTTAAAAACTAAACACGGGCATTAGAAAAATTTCTTGACACGTGAACCACACGCTACAAATGACGTTAAAAGTCATATAAAAAATCAAACAGCTCAATTTCAAGTTTTATCTAAAAACAAAACAGAGCATCTACAAAAAATAACCCGATGAAATAGTTTTAAATAAACAGATATATTTCGTGTTTATTTTCAAAATACGTACAGACAATATTTTAGAAACTTCAAAATAGTGTAAAAATCAAACTTATATTTTCAAAACTTGTACATACAATATTTTTTGCAATTTTTAAAACATCGTTATTAACATTTTTCCTATATTTATCTTAAAGGCAGTGTTGTTTTGTAATTTCGACGATCCCTCAAAAGCATGTAAATGATACAGTTTTGAAAACAAATATATTTTGTAAAAGCGGGCCGGTTTGCAATTTTGCGCAGGTGTTAAATATCTAGATTTGAATAGCATAACGATTTAAACAAACGTAACCTTATTTTGTGCAATTAATTTTTATACTAATTATAGATTAGTTTGTTGAATTCATTAAAAAATATTTAAAAATAATAAGGAATCTATATTTAGTATTTCATAAATTAGTTTTATCTTTTTACACTAAATATTACGAAAATAAATACGCGCCGGGCTCTTATAAACGCCATGTCGCAAATATGCATATACGTCGATAAAATGTAATGTGCGCCCGGACGCTGGTTTGATTATTTACAGTATGAGTTGTTGGGAATTTATACGTTGAGAGAGGTTCATTAACCAAACTTGACTGATTAATTATAATATGCAATATGCTTATATGCTTTACGCACATACTTGCATTTGCAACTAGCTTGCTACTGGTTGTGGATATTGAATAATTGAGGCAGACGCTACATTCGATGCCACGTAGCTGCATGTTGACCATGAATATACAGTTATGAAAACCAAAAACTTGCTTACTGAGAAATGAACTAATTATTGGCATTTGACTTTATCAGAAACTCCAAGCTCAAGTACAATTCAATTCAATTCAATTCAATTCATTCATTACGTGTTCTTCGGGCAAATACCCACAACACATTAAAACATGAAGTTTACATTCCATGTATTACATACAAACAAGATTTAACAAAATTAAACAGGCTATCAATGATTATCTTATTGGACAATTTTAGAAATATGTTTCATTCGTATTCACTTAGTCTATTAATTTTATATTTATTTAGGTATTTATTCCTAATATGGTCAAACATATTACATTTCGTTAGAAAATGATACATACTATTTACAGAATTATCACAACAGTTATTACATGATTCCCGATCTTCAAATTTTATAGATAAGTTACGAAAAGACAAGTAATTACTTCCAAGTCGAAGCTGCGCCATTATACGTACTATGTGAATGTTACACGAAAGTGTTAAATATTTGCTTACTTTAAAGTTATCCCTAATAAAATGATAGAGGGGTTGATACGTCGAATTAAGCATACGATTTACATCTTCTTGTTTACTTTGGTCATGGATTCTTAAGTATATTTCCTCAAAGTGCTTAGCTAAAATCGCTGGACATTGCGATTCCCAAACAAATGAAAACTCTGTCTGGTCCAGTATCTGCTTTATCTGTAGAGCCCAATTATACTCCAGTTGAGTTAATCCAAGATTTATTAATGTGAGTAATCTATTATAACATTTCTTTGTAAGCCTCTCTGCAGGCATCAAGAGAATGCGAGACCAAAGTTTTAATGCAATGATTTTTGCATGACAGCCAAGTTTGACTATTCCAGTCTCGCATCTCAAAAGATACCCGGGTGTACGGCGCGGTAGCCACAGAAACTGATTTTGAACTGACTCTACGTTATCTAAATATCTCAGACTCCAGACAGCGGCTCCATACATTAAACAATAGACACATATAGTATCAAATAGTTTCATTTTTGCATCCCAGGATTTTAACTAAGAGTTTTTAAATACGTCGTATACAGAGCTAAGCGCGCATTTAGATTTGCTAATCATAATATCTACTGTTTGATTAAACATCACAGTGCTACTAAACTTTATTCCTAAATATGTGTATGTATTTACAACTTCTATTAACTCGCCATTCAAGAACCATTTCCAACTTCTGCATGGACGCCCATACCGCCTAAAAACAACTACTTTGGTTTTACTTAAGTTTATTTCTAAGGCGTTTTTTATACAGTACTTAAACAATATATCTATCTTTTTTTGGAGTGAAAGTTTTGATTCTGCTAATGTTGCGTTGTCGTCAGCTAGCATTAATAAATCGATGTTGTTTGTACCACCAATACTAACTGGTATAGACCCATGCAAATTAAAGTAAGAGTCAATGTCACTAACATAAAGTGCATTTAATAAAGGACTAAGGATTTCTCCCTGTAGGACGCCTTGCGTGACTTCAAAATATTGTGAGGTACCCTCAGGGGTCCTTATTCTCATTTTACTCGAATCGTAAATAGCTTTAATAATTCGAATTACTTTGCTACTAACACCTACTTTGTTAAGCTTGGTCCAGAGTCTTTCATGAGAAATACTGTCGATTGCACGCTTAAAATCAACAAATAGTACAAATAATTTATTATTTCTAGCGAGTTTGGATTAAATAATGCTATTTAAATTAAATATTTGATCAAGGCATCCTCTTTGTTTACGAAAACCAGCTTGGGTTTCTAGCAATTTGTTATTTGATTCGCACCATTCGTACAGTCTATTAAACATAACGGTAGTGAACCATTTTGTTAAAGTATTTATGAGAGCTATACCTCGATAATTCATTGCATTAGACGCGTCTCTTTTCTTAAATAACATAACAACGTCAATTTCAGACCAGGCAGAAGGAGGAGTACTTTTATCAAAAACATCATTTAAAAACTTTTAAATTTCAATAATAAGGTTGTAGGGGAGTGATTTTAAAAATTCATTGCGTATACAGTCAGGCGCAGCTGCTTTATTTGACTTAAGGTTTTTAAGAGCACTCATTACCTCGTGTAATGTAAAAGGGGAATCCAGTGAGTCGACCACCGTATTAAACTGCTCAACGCTATTTAATTGTCTAGCAGGCATTAGATTAGAGTAAAAACTATTCCATTCAATTAATGGCAGATTTTTACAGTTCTTAGGTGTTTTTCTGAACTTACGAACACAACCCCAAAACCCATTACAGTCTTTCACATTTGACAGTTGATCCTGCATATCTTTATAGTATTCAATTTTCTTGGCACGAATAAAGCTGCAATATAATTTTTTGGCTGCATGGTAATGGTTTAATTTGACTTTATCATACCTCTTACGAGCTATAGCGTAAATGCGTTTTAAATTATTCCGTCTAACTTTACATTCATAGTCAAACCATGGATTTTCTTTTGTAGAAGTAGAATGAGCTAGACGTGTCATACCGAATTCTCTAGCAGCTGTAAGAATAGAAAAAGTAAGTTTGCTATTAAATGTTTCAATATCTGATTCTAGTTTTAGTAATGGTACAGAGTCTATGTGTTTAAAAAATTTACTAGCTTTAGATTGATACCAACAGATTTTTTGTTCTTTTGGTTGGTTATTTTCTCATGGGTTTGTAAGGTTAAGGGTCACTTTACATGGTAAATGCTGCGACTCGGGAAAGTTTAGTAGCTCTGAATAACTCACTATATTTAATGCATTATAATTTACCCATAATTAATCAATAACACCATTCCCGTTAGGTGAAATAAATGTAAATTGTGCGGGTGTATCAGATTTAGCTCGCCCATTGACGAGGCAAAAAGAATTAGTTTCCATGATCGAGACTACGTCTTTTCCTCTCTTACTTAAATATTTATTATTACTTAATCTTTCTGGAGTTATTGGTAAGCCTACAGTAAACCCATCCTCTAGTTGATTTAAATCGGCTACTCTAGCGTTCAGGTCTCCACAAATCATAACGACTACATTAGGGTACGTGTTGTTAAGTTCATTTATTTTTTCATGTAATGTGTAAATTATAAAGTCTGGATTTCGATCAGTTTGAATATAGGTAAACACCACAAGAAATCTATCTCCGTGCACGTGGTCTAATAATATAATACTATAATTTAAATTAGTTTCAATAAGTTGAGATTTAAAAGATACCTTGTTTACAAAAACTGCCAATCCACCACTAGCCCTACCTCGCATGTCACTTTTAGCCGCTAAGGAACAATATGTATCAAAATCTATAAAATCATTATATACATACTTATTATTCCATATCCAAGTTTCACATAGGCAAATAATATTAGAGTTAAGTAAGTATTCCTTATCAGCTATACACAGAGAATTATAATTATTATACCTGCTTATATTCCACAAAATTATTCGACAATTTGTTGTGGGGTTGCCAAGCGGTCATTGTTTCTTTGGTGCCTTCTGCTGGGTATGGTTGCTGTTGCTTGAAGTTCCGTCATTAGGGTCACGGTTGACATTGGGTTTCTTTACAGGTGAGTATCCCGGTATTTCGTGAATTTTTTGCAATAGTTTACCATCAGATTCGTAATATTCATTGTTGTTCCCACTGGTGATAATTAAGTGCCTGGAAGACCATAGTTTACAAGTTATGTCAGGATACTTTGCCGTTTTCTTAGCTTGTTTCTTCAGTAGAAGAGATTTTATTTTCCTTTGCCCTGGAAAAAGATCTTCGTAGATAGTGTATTTTGAGTTGATAGTCTTGAGGTGTGAGGTTTCTGAAAGTATATTCTGGCATTCTTCAATTCCTAAGAATTCACATTTTACACCAAACTTGTTGTCCTTTTAAGAGATGATTTCGTAGGATGTCGGTTTAGAATCAGTTATGGCTATAATTTAAAGAACTTTTGACACTTCGGTTTTCATCTGATTTTTGTGGGAGTCTGATTGAATATCCAGTCCAATAAACAGTAAATTAGTACGGCGATGATAGTTGTTCGAGAATAACACTTCGTTCTGTAAATGCAGCATTTTGACTTTGAAAGATTCCTGATCCGTTTTGATTTTAGTTGTGTCGCCTTCCATTTTACTTATTCTAGTACTATGAGCCGCTATTGTTGACTTTAATTTCTGGAAACTGCTTCTTGATTCTGTACGAAACTCAGCCATATTAGAACGGAGTCCTAAAAGTAAGAATGTGATATTAGTTTCATTTTCACCGTCATCTTCGGACTCGCTGCCTGATCCAGATTTGTCAGAAGCTGAATCTTGGGATTGACCTTTTGCTTTTGGCATGTTATAATGAAAATTTAATTTAATTGTGATTGTACTTATCTGTAAGGCCACCTGGGCCACGCTCCAGCTTTTGATTTAGTTACCAATTAAGTGTTTGTCAACTTAATGACCTGACGTGACCCAGGCGAGTAACAGTTAATTACTATTACCCAGTTCCAACTTGATTCTGCTTTGACTTACAGACAGTGTATAGTTGAATTTAATGTAGATTCCAATGTTACGTAAACGGTCACGGCGTGGTGAGGTAATTAACCCAAAATTAACTCTTAATTAATTTAAATTGTAAAAAACCATGTAAAAACTTAATTTTTAGTTAGAATTTGGAAGAGCAAAACTTTTAGCAGTACTTATTGCTAGCGCAGTTTTTAGTCAGGCTCCAAGCTCAAGTACCATTACATATAAACTTGAACCCATTCAACAGCAAGCAGAGTTACCCACAGCGGGGGACTCTACTATATTTTATGCAAATGAGGAGTTTGTTAGCAAAACACGTTAGGTCCATTTTTTCAGAAATTAAGATTATTGGTGCTTCAGAACGACTTAGTACATATAATTCACACTGTGCAATATTCGAGGTCAAAAGTCACTTGAAATATTTTAAATGATTCGCTCAAAAACTGTTTTTTGGCAGAACACGTTAAGTCCATCAGTCGTTTTTTGGCAAAACACGTTAAGTCCATTAAATCCAATAAAAACAACTGATTCTTATAAACAAATATCCCATTTGCCCAAAACTTTAATAGTTTCACCCTCTTGTAATGAAACAAAAGTTATTCGCTTCAATATCAAATTCACATGTACTAAACGTAGTGGATGGTCCATAAATGACGTCCCACAAATTATCACTTTTGAAGGTTAAACTATCCCCATGTCATGACTTTAACGTTGCGTTCAACTGTTATCTTATTACGGCATGTCATCACTACATGACTAGATTCACTTACCCTACCGAAAACGTCATTTACGGACGACCCTTAACAGATCAATATGCAAACTAAAGTTCAATTTGTTTAGTACATTTGAAAGCTTTGCTGTTTTAATAATACAGAAGGTCATGGGGTACCAAGTAATTAAGAAATTGTAAAAAAGAACAGTCGTGTTTCTTATAAAGAAAATAAAGACGCAAGGGGTCGTCCACAAATGACTTACTCAATGGGTCAATGAGTTTACTTGGCAATCATATGCTAACGATAGTCACTGACGCAATATGATTAATCTGGTGACAGGGAAGAACATAACATGGTCGTAAAAATGAATACTTTTCTATGACGTCATTTGTGGACAATCCCTAAGCAAACAAATTTTTAAGAAGTATTTGATTTGCACTTGACTATTTAACATTGGAATGCGGAATTGTTTTGATTAATGCTTACTGTTGCATTTACATGTTTTTAAAAAGTGCAAAATTTTTCATTTACATGTTTTTGAAAAATGCAAAATGTTCTATTTACACGTTTTTGAAAAGTGCATAATGTTCTATTCCCATGTCTTTCGAATGTACAATTTATACTTAAATTTTACAATCAGAAATTAGCATGCAGTTGAATATAATTCAAAAGGTTAATTTTTTGCATTGCCACCTATGGGTTTTTTGGCAAAACACGTTAAGTCCAAGATTTTAAAATTTTGAATCATTTTTAAAAAATTACGACGCAGCTTCAGATTTAAGAATTTTTGGCTACTAATACATCTGGTAGTATGCAGTTACGAAACAAAAAATTTCGAAAAAATGATCATGTTTTTACATGATTATTAAAATTTGCGGTTCCTGTAAAGTTGGGCAACATGGACTTAACGCGTTTTGCTTACAAAGTCCTCATATATAAATACAACATTTTGCATGCACTTTAGAAATAACAATTTAAATATAACATTTAAAAATTTTCCAAAAAAGTTCTAAATAAAACATTTCGCATTTTTCTTAAAAAAATAGAACGTTTTACATTTTTGCAAACACAAACATTTAGCTTACCATTATAAGTGTTAATCATGCTATTTTTTGCATATAACTAATTTAATAGGTACCTAATTCAAAAATATGAAAATATTTAACTGAGCGTTACACTGCAGTTAGTAGATGTGGTCGAATGTCAACTTACAATATGATAAAAGTCAAACACTGCGTATTTTTAAAATATATTATATAAAGTTGAAAATAATTAGTATTACAAAATAAAAAGGAAATAGCATTTAAAGATAAATTCAAATAAAAATACCATACCTACAATGTAATCTGTAAATAAATCGAAAGTTATGAGTTACGCATCCTGTCCTATAGGCTAAAGGGAATGAAAACAGAATACATAGCACGGTCTTAGGCGATAGAAAATATATTTTGTTTTAAATATAAAAAGCGATGCGAGGACAGAAAAAACATCTCCGGGCAAATACTCATCTCATGACTAATAATTATCCAAGTCCTGCTAACGATGAGTTCCCTATTGCACTAAACATACTGATTGAATTACAACATTTAGATGTGCAGTAAAAATGACACGTAATTAACTACTTTTATTTAAAACCGTACCACCAAAGCCGAAGCCGAATGATGACATACGTAGCAAATAAATCCATTCAACGACCCGTTGCCTGTAATACTCACTTTCAGCGTTTTAGCTGCTACAAATAAAATTGAGTTAGCTTCCTACTGGTAGTAATTAGAATAACTAAAAACTTTTATTTTCATTCAAATATTTTCTTCATTTGTGATTAGTGATAGGATCTAAAAATATAACCTGCCAAAATTTGAAGGATAAGATAATTGCAATAATGGCTAAATTTATGAAGTAAGTGGTTATAAGTTGAGCCAATTATTACTTGATGGAATGATTAATGATTATATTTTAATTGAATACTTCCAAGTTACTGGATTAAACCGTAATCATTAACTACTAAATTTTAGAATGTACTGCGCTTTGAATTCAAGTGCAATATTTATTAGCCTACAAAATTACATTTTTTTTAGTATAATTTTGTATTTGATGAATACTAGGATCTAAACTAATTTCACGGAATGTATACAATTTCAATAATGTGATTTTTTTCTACAGCAGCAGAGGTATTAATATATTCGACGAGCTCTTACGCTTACCAGCTAATGACGAGCTCAAGTTCGTGGTTAGAGACTTTACATCCCCATCAACGAGGTCAACTCGCTTGCCCATTGCCTATTTATCAAGGGTAAGAAAAATTCTTCATACATAATTATGAAAACAAAAACTTTTTTTATTTAATTGTGAATAAGTTTAAACTGCGCACTTCCTTTTGCGCAAGAATCGCTGAGCTATGTATTAAGCACGTTATCGCAAGTTATTTTTTTGTTTCACTCACAGAATGTCAATTCGAAAAAGACGTAAGTTTTGTTTCATTCAGCGGGTGGACCTCAGCTGAGGTCGAAACCAGTTCAAGCAACGCCGTTTGAAACACCGGAAATCGTAGAAGCTGACCCGAAAAATAACAGAAATTCTCATGATCATGCTAATAGCTGGCATGACACTGTTGCCACAACGACTAATGTGGAGCATGGTCACGGCTCGAATGAATGTTGTGATGCGGATGACAGCCAGCTAGAAGATCCTCCTGTGCAGTCTTATGGTAAATCAAATTGTCGACAGCCAGAGGCAGTAGAAAATTTGCACGCAAAACTGAACACACGTTGCGCTGTCGTTTTTAGTTTTATTTTATTTTTAAAATTAAAGCAATTGTATTATTAGCCAAAGGACTGAAGGTTGAACTGAGGTTATTATTATTTTCTAAACATTTGGCAGACAAGACTATTTCAATATATATACAGCATCTAAAAAATCAAATTTTGTATCTATGCCGCCCTATAACTTGTACAGTTTTTTTTTGATTTTAAAAAATTTGAGTTTATATAAATTTCTATTAGTAGAATATATTTAAAAAAAACTTTTCAGGATTTTTAAAACTTTAGAGTTTGTTTTTTGTATTTAAAAACTTGGCGAGTTTAGATAACGTTTATTAATAGCAAATTACAATACAGAGTAAACATTGATAGAATGGTGCTGTAATCGTAATGCTTTTTAGTCTCCGAGGAGAATCACAAGGGCAAAAGTGAATTAATTTTTTTTGTTTTACTTAAAGCAGATCAATTTGCAGCGGACGTCAGTCCTGGTTTAGTAAGAGGATGTCAGTTGGAGCCAGAACTTGTAGTGGAGCCATTGCTGCTGCTAAAGGCACCCGAAACTGTTAAAGCTAGCCTACAAAGTGATAGTAATTCTTCTGCTAATAGCGGACATAACAGCAATGTAACAACAAGTAACGTAGACCACGAGGACGACTCAAACGAATTTTTTGATTCGAGCAGCAGCAAGTTACAAGATCCTTGTGTAAAATCTTTGTGTGATCCAACTAACCAGAAGCCCAGTAAACCTACCCAGCAAACCAGGGAAGGTAAATAAAAGTACGTGTTTGGTCCGATTATGAGTGGCTGGTCGGAAAACAGTTGGCCACCGATAAAAGTCTGGCTTTTAAGTCAAAATACTAGAGGGCCGACTTTATAAACCGTCAGTTGGTCCTAGAATGGTTTCTTATGTTGGTCCATAGTCCATTTAATGTCCGTTAAAAGGTGAGATTTTCCACTATGAATCTGCCAATAAACCACTAGTGTTTTTTAGTAGGGGAATAACGAGCCGGTTTTAGTTGGTTGGCCGCGGCTGGACCGACGGTAGATTTGCCAATATAACGACTTACTGCTTACAGAGGAAGTAGCGCGGCTTTCAGTTTAGTTGCAGAGTAGAATTATTAGTATTGTATTGTATTTGTATTGTATTTGAAGGAGATTCAGCAACATGAAGTTACTGAAATGCCGCTCAGGCCAATAAAAAATAGGCCCATTGCAGAACGATCCTTTTTACTATGAACATGTCTTTATTTATGAAAGTTGCTATGTTTACTCGTTATAAAGTATGCGTGAGCAAGAACGAGAAACTTTCGCACCAAACTTTCAATTACACCTCTAAGCGTATAATTAACTATTTAGTGACTATGACTATGCCTATGAGTTGCTCAGAATTGACAATTAAATCAGACCATAGTACTGGTATTTATCAAGGGCCGAAGCCATTGGTGGAATTTATACAAATTCCCGAAATACCAGCACGTAGTCCAACTTGCATGTAATTAAGCGAGACTAATCAACCTACTCACAAAATACCAGAGATGTTCCAGCAGTTGCTGATAGTACTATTAGCTGGGGTCAACGTGCCTGGGAAGATCGCGATTACTCTTAAATAACTTCAGTAAAGCAGCAATGTGTTCTCCACCACACTGCCTCTTTACCGAAGTTACATAATCTTCCTACTTGTAAGTTCCAACAAATGTTAAAACAGCTTTGATATGTAGATATACGCTATCTCAAATACCAAAAGTTGTCCAAGGTGAAAATAAGAAACCTCAACGACACAGCCCTGACACGCTAAACCCACAACTGCCAGGTAGACTCGCGAACGGTATGTTTAAGTCAAAAACCAAATTGGAAAAAAAGACTTTCTGAAATTTGCTCACGAGGACAGACAGAGAAGGACACGTCCGTCTTCCTCGGAGTTCTCAGAGCGAGTCTCTATTAGTATCTCACAGCGCATTGGAAACCGTAACCGACAACATGAATTTTGCAAGTTAGTTTGTGAATATTGGTGACAATAGTAGTTATACTTAACTACAAACCTGGGTTTTACTTTGTTTATATTACAGCTATTAGTGTGATTAGTGTAATTTTTCACGACTTATCGACTATTAAATCAGGAAAAATAACTAAGTACTTGTAGTTATCCGTATTTTCGCGTAGTGCAATGTCGTGTTCTGTGCACAGCCTGTTCTTTTTCTAATGGCATTTAACGTTCTATAAAAATCTGAAGTTAAATTGTGAAGTTCATAATAGTTGTGGACCACATACTTAAATGTGAAATACCAAAAAATCGAACAAAATAAGCCCTGTACAGAATACAACACTGCGCTTTGAAAATTCGGCATGTCAGGAATGGCTGTATATTTTATTCTAGCATCAAAGTTAGGGGAAGTTCACGTTTTAATCGTCTAAACCCCACCTAAAGTGAATTGTAATTAAATTTTTTCTTAGGCTTAGACATTAAGGAACTTGCAATGTTTTATTCTGTGGTTGACATCGGTTAAGTAAATTGCAAATTATGTAATTCAGTCTCAAACCAATATTTTTGTGCGCAACTACCACACTCCCTAAATTGAGTGCTAAATGAAACTATAATTTAGTTTGTAATAAACACTACAAAATGTTTATGCACAAGTATCGAAATAGTGCTTGATGGAAATGGATGAAGTTATGATTTTTCATGGAATTTAGTAAGGACGAAAGGGGAATATGGGAAATGGGTGGATACTAGCCTGGTAAAAATATGTATTTGAGTGGATGAAAGTCTGATGTAGGGTGGCTATTGGATGGGTAGTGGTCATATATATAGCAGACAATTGTTGGCAAAGCAATCAAGTGGTGTAGGATAATCAGCGGCCCATTGGCGTTCCACCGTTGGACCGCTGGTATTTTACCATAGTCCGGCCACCAGTGTTCGCGGCGACATTTCCAACTTTCTGCCACCTCAAATCGGGACTAGAAGTCCAACAATTATCCGACTATTATTTGCCTAACGTGGTTTGCTGGGTAATATTGGTACGAGAAACTAGCAACTAGTTTCCTCATGTTGCTATATTTGAGTTACTAAATTGTAGCTATACGGTTATTGTTAAAAGAATTATTATTTTCAGAAAAATTTAAATATTTAGGTATTAAAATAATTTATAAATCTGCTCAACGTATTTAATTTTGTGTAGATGCTAAAACTAAAATCCAACAAACTAATCAACAAATCTACAAGTTACAACTTACAGTACTACCTGCTGGTTGCAGTCAGCCTTCAACTTTGACGAAAGTCAATGTGGGTGATACTAATGTAGTAAAAACATTAGCTGACTCTGAGCAAAATATCTTCAACGATCCTGCCATCAATGTAAGAAATGTGACTATTTTTAAGTAGATAGTTATATTTGAATTCACTTGCACCTTGAATTTTGTACGCTTCAAAATGTTACTTTTATCAATGAAAATATTAATTGTCTTTTATAAAGTACCTGCTGGAAAATTGTGCGTACTGAAAAATAGTATATATGATAATATAATTAAACATAATAACATCTCAACGAAAGTTTAATACTTTTATTTTGGTTTCTTTAGGTGCAGCATTTTATAGTTGAACGTTCTTCAAACGAGGCATCTTCAAATTGGAGCAATTTGCAGGTTACGAATGAATGAGGATCACATAGAAAATGAATTGGTTATTCTTCAAGAAGAGAAGATTGACGATATTTACCAGATTTACTATCTATCTTGGTCCATGTGAATAAATATTATTTTACTCGTCATTGCCGTCATTTTGATTCATCATCTGTTTATGATAATCAAGAGTTATTAGCCTAAATTTCCGTTTTTAAATTTGGCGGGAAATTTAAATTTTCTAAATTTCTATATTTAAATGAACATTTTCCGTTACTTTTGGATTTATCAATGTAATTTGTCATGCCGTAGTTATATCATTTTAAACGTCCTTGAAAATATTGTCTATACATTTTATTTCATATTTTTTTCGCTACATATTGAAATTGAAAAATTATATTTTGAATATTTACATATTGAGGAAAAGAAATTACAATTGAAATTTCCAAGTATACAGCTACAATTACAATACGGAAACACGAAGTGAACAAAAATTAAATTAGTTTCTTAATTACATTCCACACATTTCAGTCAACAGGTAAGTAAACCGTCCCTGCAATTAATTACATCATACAAAGAAAAATTTCGTGACAGACATTAGCGTCACTTTGGTTAAGCAATTTACTGAGCTCCATTTTAACTTCTTCTCTGGACCTGCTATACAAAATAAATACTCTAAATGTTACATTTTTAGTAATGACTTGCAAATTGTGGTAGCAAGTTCAAAATTAACACCATGCCCACAATTATATAAAAATTTTAATTCACACAAAGTTACCGTTTTAACTTCATCCATTCAACAGAACGCTGCTGGAGGTCTTCTCTCTCATAGAGCATCCCTGCTTTGAAACTCATTACTACTAGCTCAGCGGTGAATTCTGAATTTGGGCGGCTGATGATATTTTCAACACAAAAATCTGTCAGATCCTTAACTTGGTATTTGTGAGCCAAAGGTAGAACTGTTAAAGTGAGTGCCACAGTCCAATCATCTATAGATTTGTTGGTAGCATAATTCTCCGAGTATCGCAAACCGATCAGTTCATATAGATATTCCAAAAACAGCTTAAATGAATCCAGTGGTGCATCAGGCTCCAGTTGGATGACCCCAATTTTCTTTTCCAACATGTTGGTAGTGAACATTTTTGAGAAAACAGGACTTTGAGCTATTTATAAAAAAATTTATAAATTCCTAAACGACATATATATCGACTGTGAGAAACCAAAATGACTCATATCTATTTTTAGCTACAAACAGTATCAACTATTTACCAAAATATTTAAATATGTCATAAAAGCATTCTAATAGAAAATTTTGCGATTTTCCAAAATACGTTAATACAACATTTTGTAAATTTAAAAATTTTGAAATTAGAACATTTCATACCTTTTCGAAAACATGCGAAATTAGACATTTTTGCACCTTTTTGAAAACATGGAAATAAAATATTTCCCACTTTTTTCAAAACATGGACTTGAATAGAAAATTTTACACTTTCATGAATTAGGTAAACGGAACATCTTTAACTTTTCTAAATCATGTACATACAACGTTTAGCTTTACCACAGAAAACCATCGATGAAATGTAAATAGTGGTTTCTACACGGAAACAAATTCCTGCCTATAAACCAAATTCCTTCTTCGTCTAGCCCTATTTGTTTTTGTTGAGAGTAATAAACATTGGATTGGGTTATTGGATTTTGGTTATACGCAGTACTATATGCGTTTTTCACATTTCCTATTGGTGAACTCTCTGGTAATGCTGCCTTAGACCGGCCTTGGTCGTGGCTGCAAAATTGCATCTATTTACAGCACATTTAAATGGTCGAATTTTTCTCCCATCGGGTCTAGATTTGCATGTCATCTCATGCATTGACTTTCCGCCTGGAAAACAAAACTGCTTTTCGCAAAACACGCACTTAAACAGTTTAATTTGCAGTCCGTCTGGACGCATCTTGCAGCAGCTTTCGTGGCTTTTCTTAGACGAGTTTCCCCGAAATCCTCGGAAGCAAAATGAGCAGCTAAATGGCTTTTCGAGAGTGTGTGTGCGAGCATGGGAGGCCAAACCATGTTTTGTAATAAACACTTTGTCACAAAGTGGACATTTAAAGTATCTCAATTGTATTCCCTGTTCCTTTGAATGACGGCGATACACATGCATTTTTATTGCAGAGCTTGCTGTTGTCAAAAACCCGCAATCTGACACTGGACATTTAAAGGACTTTTCCCCCAAATGTCTTCTCACATGGTCCTGCAAAGCCTGGAATGCCCTCATTTTCTTTCCGCACAAGTTACACTCAAATGGTTTGAGTTCTTAGTGTACCCCAAGATGGGTCTTTAAATTATTTTTGTATTTAGTTGAAAATTTGCAAAGTTGACACTTAAATGGCTTGTGGTCTAAGTGAAATCGAGAGTGTGATTTTAAATTGCCCAAATTCTCTGTTTGGAAATCGCATTGAGCTTGAGGACACTTAAATGGCTTGTCTTTAATTGTATTCCCATGAATTCTCCTCACATGCTTAGCTACATTGTTTTTGTATTTCGTTTTCCAACCGCAATGGACGCATTTGTAACTACTGGGAGAGTTTACGTTGTGCCTAGTGTGTTGTAGCATAGGAGTGTTTTGGGGTCGGTGGGGTGAGTTTGGGTGTTGGGAGTGAGAAAGACCGATTCTGGGAAGGTGTCCGGGAAGGTATATGGGAAGGAACGGGAAAAGATATTATGGGCAGATATGGAAGGAATGAAAACGGGAACGAACGGGAAGATATGATGGGAACGAGAGGACAGATATAATGAGATGCATTGGGTGACATGGACCGGCATTGTGTGCAGTCATTAATGCAATATGATAATTAATTCATCCATGTACGTAGGTAGGTAGGTATTTACATAGGTAGCTCCCTATGAATGGGGATTTGCCTTGTGTTGTATGCTAGTTATAGGAATATATGTGAAATAAACCAGGAGAAATGCAAATAAAGTCATTTAATTAAAGTATTTACATATTTACATTTTATTTTTTTTTGAAATTTTCTTGCTACACCGACACAATTTACATTGATATTTACATAATGGTTTTCAGTATTCTGAATTAAACTTAAGTTAAATATTTACACATATGTACATCTTACAATACATCCGTTTTAAAATTAATTTATATTTTTTAAAATTTGTATTTATAGTATAATATTAAGCTAATATTAAATACATAGTGCTACTTATAATTAAACTAAAAACTATAGTTGCTCACACAAGCTTACACATACTTTAATTTTGTTTTTTAACTGAAATTAATATTTACAAAGTTTGTTTTTACAATATTTACATATTTACAAGTTTTTTTTTCACGTTCATGTTGCAAACCAAGTTATGTCTTACGTAAATCAACATGGCCAAAGGGCAAACTATAATTACAATTAGTTGGATCTGGAAATACTCGAGATAAATCCAAAGAGTTGAATGCCAATCTATTAAAGTTTACAATGTACAAGTTATGGTCCTTAGACCTTACAGAATTCACATTTATCTTACAAGGTTTGTTTGTTTCCAACATTATTTTATACTTGTTGTGTTTACACTGCCTCATTGCAACTGCTGAAATTCCCGCACACTTTTGTTGTTGAGTGTCGTTTAAGTACAATGAACTATACATTTTTGGTTTTAAAATAATTAGTTCTTTCAAGTCTAAGCTTTGTATTCTTAACTTTCCGCTTTTGTCTTTATTTAGACTGTGTAAGCCTGGGTACTGGTGCTCATACATTTTAAAGAACTCATGGTCGCGAGGAATTTTGCTAAAATCAAACTCTATCTTTGCTTTAAAGATATCGTCCCAAAATGTATTTAGCTCGTCAATTGTGTGCATTTCATATCCGTCGGTATCACTGTAATCCAGATGTGCCTTGTCATGGAATATCTCACAAAGACGATCCCATTTTTTATAGAACAACACTTTTGCAGTATCTAAAATAGCGACTCCAGTTAATGGCGAGTTAGTAACGCGGTATGTTTTCAATTCTTCTGTGAATATGCTGAGATCTTCTGACAATCCCTCAAAGTCTTTGCAACGAGGTGATGCTAATGACTTTTCAGCTTCTGCTGCACTTGTACAAATATGAGCTTTAACAAATTCCAAGATATTTGTAATTGTTTTTCCGTAAATTACATTGTTATTTTTTTTAAGTGCTTTGTTTTCGAATTCTGTTTTGGCTGCTTTGCGTTTTTCTAAGTTAACATCAATGTATGGTTTAAAACAGCGTTGTTGTTTAAATCTTACGCCACAATGAACTTTTAATAAAACTAATCCCTTAGACAAGTAATACTGCATAGCTTTAAAATGCACTGTATACTTGTACTTGTTATGAAGAGTTAACATCAATCGGGGGCGGGATACTTGCCGCTGCAAACTGTCAGTTGTAGTTTTATTCGGGCACATGATGGTAGCAACGTCCTGCAGATTTAATGTTCGCTTTTCCATTGCAAGAGGCAGGTTTTCGTCTCGTTTGTGTAAATGTGCAGGGTATTCCAAATCAACTACTAGTATATATCCAAAGCTACCCTCTTCGTTGCCAAAGTTAGAATCAGCCCAGTTGATATGTTGCAGGTCTTTGGCTTCCATGTACTCATAATCCGACACTGGCATTAGCTGTTTTAAGCAATATGCATACAAACTGTTGATGTCTAGTGACAGCAATTGCTTGCGAGGTTTTGACTCGTCAAATCCTTCTGGACATCGCTCATGGTTGGCAACTACATGCTTCTGAGTGAAAATACACTGACCGCCGCGTATTCCGTTTGTCGCAATGTCTAATATTCTTTGATCTCTTATGTAATCAATTTCGGCATTCGTAAACTTCAGAAAACACTCCCAAGAGAAGCTAGGCAGCGTCATGGAGTAAGTTGGGTCTAGTTGGTAGTTTTGAAGTCCAAGCTTTCTAAAGTTTTGCCATACTTCAGCAAGTAAAATTGTTTCTATCATACACGAAACCCTTGTATAATCGCGCAATGTTGTAAGTTCGAATTGAGTACACACTTTAAGCACAAGTTCCCATTCTGTTTCAGAAATTGGCTCGTCGTCTAGTATTGATCGCTGAAATTCTTCTCTTAAAATAAGTTTCTTTGAAAATGCAGAACGATTGTTTAGTGCCTTGAACGGAAAGCACAGGGGCGTCTGTAACAGTTTAATACAGTTTTCTTTATACTTCTTAGCTTCTGGGTTTGTTAATTTCATTTTACTTGAGGGAGCAAAATGCGACACACACTGTGACACAAGTTTTAGATCTTGTTTGTTTTGCGATTTTAAAGATTCAACTAAATCTGTTAAACTTGTGTCCATAAATAAACTCGAATCGATGAAACGAACTTTAACTTTTGAGTTGAATTTTTTTCCAGTATACTGTTCTCCAGTATTCTTGTCTTGTGGGTATTGGAGATGAAGATCTGGTAGCCAAGTATCCTTTGAAGTTATTGTTATAGATTTTATATCACTGGCGGATTTTGCAATAACTTTGACATCCTTAGCTTTAAAGTTATTTGTTTTCATTGCACTTATTAATAGGTGGTAGTCAATTGTTCCTCCACAGTGCGAAATTATGGGTATTTCAAACTTGTACTTTATTTGTAGATTACATCTGCTGCATGCTGCAAACTCAAAGTTACCTTGGTGGTGGTTATGATGAAAATTTTTAAATATTTTCCTATTGTTGTCAAATTCACGTTTGCACATGTGACAATGTGATGCTTCATTGAATTGTTTTTTTTCTTCTTCTGATGGCTGTACAAAGTTGTTGGTGTTTCTTATTTTAGACAATAACTTTTTTGCCCACGTAAATATTCTTTTAAAGAAATGATTCATTAAATTTAGACCATCAAAATACTCGACTGCTATAACTTTATCGAAGTGTTTCATTTGACTTATAACAACAAACGAATATGCTGCTGGAAGAATTTCGTTTGAAATCTTGATATTGTGTGTTACAGATTTCGTATCTTCAGTAGGATTTAAGAATGTTGAAAATTTATAAACAATGACGTACGGGTAGGGAAGGGTTTGCCACAGTTTGGAAAACTTGATTCGTTCGTGTGATTCTGGAAACACAATGTTTTTAGTTACAAGAGTTTGGCAGTTTTCTAGATGTTGATCTAAATTCTTTTCTGAATTAAACGATCTGAAACACAGTTGGCAATAAAATTGCTTGGTATTATGCCCATTACGCAGAAATTTGTTTATGTCAATAATCAACACAAGATGATAAGCTTTGTTCTTTTCATTTGCAGAGTCGTTTTGGATGAGAAATAAATTACACTTTTCACTAATGTCATTATTCTGGCATCTTCTTATTTGGATAATTTGATCTTCTCGGTGGCTCCAAATGTTGATTCCAAGATTATTTTTTATTTCAAATTTTTTTAATCCAGAAAGGTCATTTATTTGCAGAGGAAATTTAACATCAGTAAAATCAAATCTTGAAAAGTATGGTCGGTACTGCTCCGGGAACTCCAAGCTTTGTTTTAAATGTTTTACGTTTTGCACTTTGTTTTCCTGCTTTAGTTTGTAAATCTTAGTGTCTATTATTTCGTGTCGAAACCGATGAGCAGCAACGCAGAACTTAAAGCACTCGTTGCATTTATTTTTAATGTTCAAATATCCTTCCTTTCTGGGTTTCATTTTAGGAAACTTAATGTATCCTTTTGCTTCTGCATTTGCAAATAAGTTTAGTACACCAATCTTCACCTGAACTGATTCAATTTCGCGAAGTACCCATCCAGTTCCGTACTTGTTATAATCAGTTAGTCTTTCTACGCACTCATTTGTGCTGTTTAATACAAACTTGTCAATTTCATTTGTATTAAAAATATCGTAATTCTGACCTGTAAAGGTGGGGTTACGCACTTTTATAGTTTTTTCAGTTTCCACTTCAACTTCCAATTCCATTGTAGCTACAATTATAAGCTGAGCTTTAATACCACTATGTACACTCAGGTTTTGTGTCAGTAACTTTACAAAGGGATTATGCAATTCTGCCATTATTGTTTCAATACTTGCAAATGTTTCAATTGGCTTGTGAATGTAGATTACAATCATTCCCTTATGATATCGCGAATATTCTTGAAACACGTCCAAGTCTATTTGAGGTGAACGGCGTAGTCGTTTTCTTGCTGGTTGGATAGCTGTGCTTGTAGTTGGTCCATATGTTGCCCCCGATCGACTGGTGCCGCCCCCTACAAGATCTTGGCTGCGGTTCTCAATGTGCCCAAGTCTTTCTCCAACATGAGAGCATTGGTGGTGCTGTTTGTTTAAACAAAACAGGTTGCAATCTTCACATTGATGTACGTGTTCCACATGAGACTTATACGGTACGTGAAAGTAACACTTAAACAGACAGTAGGGAAAAGAACACTTAAAGTGGTTGGGGGATGATCCAAGCACTGTGGGCAAAGGGTAATCTTCTTGCTCGTAATGCAGTTGTGCGCTGACAACTCGTGTCGTGTAGGATGGGGTAACTTGAGGGTCCATGCTGGTAAAGCAATACTTTACGTATACAGGAGGGCAATTTGAAACACCACGGTTGGGTTTCCAATACAGCAGTAGAGTCCTGCCTGGAACTGTGGGTTGTGTAGATGTATGGCTTTAAGACTTCTTAGTTTCTTGAGTTAGGTGCGTGAACTGCTGCTGCGAGTAGTGTGAGGCTGAGTCAGTTGAATACCAGTATTTATAACTGAATCTTCGAGCCGCTCTATCACGCCCACTTGTTGGTCTCCACCCACTTCTTTAGGGGGCCAGGTTCTCCCCTTTCTGAACAGCTTTATAATTTTGAATGCAAACAGGAGCAGGACCAGGATAAATGACACGTAGATAGCTGCACATGCACAAAAACAGAACACAAAAGCCATGTATTAGTATGTGTATATACATAGTGCTAGTTAAACTACTATTAGCTATACACGTTTTTACTATATAAGGTATATAAGTCAAACTTACAAGTGAGTGAACAAATTTTTTTATTCACTTACATATGTAATCAAATGTGTTGTTCACCAATGGCTTAGCTTCTGTGTGTTGAAACTTCTCGACCACGTCCATGATGATTCCATTCTGGGCATTTAGACTTTCAAGCATATACTTTAATGCTTGAAGTATAAATTTATGAAATGAATTGGATTGAATTAGAGGAAGTTGCGTAGTATTAAACTGCTGAGCTGGTTTAGTCCCGTCCATTTGGCCTTTGATATTTTCAGAGGATTTTGTGGCGTGTTTATATTGAGTATCTTCAGTCACAGGTGGCGCAGCTAACACATCAGCTGCAGCTACATTGTTGCATGCCAATGCAAGTGCCGGAAGCACAAGCAGCACTGCAACGTATATGCGTATTGAAGGCATTGTTGATGTTAAGTATTGAACGCTGTGAGTTGTTGTATGCAACTGGTGACCATTGAAAATTTGCAACTGTTTATATAAGTTTTTGCATTTTGTTCTGCAAGAATTTTTATGCACTTATATTACGCTGTTTTCGTTTAATGGGTCTTGAAATCATTTCTTCGTACTGAATCCAATCTTGTCGTTTAAGAGTTTCCTTAGAATTTCCTGTTTTATTGCCATTTTGTAAGTCTTGCAGCTGTGTATTGTCAAATTGGCTAGGAGGGGGAGGTGCAGATGCTGTATTGGGTTTATAGGCAGGTTTATTATTAGTCTGTTCTGCACGTATTTTCATAAGCTCAGCATACAGCTTTGGCTCAATTGCCTTCATAACTGTTGCCATTTTTTTTATTTGTTAAAACGTAGAACATTAGTCACAAATTATGTCAGAGAATAAAGTAGTACGACAAATTTCACTTTTGTACACCTTATAAAACACTGTAGCTAAAATTGCTTGAATAAGTTTATGATACTTGAGTAAAACTTTGCGCAGGCGTAGTATATCGTCACACGTTAATTGCCTTATTAGCGTCTTTATTTGAGTATTGTATCCTTTAAGTGGATGTTTGCAAAATTTATTCACGTTATATATAGTTTCAGCCAAGGCATATAATTGTTCAGACGTTGCACTTGTTATAAGATTTTTGTATTCCTTAGACTTGTAAAATGTTAAATTTGACAAAAACTTGTAATTTTGTTCGAAACGACAGCCACTATTGTTTGTTTGAGCCATTTTTATGGTTGAGTTGGTACGTAAATGTCAGTACCATTACACGGAAATACGTTATTTCGCACATATGTTGTAGGATTGGGGCACTTTGGATGCAAATCTAGCATTATGTAACTGTGTTGGCGTAAACTGCATGCTTTTTCGTATGCTTCTTGCAGGAACTTGGGACGTCCAGGGCTAACTTGTCTTGAAATTTGACCAATAATGCTTCTATCTCTTGGTACGTCAAACAATATCATGTATTTAGTATTCAAGCTTGTAGTTCTCAACTCTTTGGTAAACGGGTTTTGTAGAACAAGTATAACACTAAAGTCCATATGATGAGACAACTCAGTAAATATTTTCTGAACTAAGAGTCTGGCCTTTGGATTTGACTCTATAAAGTTTAAGTGGTCATCTAAAACCAATAGGCACGGGCTGTTGATATCATCTAACAATGCTTCAATGTTATTTATATCTGACACTAATGTTATTTCACTGTCCGATGCAAAATCAATGCCAGAAAACTGTTCTGGTTTTGTATGTACACTAACATATATTACTTTATTTATTTTTTCACTAATAATTTGTTTTCGGTGCTTAACAATTTCTAGACAGAGAGTACTTTTTCCTGATGAACTAGGGCCACATATCATAGCCGTAAAAGGGTGAATTAATCTAAAGTCGACAGTGGTTGCTGTTGACATTATAAAATCTAAACTGCTACTGACAAAAGTTCTTACATATACTGCTATTTATAATAAATTTGTGATACATTTTTTATAAAGTTAGGCTACACTTCTTACACAATATTACAATAATATTTAATAGTACATTATTAAACTATGGCAAAACTCTGGACACGAAACTTTAAATGTATTAGACTGTAGTTTAGGTGGTACGCTATACATATTCGGTATTACACTAGGGATCATTTCTATAAATTTCCTCACTTTTCTATCATTAACTAGTACAGAGCTTGTAAATATACTTAAAAAATCTTTATAACTAATTCCTAAAGCTCTAGAGTAGAGAAAATATATACAATACATTCCACACACTGTTGATCTGCCGCTTTGTAGCACTGTGCAGTTTTCAGCCACCATATGGTTTCCTGGCAATTGCAAATTTCGATACCGTTGAATTGGATTTCCATACGAGTCAAAATATTCGAAGCTGTCCTTTGAAGTCACCCAGTAAGAAATCCAGTGCTTCCCAGGGCTTTCCAGCTTGTCTGTATTTTGAATAATTGCAATAGGGTAAGTAATTCCATTGTTTCTTTTTTCTGCGCTGAGCAAAGTTGACCGCATTTGATCTGCTGCAATTACGTAGAACTTTACTTGAGTTTCTCCAAGTAAGATTTTGAGACATTGTTGTAATTCTCCAGTGTTCATAATGTGAACGTTGTTGTTTGTTCAACATCTGTAAAGGAACAAACAGACTTGTTATAGATACATTAACATATATACTCGCAGCTAAATTGTTTTTTGTTTTTGCACAAACTTGTTTGGTACTTTACATTTTAACGGTTGATGATAACTTGTTTGTTGCGGTCAATCTCAATAATGTTTTGATATTGGCTATATAGTATAGCTGTCACTGACTTGGTTAGTGCAGTTCTAAACTTCAAACTGATTTGGACCTGTCCAGTTTTGTTCACGCTTAAAGCATTAGCTTGTGTAGGTACAAGTTCAAATGCAAATAAGACTCTTCCCTTTGTATAGTTGTTTCTATTTACCCCGTTACCAAGGCTTGGATTTGCTGCTGTTTTCTTGAGAGTGTTGAGAGCCAGCAAAAAGTTTTCTTCTCCTGATCCATCATCTTTCTTGAATTGTAAAGGCAATGTCTTGTATTCAATTGCTTCTTGGTTCATTGAGACCGTAATTTCACTTAAATTGAAATGTTGAAAGTTGCAAAAGGATTTTGTGAGTTTTCCCAGATACGCTTCAGAATCCACAAGGCCAAACACAATAACTTGTGGTAATCTTCCATTGATACAATTATCAAGTGAATGTGAACTCACGCCGGATGGAATAACAAAGTTCTTCACTTCAGGTTCAATACACGGGTACTTAAGAGTACCATTATTAAGGTTCAGTCGATGCTTTTCAATAGCCAACGGAGATACTGTCTGTCTTTTCAAGTACAGTACAGCATTTACAATGTCCACGCGAAACGGGCAACCAGAGTACCCGGTTCTGGTTTCAGTTTCTGCATCAATGCAAAAGGCAGGGTGAGATCTTCTCATAATTATTCGGATATCAGTTTCTCCTGGTAACATTCGAGTCTGTGTGAAGAATGGCGATTCTGGCCTTCCCACCATTGTAAACGGCTTTGATTCTCTAGCAATATTATATCGAGCCATGAAGCCGTCGTCAGTTTTAGTAAAATTATCTGGCGTTGTGTTAGGTATGTACAACTGGTCTAACATGCTGTTTTTCTTTTCAATGGGATTTGATGAGAGTTCCTTTTTCAAGTAAGAACTGATGGCGTAATGATTTGAATTATCGGATATCAACTGTCCATTTAGATAAAACTCCATGTTACTGAATAAACCATAGAACAGCATTGAACACGGAGCGACCATATCAGTAGCTGCTATCGGTTTGCCATCTGCTAGCATAACACGGCATGTGAGATCTAAATAGGATCCGTCTAAGGCGTAATACTTGCCCGGAGATTTCAGTATATCAAAAATAACGGGATTTTCGTTATCTCGCGGGCTAAGTACGGGGTAGTATGGGTAATGCTCGGGGGCATCTTCAACGCTGACGTTGGTTGGAGGTAACTTGTCCAAGATAAGGTTGTTTTGAATGGACTTTTGAGAACCCTCGTAAATTGTAGATTCGTCGTAGAATCCTGGTGTGGAATCCATGATAAGACAGAGCTGCAATTTTTTTGTTGATATTGCTTCGTTGTAGGTTAGGTGATGAATGAAGTAGAATTAAACGTACAGTGGTTTATAAGTTATTTGCGTCTGTATGCTTTCCTTCGTCTTCCTGCTCCAGACTGAGCAGATGATCTGCCGCCTCCTCGTTGCTTAGTATGCGTAACTGGTTTACGTCTTAGGCGGCCACCAGTTTGAACACGCCGGCGAACAATGCGTTTTCTTGAGCCTCCAGACTGTGCCTTACGACGAGCTACACAACGTCCGCCAGTCTGAATTTTAGGCATATTGCGTTTTACTACTTTTTTATTTCTTTTAGGGCAAATTGTACGGCAATGAGTAACGCGGCACTTGTGAGAAATTGCACGTCGTTTGAATGGCTGTCGCAATTTAAGTGGAACTAAATTTTGGGTATTTTCTAGGCCAATTTCACTGTTTGCACTGCTGTTTAATGTGTTTTCAAGACCAACTCCTACGGTATCTTCTCCAGCCCCCATTTGTTTGTCGTTTTCAGTAGCAATGTTTTTAATTGGTTCAAGTGTACAGTATTCACCGAGTAAACTGTCTTTTAAAAGTTCTTCGTCCACAATTTGGAGTGCGTCACCAGCATCAGATTCGTAAACGTTTTTACACACAATTTTACGCATGATTTACAACATGTTTAGTAATGTTGTAAATAAATTGAAGCACTGCACTGTTTGTTAAAATAATTTGCAAGTAACTGGGCTGACGTTGTTGTTGTTTGAGAGTTGAATTAAGAATGATTCGCAAATGACAAGCTGTGTCTTTTTATATTAAATATGTTTTAAACTTTGCGAGTTCTCAGGCAGTGTGACAAGGCTTCGGTATTCATCTTCTTTGTATTCATAAATATATTCTCGAACATTCTCTAAAACATTCAAGCATCGCCAAAACATGCAGTAGTTGCATACTTTAATTTCTGGCATGTACTTGTAAATGTACACTGTTTCCCCATACAAAGATATGCTGTGAATATACTCTGCATCGGGTTCGCCTCTGACTGACGAAACATCACCAGGATCGAATTTACACACGAAACAATCAATATTTTCAAAACTTCGGGTTACTTCACACCAATTGCTAACATCGTTGAAATCATCAAAGTCAATCCACTCATCGTACGGTGTATTTAAGCTGGCAAGTACTTGTTCATCTTTTTTCCTTTCTTGCATTTCACATCGCGTACAGTATTGTTTGTTTTTATACATGACAGTTTGCACACTTGACGGCGTATAGTTCAACCAGCAGAACTGGCATGTCTCACAGAACAAACTTTCCAGAGTTAATGTATTCATGTTTTTCGCACAACAAACTTTACAATTTGCAATCTTGGGTTAAGAACAACACAAGGTTTTCAATTTCATCGTAGTTAAATTCAATTTGCGGACCCAACCATTTTCCGTATTTTTCAGACGTTTGCTCTGAAACTGGGCAGAAGTAAGAACTACAGAAGATCTACCACTTTGTGTATTGGATCGTCGTTGTACATGTAAAGCAATGCACTGCAAATTTATTTTTGAATTTAATTTATTAAGAAGCACTGTGAATAAAATGATGTTGTTGTTGTTTGAGAGTTGAATTAAGAATGATTCGCAAATAAAGAACTATGTCTTTTTATATTAAATATGTTTTAAACTTTGCGAGGCTTGAACTGCAATTCTATAATAGTTTGCGAATTTTCAGGTAGTGTGACAAGGCTTCGGTATTCGTTTAAAAGGGTAATCCGTATTACTTGCTGTTCCTGCTGTTTAAGTGGCAAATATAATATTGGCAAAAAGTTGTGCACTGTCTCTTTATTATATTCGCTTGAGATATCAACTGAGCGCAGCAACGGTAGAGCATGGGTAGCATAGAGCTGGTTTTCGATCAAATTGCATGTCACAAGCATGCGCTTAGCTGGTTCAGTATGCTCAGGTTCCACATCTTCTTCAAATTCTTCATTTTCTTTCTCTTGTTCTTCTTCCTTTGCTAATTCCGGTTGCAAGTTGGCGACGACACCATCTTTGAATATGAAATTGTCATCAAACCCAAAGAATCTATTAACAAGTGGTGGGAGCTGTACAGTAATGTCTTCTCGTAGGTTTGGAATACTGAGCTGTCCGTCTTCATGTTTAAACTGTACAGTCGTATCACTCCAAAGCCGCTCATTCAAAGTGCGGTTAATTTCATGCACTATGTGATCCAAGTCCATTTCTTCTGGTTCTTTCATTGGCATATAATGTGCACACATTTTAAACAGGCGAATGTTCATGTAATCATAGTCTACAATTTCATTGTATTTCTCTTCGTCAAAATCAAATTCAGATTCGTAGACGCCATTGTAAAACTTGTCGTGTTGCTGCAAGCCTAAGCACAGTGCTATTGGTTCGGGTAACACAACATAATCCCCTTCGTTTCCTTCAAACGTCAATTTGCATTTGGTATTGCTTGTATCAGCAGGAAACTCAATTTTCAGATTTGTGTCATTATTTTCTGGATCACGCATCTCAGAGTTAAAACGTTCAAAACATTTACGATAGTCAGAATCTCCTGTATTTATTTGTTTTCTGAAAATTATAAAAGTCTCAAAGCCCTGGTATAACTGTATTACGTTCTCCATACTTTCAATTTTTTCAGCCCCAAAATTGAAGTTTGTGTCCATTGGAATTATCTCAAAGTCTTCTTGACGTGAGTAGTCGTACGGTAAATGGTTTCCAGACATAAACCGTGATCTGCCTTGCTTAAAAAACAATGCAAGAGGTGTAGGGATTGCAAGAATTACATTGTTTGATTTTGACACGTTTAAAAGGATCATATGTATTTCCTCAGGGTCTAAGCTGAGAGCTTTTTGTTCAATTTTAAGCGGCACTTTGTCTTGATTTAGCTTTAACGCATCGTTAAGTCTAGTCATGAATTGGTGTACTGTTGTTTCTTGTTTTTGGAAGTTAAAAAAACTTTTGACTGTTGGCTTGTAGTTGGGAAACAGTTTTTTAATAGGCTCGAGGTCAGAAACTTCAGCGCTACGTACGCTACGTATTGGGATAGCTGGTACATGCTGAACTATAGCTGGCTGTATGCTGCTTGTGTATCTCAAACTCACTAGTCCGACGTCGTAATTTTCAAGGTTTAGAGGGGTAGGGAGAACAGCTACAAAGCTAGACGGGGTGTTTGCAGTATAAATATTGTTTTGCTGGTCACTTGTAATCGTTATGTAGATATTTTCGGTACCTGCTGGGTCTCGATCTAATTGGGAACAGCAATGTTTGTCTAATCTTCTGCGTTTGTTGTTGATATGCTGCTTGATAGCATTGGTAAAGTATGGAATAAACGGTGTAGAATTCATGTTGATTCTTCAACTCGGCTAAGTTCTTCCTTATAAAATGATCCAGTAATGCTGTTGTGATTTAAATCTTCCAAGTAGTATGTTATAGGTATAGTTTCCAAGTTTACGGACTTCACAATGAACCATTCTAAGCTAAAGCTTTGGTTGTAGCCTGGGTAAAGGATAAAAATACATTAACTCGATTGTTCAAAAGTCTCCCTATTTATACATGTTTTTTAATCTGGTATTTTAGCTCACGTGGTACGCTATATTATACTTAACTTTCTCAAATGTTAATTTAGTACGACTAATTCGCACACGGTCGCCAGGCTTGAACACTGGTCTACGTTTCGTAGTGTCGTTAATAAGGTCTGAGTACATGGTTCTCCATACATCGTTTTCATTCAAACTGTTCACGCTATTAGGCGACATCTGGATTGTTGAATGAAAAGTGTTGTTGTACGTTTTTACAAATGCAGGAAATATTTCAAGAATACGGTTTGTTTGCTTTTCTGTTATGAACCTAGCCACCTTCTCAAAAATGGTCCTACATAAACAAATAAATATTGTGTTATAGCATGTGCGTCAACCTTATATTGAGTTTTGTATAGAAAACTTGTTAGTTAGTGTGTATTTCAGCTGACCTTATGACTCTTTCTACTATACTTGATTTGGTCTCACTATATGTATTATAGTATTTTATTCCCTTGCTCTTCAAGAACTTGCGAAAAGACTCTGCTCGAAATTCAGTACCTATAAGTGACAAAATAATATATTTATATCGTTGTTAGTCCTATATATTAAACTAAGATTAATTTGAAACGTTTGAATTGGTTGTATGTTACCCTATTAGCTGTTTGCAGCTAACATTGGTCTGTAAATAAATAAATTGGTGTTATTTTTGCTTCATGGAATATACTTTTCATTGCTTTAATTACTGTTTCTGGTCTTTTGTTCTTTATGAATCTACAAAAAAGCTTTTTCGTAAACGCGTCAATGCAAAAAAGTATGTTTTCATATCCGGAATTCGCTTTTGATAAGACTGACCCTAAGATTTTTAAATCACAGCAAAAAATTTCTCCTGCCATGTTCACAATGGTTCTCCTGCGCCTAAAATTCTTCCTAATAGGTCTGTGTAGACTAAATGAATTCAGTTGGCTTAGTTCTTTGTCCACTTTTTTTTTGTCGTGAAAATGCTTATTGTTTTTTATAAATCCACTCAGGGCAGAGAACGAGCCTTTTAGCCTTGAATTTAAATATGATTTACGAATTTCTGCCATTGTATAGATACAAAAGTTTGCGACTGTCACTGAGTCAGCTGTTAGTAAAACTGCGCAAAAGTTTGTGAAACCAGACGTTATAAGTATTTTACAATTTACAGATATACAAGAATTTATTTACTGTACAAGTTAGAATTACAAATATATTACATCTTATAACTATTGTTTTTTGTTGTAGCTTTTTTTAAATAGATATTTCACTATTGTTATTTTTAAAAAATACATACTTATTACAGTTCGATTTTTAGCACACTTTGTATTGCACTATAAAGTTAACCTACTATTTGTGCTATTTTAATTTGTTTTTAATATTTGTACCTCACTGCAAACAATAATAAAAAGGTGTCACACATAGCTGTATTATATGTATTTCCCTATTTTTACTAGTTCAATGTTTCCTAATTACATGACTATATATTCACAGATATTTACAAAGTTTTTTGCCTATTGCAATATATTATTTACTAGCTACAATCTGCTATTTCTATTTATTTACAGTAAACAACAGTAACTATGAATCTAAAATCATTAAATGTTTTCTATTATTTTACATTTACCTACTAAGTAATTTTTATATTTTGTAAATACTAATACAGTGGTACTTTTAATATTTACAGAATTGTTAAATTGTTTGAATCATACAGTATTGCATTACCTTACAACTATCATATAGTAAAATTGTATATATCACTTTCTTTTCATTCTTCAAAAACGTGTTTAGTTATTACAATATAACATTTATAATTCGAACACATGCAATAATGTATACATTTCAGATGAAACTTTTAATAAAATACGTAAAATCAGCATAGTAGAGTTTTTACTGCTAGCGTTATGTTCTAAAGGCTGCTTTTTTATAACACAATTTAGCTTGTTGTATTCAACGTCAATTGACCTAACTGGATTACAGTTGGTTCAAAAAATGTTTGAAACACTTTCAACTGGCGGTTTTGTAAAATTAAATATCGTTCGTACTTTGAATGGCTTTTAATTACATGATTCTTGCGTAGCTTTTTAGATAGAAACGCATATGTACAATACTCACACCGAAACAATCCTGTAACAGTAGGTTCTAAAATTACTTTCATCGTTTATATGTAAGCAGAAAAAAATCAAATTCATAAAAAATAATTTTGTAATCGTGTATACTGGATTTATGTTTATGAATTTATAATTCAAAACATCGAAGCGAGGCGTAGCTTAGCGAAACGAATTAACGTTTGCTTTTGTCGAAGTTGTAGTTGTATTCGGACAGAATACTTTTATATTCGTGTATACTGGATTTATGTTTATGAATTTATAATTCAAAACATCGAAGCGAGGCGTAGCTTAGCGAAACGAATTAACGTTTGCTTTTGTCGAAGTCGTAGATGTATTCGGACAGAATACTTTTATATTCGTGTATACTGGATTTATGTTTATAAATTTATAATTCAAAACATCGAAGCGAGGCGTAGCTTAGCAAAACGAATTAACGTTTGCTTTTGTCGAAGTTGTAGTTGTATTCGGACAGAATACTTTTATATTCGTGTATACTGGATTTATGTTTATGAATTTATAATTCAAAACATCTAAGCGAGGCGTAGCTCAGCAAAACGAATTAACGTTTGCTTTTGTCGAAGTTGTAGTTGTATTCGGACAGAATACTTTATTATTCGTGTATACTGGATTTATGTTTATGAATTTATAATTCAAAACATTTCGTAGCAGAAGCGAAAGCCATAAATCGTAATTGTATTCGGACAGAATACTTTTATATTCGTGTATACTGGATTTATGTTTATGAATTTATAATTCAAAACATCTAAGCGAGGCGTAGCTCAGCAAAACGAATTAACGTTTGCTTTTGTCGAAGTTGTAGTTGTATTCGGACAGAATACTTTATTATTCGTGTATACTGGATTTATGTTTATGAATTTATAATTCAAAACATTTCGTAGCAGAAGCGAAAGCCATAAATCGTAATTGTATTCGGACAGAATACTTTTATATTCGTGTATACTGGATTTATGTTTATGAATTTATAATTCAAAACATCGAAGCAAGGCGTAGCTCAGCAAAACGAATTAACGTTTGCTTTTGTCGAAGTTGTAGTTGTATTCGGACAGAATACTTTTATATTCGTGTATACTGGATTTATGTTTATGAATTTATAATTCAAAACATCGAAGCGAGGCGTAGCTCAGCAAAACGAATTAACGTTTGCTTTTGTCGAAGTTGTAGTTGTATTCGGACAGAATACTTTATTATTCGTGTATACTGGATTTATGTTTATGAATTTATAATTCAAAACATCGAAGCGAGGCGTAGCTCAGCAAAACGAATTAACGTTTGCTTTTGTCGAAGTTGTAGTTGTATTCGGACAGAATACTTTATTATTCGTGTATACTGGATTTATGTTTATGAATTTATAATTCAAAACATCGAAGCAAGGCGTAGCTCAGCAAAACGAATTAACGTTTGCTTTTGTCGAAGTTGTAGTTGTATTCGGACAGAATACTTTTATATTCGTGTATACTGGATTTATGTTTATGAATTTATAATTCAAAACATCGAAGCCAGGCGTAGCTCAGCAAAACGAATTAACGTTTGCTTTTGTCGAAGTTGTAGTTGTATTCGGACAGAATACTTTATTATTCGTGTATACTGGATTTATGTTTATGAATTTATAATTCAAAACATTTCGTAGCAGAAGCGAAAGCCGGAAGTCGTAATTGTATTCGGACAGAATACTTTTATATTCGTGTATACTGGATTTATGTTTATGAATTTATAATTCAAAACATCGAAGCGAGGCGTAGCTCAGCAAAACGAATTAACGTTTGCTTTTGTCGAAGTTGTAGTTGTATTCGGACAGAATACTTTATTATTCGTGTATACTGGATTTATGTTTATGAATTTATAATTCAAAACATTTCGTAGCAGAAGCGAAAGCCGGAAGTCGTAATTGTATTCGGACTGAATACTTTTATATTCGTGTATACTGGATTTATGTTTATGAATTTATAATTCAAAACATTTCGTAGCAGAAGCGAAAGCCGGAAGTCGTAGTCGTAGTTGTATTCGGACAGAATACTTTTATATTCGTGTATACTGGACATATGTTCATGAATTTATAATTCAAAACATTTCGAAGCAAGACGTAGCTAAGCAATACAAATTAATGTTTGCTTTTGTCGAAGTCGTAATCGTAGCGGAGACGAGAGGTAGCAGTAGTGATCGTAGTCGTAGAAGTGGCCAACAAGTGACAATGTTTTTCAATGTGGAGTTTTCATTTATACATTTTCAATCATGTTTGAAAGACAAAAGGGTGAGGAGAAAATCGTTAGGGTACAGGGCAGTGCAAACTTACCATTGCCCACCCCTTAACTGCATTACTTCTACATGGATCTATTCTGCTCCCCTTACTTTTACTTCACTATTCACGACTGCTTCTCTAATGCAAAGTCTAGCTTTGTACAATACTACATACTTTGAGCTCGAGTCCCTAGATAGGTACTTTTGTACTCACCTGCCTACCCACATGTATGTTATTATCCTGTATCTCGTTCCTCTTGAATTATTACAACTAGCATACTAACAAATAAAAACCAGCACTAGCAAGAACCAATGTATTACCTACAGACAATCTACAAGGTACTCACAGCTTCTGTATTTTATTTATTTATTTTATATTTTATTTATTTTTTCTATTTGCTAACTATTTTTCCTTATTTAAGCTTGTGTGACCTATTTGCAGAGAAAACTACACATAATGTACTAAGGAACATAGCCAGCGCAAAGACAAGACAATTTATGAAAATAGGAACTGAAAAAATAAAAATGCAAATAGTACCAGAATTTACAAAAAAATCATTCGAAAATCCCATGGTTTTATACAGGTTTACACAAAAACCATAAATTAATGATATTTTCATATGATTGTTTTATGTAATTAATTTCGCATTGCCTAGCACAATGATAATCTCGAAACAGATTTGAAATATTGCATTTAGTTCAAAAGATACATATGAAAACCGAAATATCGGTTTTACCCGGGTATTATTTTATGCACGGTGTTGTTTTTTCTTCAGAATGTAGCTACAAGTAAGATCTATCAGATGGCGCTAGCCGCATCTCTCTACGTCAACTGGTTCTCGAGCAATATAGATTAAGGCAATACATAGTGTGCACCGGTCGGATCGGTTTGTCCGGCCTGTCCGATCCGGTTTTTATTTTTTCGAATTTTCAAATTCTGTTTTTGCAGATGGCAAGCCTGCAAGCTTAAACTATCAAAAAAAAATAGTCCGTCCGAAAAAAAAATTTACATACCCTAAAATTTACCCTTAAAACAAACCTAAAATTTTTGCGCGAAAATCACAAAAATGACTAGGCCATAAAATAGCCCATGCTCGATAACGTCTAAATATCGGGTTTAATATAAAAAGTTCGTTTAGCAACATTGATTTAACAAGCAGGTTATAAAAAGTAGGGCTCAATAGGGTATACCCAAAATCTTTATTATTGCGTATTTTCAAAATATTTTTTGATATTTAGGGTTACAAAAATCAGAGAAGCATATTGGCGTTGAAAAAATTGAATTCGCCCTATAAACAAAAAAGTGATTTTTTTCTAGAGCGAAAATTAAAAATTCGTTTTAAACATAAGAAAACCCATATTTTGTTGAGTCTAAATATCGCGTTGAAACTAAAAATTTCTATTGGCAACACAAAAAATTTTGAAACTTTTGGGAGCACGCTCTGCACGTCTAATTACATAGCCCCTGGTAGGTCACATGTCCAAAAGCTCAATTTCGTATTTTTGTAATATTCGCATAAGAACACATGGTGTATACATATGCATTTCTGTTGAGTGTAGTTTGCATGCTTATCTATACTAAGTATACAAAATTCTAACTACCATTGTCAATTATTTGTCAAAATGCATTAAATTTATTCAATATTCAAAGAGTATAGAAGCGTAGTCTGCCGTAGAAGCATATAGTACGTAGCAAAGTGTAAATGTTTGCATTTGTAACATACCAAGATGCACAAAGCATTAAGTAGAATTTTAATAGTCGTAGTGCAACGTACATATGTAAACGTGTATTTAATATATGCGTAGTGTAGTAAAGCACAATATGTTGTACATCAAGCAGTGCGTAGCGAAGTGTAAATAGTTGCATTTGTAACATGACATGATGCATTCAATAACAACACCAATTCTCTATTTCAGAGTTTTGGTTGTTAAAGTATTATATTTGATTAGACGTAGCGAAGAGTTTTATAATATCGAATAGATATTATTATGCGAGTAGTAAAGTATAAAATATTATACATCGAGTTATTCGTAGCGGAGAGTTTATAATATCGAATAGATATTATTATGCGAGTAGTAAAGTATAAAATATTATACCATTCGTAGTTGTATTCGGACAGAATACTTTTATATTCGTGTATACTGGATTTATGTTTATGAATTTATAATTCAAAACATCGAAGCGAGGCGTAGCTCAGCGAAACGAATTAACGTTTGCTTTTGTCGAAGTTGTAGTTGTATTCGGACAGAATACTTTATTATGCGAGTAGTAAAGTATAAAATATTATACCATTCGTAGTTGTATTCGGACAGAATACTTTAATATTCGTGTATACTGGATTTATGTTTATGAATTTATAATTCAAAACATTTACGAAGCGGAAGCGAAGCCGGAAGCGAAGCCGGATGTCGACGTGTGAGCCGATACCGATGCAATTCGTATGTACGATTGCTTTAGTCGGAGTCGTTGTCGTAGCGAGGCGAAGCGGAGCGAAGTGTTCGGAGCGAAGATGGTTCATTTCTGAACAAACTGTAAAAGGTTTACAACCGTTATATACTATTTCTCTCATTTTAAACAATCAGGAGGAGGACGGGTGGGTTTGTTATGGCTACAGCACACTGTATGATTAACCATGCAGCCCCTTTACCGTAATGTTACTACTGCCCGGGTCCGTTTTCCCCCCCTTGCCTTCATTTCACCACTTACTACCGTTACTTAAGTGCTAAAGACAGCCCCGTTCACTGTTACATACATTGGGCTCAAGTCCCTATATAGGTACCTATGTATATACCTACCTACCTACATCCCACACAAAGCCCACATTTCCCTCTCATTACCACTGACAGCATACGACACAATGCAAATCTGCATGTGGCAGTACCTACACATTAAGTATATACCATATACCCACTCCTTACCTACTACTTACAATGTCCGTATTTAATACTTATATTTTTTTATTCATTTTATTTCCCTTAATTTCTGTCCATTCCTCCCTCACTGTTCCAAGCGAAGCATATAATACAAGGCAGACTGCCGTTTAAAGTACCTACCTATCACCCACGTAAGCACCTACCTACATACACAGACACGTGTAATATTATTATTATTATTATTTTTAGATTGTGTGGATGGGCGTACAAATCCCTATATCATCTCCCATCCCATTCCATCCTATCATATATGCATGTCTCCTCTCCCTTTCCCTCCCTTAATATATACGTCACACTACCCGCCAGCTACCACCGCCATACCCCGTCTACATTTCCAGGCACCCGCCGTACATACTCCCCGTATCCAAGTTCCCCGCCACACTCGTACCAAATTCCCGTCCGGGGCCACCTGCCCTCAGTTTCCTCATTTCCTGCCATTCTTTCCTCGCTTCCCATGCTCAGCATACAACACAAGGCAAATTGCCAGTCATTGGGAGCTACCTACCTACTACCTATGTACGTACCTCCTCACACGGATGAATTAATTATTATAATGCATTAATTACTGTACACAATGCCAGTCCATGTCTCCCAATGCATCCCATTATATCTACCCGTTGCATCTCTTCATATCTTCCCGTTCGTTCCCGTTTTTATTCCTTCCATATCTGCCCATAATATCTTTTCCCGTTTCCTTCCCATATACCTTCCCGGATACCTTCCCAGCTACTTCGTCTTTCTCATTCCTCACACCCAAACTCACCCCACCAACCCCAAAACACTCCTATGCTACAACACACTAGGCACAACGTAAACTCTCCCAGTAGTTTTGTACTTGAGCTCTAGGTCGTGAGTTATTAAATGAGCTGACAAATTAGCAGAGTAATGGGTTGAAAACTTGCAATTAGGACGAGGACAGGCATACTTTTTGCATTCCGCAGGAGCGTGTCTTGGGACGTGCACTTGCAATGCGGAATGGCTGCTAAATTTTCTTGGACAAACTAAACATTGGAATGGGAGTTGTTGGTGCACGCGGGCCAAATGAGTCTTGAGAAAATGCGGGACCCAAGAGGAAAATTCACATTCGGAAAATGGGCATTTTAGTACCTTGTTTGATCGGTGATTGGCAGCTAAATGATTCAATAGGAAACCGGATGAAAGTTCAACGTGACTTGGACAGATCGGACATTTATACAACTTCTCAACACAGGTTTTACTAGTGGACTTTCCAGGATTTTTAAGGCCTAATTTATTCACCAGCTCGGCCACTTCCTGTCTCATAATGGGAATGGAAATGTGGTTTGTAATTTCGTATGAAATCAAAAGTTCTTTATCACTATTTTTTCTACACATTTTTTGCAGACGTCTATCTAATACTTTTTCTGTTTGTGGAGCGCCATTTGTAATTTTGCAATTAATAATTGGTTCCATAATTGGCGGTATTAATTTCTCTTGTTGTATCTTTGCTTCATCTGCTGTTGTTGGTAATTTAGAAAGTCGGACCTGACTACATGTTATTAGACCATTATGGAGATTTATTTATTGAATGGAGAGAGTAATTAATTAGAAAGGAAAGATAAGGAAGATGGGGAAGAAAGATTAAGGGTACTGAGAATCTGTAGGCTGGAGATGGGATGCTGGAGAGGCTGGGACCCGGGCAATGGAGAGAGGGAGGGAAAGAGAATAGGAAGAGATACATAGGGAGTAATGTAGATTAGTAGGTAGGTAGGGCGAGGAGATGAGTGAAGAGCGAGATATATAATTCAATTAGGTACAGTGTAATGGGACAGAGACAGACAGAGAGCGAGAGAGAGAGAGAGACAGAGAGGTATTATTATTATTATTATTATTATTATTATATGATAGGGGTTCGGTCCCAAATGGACCAACGCCGCCGAGGCCTTTATGTAGGTAGGTGCGTAATAAATAAATCCGTAATGTATAGTCCGATTTGAAGTAATAAGATGCAATTCAATGGGACCGAGAGAGAGAGATATGTTGACAGGTATGCAAATGCAAATAATACCTTATTAAATTCTGCATGGAGACGGTAAACAGAGAGAGATGCAATTGATATGGTACGTACGTAGTTGTAGTATCGATTAAAACAATCAATAATTCCAACCTGGGCCTGGATGGACAGAGAGTGCCGGGGAAAGGAGACAGTGGCGAGAGATGACTAATTCAATTAAGTGGCACAAGAGAGAGAGAGAGAGAGAGAGAGGGAGGGAGAGAAATGTATGTATATAGGAAGATACACGTTACGCATAATTCAATTAAGGGCAATGCAAATGGTATGGTACGCACGAACGTAGTAGCATGTACACAGTGCCCGGACCTGACGGGACGGAGTATGAGAAATGTAGAGCTATGATGCGCGCATGTTCTTCACAGCACTAAAATGTAATATATGATTATTTCATTTCTTGACTGGTGCCAGTCCCATGGCCGGGATGGACGAAACTAAATGTTCTCTCTTTATGCCTTCCTTGCTTTTACCACCACTGCCTGGATCTGCCTTGACTCTTAGCTTCCTTAAACTTAAATTTGACTTTGTTTTGTTCCTTCTTTTTCATTTCCCAACTTTTACATTCTACCTTTGTGCTTTATTTTTTTCGTTTGAATTCTGTCGTGTTGAAGTTTAGCTTTTGGTTTGACTTTATTCTTTCTCCACTTCTACAACCAACCTGGATTCTGTTTGCTCCCTCACCTTATATTCTGCTTTGTTTTGTTCCTTCTTTTTATTTCCCAACTTTAACATTCTACCTTTGTGTTTTATTTTTTGGTTTGAATTCTGTCGTGTTGAAGTTTAGCTTTTGGTTCTACTTTATTCTTTCTCCACTTTCTTTTACTTTCACCTTTACTTTATGCTTCTTTTGTAGTTTTAAAAGTTCCGTAGTAATATTTCTTGTGTAAAAATAATATTTTGGTCTAAGTTAAGTTGATATATAATTAAATATGTTGTGTATTAAAATATTTTGCTGTGAGTTACCCCACACAAGATTTTATGCTTTTGTAGCAAGATGTATAGTGTAGACATGTTAACACTAACGTAAATAGAGCTTTCTATGTATACGTATGTAAATGTCATGTCATGTTATGTAAACGTTGTAAAAATAAAAACTCGAGCGTTTTGGCACTTTACCTACCAGGGGCAATGTGAATAGGGGTGCAAAACGTCCTCCTAAAAAATTCAAAACTTTCTCTTTTCCAAAACAAAAATTTATATTTGGACTTGATATTTTGATGTTAAAAAATATGGCGGATTTTATGGACGAAATGTCTTTGCCCATGTAGCAATATGTATTGGTGCAATGTGTGTCCTTTAAATTTCTAGTTGTAGAAACTTCTTGTTTACAGGGTATACTCGTTGTTGCTAGTGTATATGTTCACACATGTAACCATCTCAGTGTACCCCCATACAACTCTTATTTTTTAGGAATGGCTACTGTTCTCACTGTTTCTTATATAAGTTGTATTACAAAAGGCAAAATGTAAAGGTTTGAAATAGGCGGTCTCTGCAGTAGTTCTCCTTTGCATGTCTACTAAATAACATGATTGGAAATGCAATGTGAGTCCTCACTTTTAACGTTGCAAATAAATAGAAACTTACAATTATTTTTCTTTGCTTTGTTTTGTGCCATCTAAATAAATATTTCACAAGAAATAGAATTCGCTGTTGCAACTGAACTACAACTGCAGTATATTTATGCCACTATTATTAAATCTTATTTATAAACGTTCGAGTCTAGAACCCAAGGTTTACATTTTATACATTTTATTTTACTTTTTAAACTTTCACTTATACAAATTCAGAGTATAAAATATTTTACACGTTGGTAATAAACTATTGATAAAGTATTATTATATTTTACACACACGACTTGCTACTGCTTTTTAAAATTGAACACAAAACTAAACTTTAAATTTATTACAATAACGTGGCAACATTTTCAAGTGACATGACTAGTACACACACACATTAATATTGCCATTGGACACACTACAAAATTCACAACACTACAAATGTTTTATATTATTATTTCTATAAACTTGCGAGTTGCAGTTTACAAATTATATTCTTCATTGCTGTTTTCGTCTTCTGCATCGCAGTCTTCGTCAGAATTGTCAGAGTCGTCAATGTCTGAATCAGTGACGGCAGCAACATCAGAATAGTCAATTGGTTGTTCCGGTGACGGTTGAAACCCTGCTACTGCAGTGGAAATAACTCCATTCCAATCAATTTCCACATGTTGTGGTGCCGGCTGGACTTTGACGGCTGGTTCTGGGTTATGTTTTTCCTGTGTGACTTCTTGGGCATTTAATTGACGAGACCGAGGTGTAAAATCGTGGGGTTCAGATGCAGCAAGCTTTGCGTTTTGTGTAGTCAGAAAGTCAACCAAAGCGTTGATTTCCATCAGACTGAATGACACAGTGCTGCCACCATACCCAGGGTATTTCTGAGCGTAGTTTTCAGATGGGTTAGAGTTGATAAACATTTTGATTGCTCCAGTCATGGTGTTGAATGAAAAGCGGACTCGCACAGAGCGTAGAGTGTAATGTGGGCTTTGCCAGTAAGTAAACTTCTTGGCTGGATTTCGCGGTTCTTCTGAAAGCTCAGCACTGCTTCTGTTTTGAAAATACGGCAAATGGTCCGTGATCTTTTTCCCTGGCAGCGGATGGTTCTTATTTTGCTTCAGCATTTCAATTGCCCAGTCCAGAATATTATGGCTTTCAAATACAGTGAACGAAACTTTGGAATGGCTAGAGTTGCCATAGTTCTTGCGCCCAAAGTAGTAGACATGGGCCTGCAGATACTGGTCGTAGACAAGCCGTGCTCGAATTTGGTCTTCAACTTTAAGAGTCTCGTAAATAACAGAAGTGTCAGGCGTCTCAAAAAACTTCCAGTCTTGAGCAGTAATGCTACGCGCATTAAAGCTGGTCAAGTCTTCGCTGTTGTAGTTGTCGTTTTCAGTTGACAATGCATTGACTGATTTGCAGTCAGAGTTCCACTTGCCATGTCCATGGTTTCTGTCGAGTCCATATGGTGCCACACGAGGACTGTTTTGAATTGTTTGCTTTGGCAACATCAAAAGTCTGTTTCTTCCTTGGGTTAATTTGGAATTGTAAGAGTGTTCTTGATGTTGTCGAGCTTGCTTTATTTCTTTTTCTTGTTGCATGGTCGGGTATAGTTGACTTTAGTATTGAAAGAGACCAAAAAATGAGGAGACAAGTTGACTTTGAAAGTTGAACACAGAATGGTTCTAAAAATGGCAAGCTTTGCCTATTAATATCATTGATTGTAGTGGCCAGAGGTTATTAATGTAGCGACGTTTTAGTTTGGTCCCTCAGAGTTTGCAGTTATGCTAATTCATGAAGACGGGTGATCACAATGGGGGTCTAAAAATTGCGTCCTGTGATTGGTTGAGGTAAAACATAACCCAACCTACCACCCTCTCTTACAAGTCCATAACAAGAAACTAAAAATACAAAGTTCCAATACTTGTCCTATTTCAATTCAGTTGTCCAGCACAATTCAATTGAGAAGTCCATCTCCAGGAGAGCTGCTATTGTATGAATGTTGTGGATCCGAGCAATTTGTACTGTAGCATGCTGACTTTAATAAGCTGCCAGTTTTGTGGCGCTTCGGTTTTTGCTAAGAGAAGTTTATGGGCTCGACCAACAGAACCCAAATACTTTAATAGAGACTTGAATGCCAGGTTTCATACTAACAATTTTAGTTCAGTTCAACATCGATTCACTTGTGGACAGTGCCACGGAAGTATAATATATTTTTCTTTACAACTTCAGAGACTTCTTTGTGCAAACACTCGCGACAGTCAACTTTGGCTAGAGCCACCACCAGTAGTATTACAAAGCTTGCCATCCTCAGAACGAGAATCGCATGAGCCAGCGGGAAGAGTTTGTTGTAGACACATAAAATGCTGCTCATGTAAACGAACTTCTTTTGAGTTTGCAGAGGTTGCCGAAAAAACGTTGAAAGAATATAGGGAGGCAATTCGGCCAGGCTTACCTAGACTATACTCAGAACCATTGCCACACAAACCACTGATGCCACAGTCGCGTTTCTATGCTTTCAATTTAAATCACTCACTTTGTCCAAGTTGTTTTTACAAGCATCGACTCAGTGCCAGAGACAACGAAGATTGTAAGTGTGAGTGTGATTTGTCTAGTTCTATTTCTGATAAAACATTAAAGTGGGAACCATTGTACTCATTTGATCGAACTCAGTTTGACGATTTGACACTAGCTGCAATATTAGAAATGTCACAACCTCCAGAAGTGTCGTACACTTTTATGTCACCCGCTCAGAAACGAATTATCGATCTTGTCAGAAATCAAATTGAGTTGCCTGAAAAACAGTTTTACCAAAACCCGTTGAGAATGATTGTCACAGGTACTCCAGGAGCTGGAAAGTCTCAGGCTCTAAAAACAATAAACCATATACTGTCACAAAAACAAAGTCGAGATAGCAAATTTTCGTTTCGAACTGTTTCGTTCATGGGCATTTGTGCTTCAAGTTTAAGAGGAACAACATTTCACAGTTGCTTTAAGATTCGTCCACATACCAACGGAACTTTGTTAGACCAATTAAGCAATGGAATATCACAAGCAGATAAAATTGCTTTTCAAAACGTCAAAGTTTTATAAATAGATGAGGTATCAACTGTTGGTCTGCGCCTTCTTTATTTTGTTGACCAATATTTTAAACTAGTTGATCCCGCGCGAGCCTCTATGCCGTTTGCAGGTAGAACGATCGTCATGTTTAGAGATTTCAACCAAACTTCTTGCTGCGGCGATTATGCACTGTATACTAAATTTGTAACTAACGTGACCGACGACATTGTTGCCGCAATTCAAATTTACAAGTCTTTTACTACGGCGTTTGTTTTGGACAAACCATTTAGACAAAATACTACAGATCCAAAGCAGCAACAGTACTACGAGTTTCTTATGAGGCTAAGGTACTGGCGATGTACTCCGTTAGATCTTTTTAATATTCAACAACGTCAAAAGCATGTATTAAGAACACGTCTCAGCACCGCGGAAATTCAAGCATTTGAAAAATCAATACATCTGTACGAACTCAACATCAACGTTGCCGCTCACAACAAGTCAGTATTTTATTGCCTTGTGTATGCAAGTAAATTATTTATACATTTATATCTTCTAGTTATGTTTTTTTTATATTTATTTATACTTTAATAAAATAGGCTGCAGCGCATGTCGTATCAAGACTGTCTCCTACAACCCCCAATATATGTCATGCTATACAAACTCAGATTCATAGGGATTTGCTGGGTAGAGTTTTTCCTTTTGGTTATCACCCCACTGCAATGATACAAGTCTTCATTAAATTATTTTATTTAGTCGCAATGAAGCCTCCAGTAGACAACCACTGGGCAATTCACTGTCGCGGTTCGGTCCTGGGGGAATGCAAGCAATCCATTACGTTTTGCTTGTCTTGCAACGATTCCCTGGTTGTAGTTTCAAGTCAAAGCGAGACTTTTTATTGTAAAGAGTGTGATTCAGACAAATGGTCAGAAAATCGTCAAAAATATTTAGTTGACGGAGTTTACCGAAACTATATTCCAACCCATCATTTAAAAGTAAAGCCTAAAGACAAATACGAATGCTCAAAGTGCCATGTTCAGCTTTTTGGAGTCCCTGTTTCCTATTTTATACTATCTGTCAGAGGAAAGTTTAATTGCTTTGACTGTTTTTTCATCAACAGACATCCTTTACGGTTTTTAAAGAAACATTCAGGCATACACTTGGAGCGTGAAAATTTTCAAATATATAATTCTGTGTCAGCTTCAAGAATTAGAGAGGCTGGCCTAAGGATGCCAACAATGTCGTACAGAAGTTATTTACACGCACGATTATTACTTGCTAACCCATTATACAAAAAGCCCCTTTTCGCAGTAAGACTTGGCGACGAATCCGAAAGTGACACTGAATCTGAATCTGACAATGACTGGCAGTGACGACAACTAGCTTGTATAAATATATAGTGCTAATTCTAATTGTGTAAAACGTTTTACTAAATGTGTTGTTCTGTTGCTTGTTTTTATTGTACAGAAAAATGATACGAAAACTGCATCCGGATTTTACTGAAATACCTGCCGTTATTGCTGAGCACTCTTCACTTGCAAAAGATCCTTTGGAAATCGATTATGGTGTCCCGATAATGTTAACAAAGAACTTGGATGTAAAGGCAAATCTTGTGAATGGCAGCAGAGGCACAGTTGTCGATATAGTCTTTAGTTCATCGCGTAACAGGCTCTACTGGGCAAACTTTGTTGAGGCTATTATTGTACACTTTCCGTTCTACAGAGGAAACGACATCGTAGTTACGTCAAGAGGGCAAGGTTGCCGAATTTCCAGGACTGAAAGTAATGAACTGGACCTTGAGACACAGCAGTATGTCCGAGTGCATACATTTCCACTGGTTCTAAGTTGGGCAATGACAATTCATAGGTGTGTATCCATCAAAAATATTGTACTTTATTGATTTTTAGCACTAGTTAATTTGTGTACACCATAGCCAAGAGCGCAAAGTAATCGTTTGGGAATTTATTATATTTTCAGGTCACAGGGAACAACCATACCAATTGGCTGTGTATTTCTAGACACAAGAGAAATGATTGCGTGTACAACATACGTGGCGTTGTCCCGGTTTGCGTCATTTGAAAATCTAATGATTTTGGACAGTGAAATAATTCAAGCTAGTAGGATGTTAAATGTTTCTCACAAGCGCGAGATGGAGTTACGGTGGAAGGAGGAAGAAAGGTTGCAAGAACTACAAGTTAGTAGCAGGGAAGCACGCAAAGCAAATATAAAGGAACAAGTGAAACGATTTTTGTAAATGTTTACTAATACTTTACTAGAATAATGTACAGTCCTACATAGAAAATAATGCAAGTCTCGGTGGTTGTTTTAATTTTAAAATTGAAAAACTAAAAAATAATATGTACACCTTGTCAATAATATATTGTCTAATAATAAATAGTGTATAATTGTAAATGTGGCTGGGAGTGTATAAAAAGCATTGATTTTAAGACTCCGTATGCATTTACAATCGACAGTTGTTCAATGATGGTCAGTAATTATTACAGCTCTTAATATGGCTGAAATTCGTAAATCATATTTAAACTCTAGATTCAAGGGTTCGTATTCGGCCCTCAGTGGTTTTCTCAAGAATAACAAAAACTTTCATGATAAAGCAGTAGTAAATAAGGAGCTAAGTCAGCTGCGTTCATTTTCAATGCACCGGCCTATACGCAAAAACTTTAAACGACGAAGAACTTTAGTTAATATGGAAGGGGAAATTTACTGTGCGGATCTGAAAATCTTGGGGAAAGAATTTGCTAAAGATAATTCCGGCTATGCTAATATTTTATTCGTTATTGATGCATTTTCAAAGAAATTGTACTGCCGTTTTATTAAAAACAAGAAACCCGAGTCAGTCATCAAAGCTTTTAAAGATATTTTTAAAGAATCAAAGAAGACTCCAATATACCTATTTACAGACCAAGGTGTGTCAGCCTTCAATGTCTTACGTATATTATAATAATATTATAAATTAGTATTAGAGTTATATAAATCTATTTAATTTAAATTATTATAAATTGTAGCTTGACCCTATTATACTAATTTGTATACAGGCACAGAATTTCGCGCCAAGTCGTTTAAACAGTTTTTAAAAACTCATGGAATCAAGTACTATAACACATATAGCGAGACAAAGTCTAGTATAGTCGAGCGTGTAATAAGGTTAGTCTGTCCAGATTGTAAGCCAATATATATTTAGATACAATATTATATAGTCACGTATATTATTAATACCATGCTTTGTTTGGTATAGGACCATCTTTCAACGGATTGCTAGGTACATGACTGAGAGAAATACAACTAGGATTATAGATATATTTCCCGCCTTTGTAAAGGTATACAACAACACATTTCACTCAACAATACAGATGACGCCCTCTCAAGTTAATCGATTGAACGAGAACCAAGTCTGGAGAACAATGTTTTCAGATATAATTAACAACACTGACAAAAGAAAGGCAAAGTATTCCCCCGGCGACAGTGTTAGAATTAGCCGAACAAAACTCTTATTTGATAAAGGTACATGTAATAAATACACGTAGGTGAACAAACACAGTATATATAAGAAGATGCACTTTAGGTTTTACATGCATTCGTCGTTTGTATTTCAAACAGGATATAGCCAATCGTACTCGGAGGAATTGTTCCTTGTAAAGTCAGTAAACTTTAATACTATACCTATAACCTACTACCTTGAAGATTTGAATAACACGCCTATAACAGGAGCATTCTATAGTGAAGAGCTGAGCCTAGCCTAATATCTGCTACAATGGAGCCTTCTGGATTCTTGCCCTTGTTTTCCAATGCTATACAACAGCAATTTTCGCAAAAACGAAGAAGACTGGACAGCCATTACTGCTCGCCGTTGGATTGAGATCCCATTGGTTCCGAGAATATATACGTGACAGTTACAAGTGACCAACAAAATAGTGTTTATACAGATAACACTCCAGCAAGCTTTGTTGCTGTGTTGCCATACCCTTTGGATCTACAAAACTATGACGTTGGACTCGTAAGCCTGAGGTATACTTCAAGCCCACAACCTGCTCTGATACAATCTGTTCAGAGACCACGAGCACGTAAAGTGCGAAACACAACTGCCGTTGAAGAAGATGCAATTGGCAAATTATTTCCAAACTACAAGCCAACTATCAAGACATTTGTCAACTTTCAAAACCAAGAAACGACCTTGAAAGAATTTATGAGTGGACTCACTACCAAGTTAAGGCTAAATAAAGGCACTGTGCCATTGGACGTTGCACAGAAAGCATTGAGCTTGGACCCTGGCAATATACATATGCTACTCCAGAACCTGTCCCCATCGAATAGTGTCATTATTGAAATTCCCAAATCACTTTCATCATTTTTCAAGCAAAATAGATCCAGATTTATGTCAGGAAACCATTATCCGTATGCCAATGTACTTGAAACTGACATGGAAAGTATTCATATCGGTGCAAACTTTAATTTTGGAGCTGAGAAAATTCAAAATATGGAAAACATTATACAGCTATACCAAGGCTTTGAGAACTTTTTAATGTTTAGAAGAGAGAATAACCATGGAGACTCTGATTTTCGCAAATTCTTTGAACGATTTAACGTTGAAATGAATGACCCAGAGTTTTATAATATAGATCTAAAGATTGAATTTCCGTTAGATGAAAGTAATACAAAGTGCAAGCTTACATTTGAAGGCAGTGAGAACGAGTATGTGGTTTTGCCTGAACCCATCGCATTGTGCTTAGGACTGCAACAGCACGACAAGTTTTATAATGGCGTCTACGAATCTGAATTTGATTTAGACGAAGAGTTATACAATAACATTGTGGACTATGAATATATGGACTTGCGATTATTCAAAAAATATGCAAACTTTATTCCAATGAACGAACCAGAAGAACTCGATTTGGATCACGTGGTGCATGAAATTAATCGTACTCTAATGAAAAATTTGTGGGCTGATACGCAAGTACAGTTTGAACATGCGGATGGACACCTGAGTATACCAGGCATGCCCGAAGATATCACAGTACAGCTGCCACTACTTGTGAATCGATTTTTTGGCTTTGATGACAATTTTATATTCAAAGCTGGCGAGTCTGCGCAACTGAGACAGGAATTAGCAAAGGAAGAAGAACGAGAAGAAGAAAAAGAACAATTTGAAGAGGACGTTGAGCCTGAACACACTGTACCAGCAAAGAGGCTTCTTGTATTATGCAGCCTAGTTGAAAACCAGTTATATGCCTCTCATTCACTGCCGTTACTGCGAGCAGTCGATATATCTAATGACTACACTAATGAGACTGTCCACAGCTTTGTCCCTATACTGTTTGTGCCATTACACAGACAACAACATCAAGTAATGAGATTCAGTTTGGTCAATGAGTACCGTTCACTTGTGCAACTTGATGCCAATACTCAGACTATAATTGAATTGCAGTTTCGACCTCGCAATTTCTAAGCAAACAACATGCCGCCAAGTATAAAAGGCGAAGACGTGCGAATTTGGCAGTTATTCTTATTTAACCTTTGAAGTGACAACATCAAATTTTTTAAAGAGCAAGTTCTAAAATCCTATTATTGCAAACCAGTCTAAATGCATTCAAACTAGTGCTTAAATAAACATTGTTGTTTATCAATAATGCGTAAGATACTGTGCAAAAACATTTACGACACAAATTCAAGTGTAGTGGACGAAGACATTGTAAAAGATAGCTTGCTTGGTGAATACTGTGTTCTTGAACCTATTTCTGCAAATCAAAATAAAGACAGCAACAAGAGCCAAATGGGGGCAGGCGATAACAGTGTAGCAATTGAAACTGCAGAACCTGTCGGAAATTCATTAGGCGATTCAAGTGTCGAAGAAAATCAATATCTTGTGCCATTAAAGCAACGTAGAACCACTAAACCAACTGCCACAGGCCGTAAATGCAGAGTATCTCATTGTCGCACTTCATGCAATAAACACAAAAGTACATCACGTAAACCACCAGCTCGAGCCAGTCAGAGTGGAGGCGGAAGGATGGTGTACAGGCGCACTCAAGCTGGAGGATCACGGGGCAGGCGTGTGAAGAAGAGAACGCAAATTGGGGGTCGGCTGCGAAAAACCCCAGTCTCTCGTGTAAGACGAACTGTATCAAGCAGGAGTTCTACCCAGACTGGGGCAGGACGTAGGCGCAATAATAGCCGACGACGATAAGTTATAAACGGCTGTTTGCTGAAATTTTTGTCATTCAACATCCTGACTACCACGAAGCAGTATCAAAAGTCTATTAGCAGCTCCGCAAATCATGGAAACACAAGGCTTTTACGACGAACCGTCAGTGTACGAGGGGTCTCAGAAGTCTATTCAAAGCAACCTAGTGCTTGATAAACTTCCCCCGACCAATATAAGTCTTGAAGATGCACCCGAATATTACCCATATTATCCAGTACTCAGTCCAAGGGATAATGAGAATCCCCTTATATTCGACATATTAAAATCCCCTGGAAAATACTACAACTTGAACGAATCCCACTTGGAACTAGCTTGCCGTGTAATGCTAGCAGATGGCAAGGAGATCGCAGCTACCGACGTGGTCGCTCCATGTTCCATGCTGTTCTATGGCCTATTCAGTAACATGGAATTCTTTCTTAATGGCCAACTCGTGAGTGACAACTCGAACCACTATGCCATTAGTTCCTATTTAAAAAGGGAACTTTCATCAAACCCAATTGAAAAGAAGAATGGAATGTTGGATCAGCTGTACTACCCAAACATTACTCCCGATGAATTTAAGAAAACAGACACCGGATTTTTGGCAAGATACAATATTGCAGCACAGTCAAAACCGTTTACTATGGTGGGAAGACCCGAGTCACCATTCTTTGAACAAACGCGAATGCTGCCTGGAGAAACTGATATCCGAATTATCATGCGCAGATCTCATCCTGCCTTCTGCATTGACGCTGAAACTGAAACAAGGTCTGGGTATGCGGGCTGTCCATTCCGTGTAGACATTGTTAATGCTGTACTGTACTTGAAGCGGCAGACAGTATCTCCAATGGCAATTGAGAAGCATAGACTAAATCTCAACAATGGGACTTTGAAGTATCCTTGCCTTGAACCTGAGATCAAGAACTTTGTCATTCCATCTGGAGTCAGCTCGCACTCATTGGATAACTGTATTAACGGCAGGTTGCCGCAGTATATAGTATTTGGACTTGTTGATTCTGCAGCGTACTTGGGGAAGCTGACCAAATCATTCTGCAACTTTCAACACTTTAATCTCAGCGAAATCACAGTTTCAATGAACCAAGAAGCAATAGAGTACAAGACATTGCCTATGAGTTTTAAAGATGCCTCTGGTAATGGTCAAGATAATTACCTACTTGCTTTGAATACATTGAAGAAGACCGCAGCCAACCCAACCCTAGGAAATGGCATATCTCAGCAGAACTACACCAAAGGAAGAGTCCTGTTTGCATTTGAGCTGGTACCAACACAGGCTAATGCACTGAGTGTAAATAAATCTGGTCAAGTTCAAATCCAGTTGAAATTCAGAACCGCATTGACCACGTCTGTTACGGCTATACTGTTTAGCCAGTACCAAACCGTAGTTGAGATTGACCGAAATAAACAAGTTATCATCAACCGTTAAGATGTATGTAGCAAACCATCAAGCTTCCTGCCAAAACACCTTAAACCCAAAACACCTTAGACAATTGTGCATAAAATCACGTGTGCGAATTCAAGACATGTCTGTTGCTAACTAGAAGTTGACTGACCAACAACAACACGCGCGTGCAGAATGAATACAGCACAGTTGGAACAATGTCTCGGAATCTTACTTGGCGGAACAAGCATCAAATACTACGTAATAGCTGCAGACGAAATGAAGATTACATTAGAAAACGCAAGAAAAGAAACCAGCAACGGGGAACTATCGTATCCAATTGCAATAATACAAAATACAGACAAGCTAGAGGGCACTGGGCGTCACTGGATTTGTTACTGGATCGTTTCGAGAGAATCCTTTGAATATTTCGACTCCTATGGTTTCCCAATTCAGCAATACAAAAACCTCCAAGTGCCAGGCAGATACGTTATTGCAGAAAATTGTACAGCACTGCAGAGTGGACGATCTACTGTTTGCGGAATGTATTGTTTATATTTCTTATATTCGCGTGCAATTGGTATTTCATACCAAGATTTTATAAATGTATTTACATGTTCTGTACTAGTTAATGATAGAAAAGTTAAAAAGTTTGTAAATATGATACCTATGTTAAGCAAGTGTTCTACACATAGATATAAGTTACAGTCTAATACGTGTAAAGTATGTTGTCCCGAGTTTTGTAAAAATATGTTATGGTATCCCTAGGCTTAAGATATAACAATAAGAAGTGTATATTGTAAATATATAGCAATTAAGCACCCGTTTTTGTAAACCTATTGTGTATTGTAATACATTTAAGAATAAAACATTGTCTATTTAATGTAAAAACCACAGTTTATTGTAAAACTATAGTAATAGTATATATGTTTTTGTATATAATATAAGTCATAAGTTAATGTTTAAGTAAAATTGTAAATAAATACACAGAGTACTATATATATATTTGTAAAATGTCTGAATAAACGTATGTTAAATGTATATAATAATAAAAATGTATAAAATGTAAATAGTTTAAGAATTAGTAGCAAATTGTATAAGAAATAGTTGTATAAATAATTAGCTATTATAATATATTGTAAATATTCCTTAAATATACTTGTTCTTTGTGAGTTCTGATCAGTTGTTGTTTGCACTTGACGATGGCAACATCAGATACTGTTGACTTTAAATTAATACACCCTTTTACGGCTATGCTATGTGGCCCTAGTTTTTCTGGTAAAAGTACTCTGTGTTTAGAAATTGTTAAGCGCCGTAGGCAAATAATTGGAAATAATATTAATAAAGTGTTGTATATAAGTGTTCATACTGACCAACCAGAATTTTCAAGCACTGATTTCCTAGAAGATAAAGATATAACTTTAACATCTGATATAGCTAATATTGAGTCACTGATTCAAGACATAGACAGCCCGTGTATTGTTGTTTTAGACGATCATTTAAACTTTATGGAAGCAAATCATAAAGCTAGACAATTAGTTCAGAAAATATTCACAGAATTGTCTCATCATATGAATTTCAGTGTAATACTTATTCTGCAAAACGCCTTTTCTAAAGAACTGAGAACCACTAGTTTAAGTACGAAATATCTAGTTCTCTTTGACGTGCCTAGAGACCGTAGCATAATTAACCAAATTGCAAGACAAATTGCACCTAGTCGTAAGAAGTTTTTGCAAGAAGCATACGAAAAAGCATGCAGTCTACGCCAACATAGTTACTTGTTCTTGGACTTGCATCCACAGTGCCCGAACCCACACATGTTTGTACGTAATAACATTTTCCCTGTAAATGGTACTGACATATATGTATACAAATAAAACTCATCATGCCGGTGGAACGAAAGCAAAGAAGTCTGTTTGAAGAAAACTTTGAATATCTATCACTATTAGCAAACTCAAAACCAAGAGAATATTCAACTTACATTAAGTGTGCAACTGTTGATTTGCTTTATGTTATAGCAGAGTGTATATTCAACGTAGATAAGTTTTGCAAACATATAGATCCGCGATATTCAAATCAAATAAATAGACTTGTAAAAACTTTGAAAAAAACGGGTTTAGATAACATGGAAAAACTATATATAAGAAACAAGAACCTTGTGCGTCGAATCTTAGCAACGATATTCCATAAAGTTTACAACAGTGAAATCTGCCGTGTTACACTACTGTCAGATATAATTTGTGCTGATAAAATATACAATTCAAACAATTAGAATAGCTATGGCTACTGTTATGAAAGCAATTGAACCCAAGCTCTACGCTGAGCTTATGAAAATTCGAGAAGAGCAAAAGGCTTTGAACGTTGCCAAGCAACACCGCTGTTTGCCAGAGAATAAACTCAATTGTTACAAAGACGTTCCAATGCACGTTGGCGGAAACTACAAAGAACCAAGTGAAAGTTCCTCCATCAGTGCTCCATCTGGCGTCGATAGGTTAAAACAACTACCAGTTCAGGAGTGGCTCAGCTACGAGCAAGTAATGTCTCAATCTAATATAAAGAAACCACAGCTAAAATCAGTTCGGGGCCGTGGATATGCATACGTGAGAAATCGCAGCAATACAAGTGCATCAAAGAAAGTTAAATCTCGATATATATAAATAGAGCTGCCATCAATTAGACAGTGTCAGTCTACCTTGTAATGCCAAAGTGTTCAATACAAAGCTATACAATGTTTCTGCAACGTGTACTATTCCGTTTTTTCGCACTGGCGCTTCTCCTACTTGCAACATGTTGCAACACTGTAGTGCATGCCCAGCATGAATTTAATAATCCAATAGTTGACACTAAAAGCACCGCTCCAAGCTTTGAAAGTACACCAAGCATCAATGGTTTATTTACAAAGGAAAAGATAGCCCTAGAAGCAATACAAAACACTCTCCAGCAAGACAAACCGTCATTTTCCAGCCCTGATATTACGCCATCTGCCGTGACCAAGCCCAGTTCATTCAACAAGTTGATTCTACAAGCTTTAAAATATATGCTTGAAAATTTGAATACGCAAAACGGAATTATACTTGATGTAGTGGACAAGTACAACCAACACGAAGCAAAACCGGTAGTAAATACAACGTTTGACTTAATTAGTGAGTGCAAAATTCACCATTACGTGTAATACAATTATATACATGTATATTAAATAAAACATTTGATGCGCATATACCACGTGTCCATTTTTAAACCATTGCTAAATGTGCATTTGTTATTGTTTCTCTTTCTGCGCATGTGCAGCCATCTACGTGTCGTTTATCCTGGTACTACTACTCTTTGTATTCAAAATGATCAAGATTTATCGCAATGGAAAACTATGGTCCCTAGTTAAAGCAGAAGGGGTTTACCAGAAACAGGTGGCCACCACCCACCACGGATCAACTATAAGTACCGCGGCAGACTCATAGGGACTCTCACACCATCTCAAGCACTCCTCCGAACATCAACGTTTCCATCCCACTCTACTTGCCTCAAAGAACAGCATTAGAACATACGAAAAGCATCGAATCTACAACACTACTTCTTCTTAGCCATGAATCAACCAGCCTTGGTACCAAACACGGCAGTTCAGTACCATTAACAGCCAAACTTTCCAACTGCAATTAACAACGGACAGTCTAACTATGTACGTATATTTTGGTGTCAAGTACATGTGATATTACATTGTTTATTTCCTTCCGTAGTTATTTTATTGTTTAATATAAGTTTGATTCTAATCATATTGTGTTTGTTGGTTTTCAGCGCTTTGAGTGTTCCATGCCTAGATGTCTGTTCGAATGCAGAACGTATGTGGCGTATCAAGCTCACGTTGAGGATGTTCATCACTGTGGAGATTGCAACCGATTCTGTTCTGACAAGACCCGTCATTCATGTCTGCACCCCGGCGAGCGTCGTGCACACTATGACAACAGAAATCAATATCAAACTGGCGGTGGAATTAGTCGTTCAGGAGCAACCTACGGACTTGATACTACTACCAGCATTGAAGATAGTCCCGCAGGCCCTTCTCGTCGCCCTCGTCGTTCGTCGTTGATAGATCAAGATGTATTTCAAGAGTCCTCAAGAGCTCATAAGGGACTAATGGTGACCTACATTCATCAACCAACTGAAGATTTTCAAGACATTACATACATTTTGACTGAACTATACGAGTCAATTGTGAAATTGTTAACTCAAAACTTAGCTGTACATATTAGTATTAAGGCTCAACTTATAATAGATGTAGCATTAGAGTTAGAAACTATAGTAGAAAACGAACCAAAAAAAGAAGAACGTAGCATTGAGTTTGTGTCTAAGAATTACGATATAATGAATGAAGACGAAATTGAAAACTTTATATTTAATAGTGCAAGTGAAGTTATACAAAAGCTTAACGACTTTAATAAGTACGGTACTGGTTGGACAGTTCAGCAAGTAAATTCTATTCAATTTAAAGTAGGAGTTTTAAATTTATTTTCAAATGCTGAAGCAAAAGGATATATTAAATTTCCAAAGTTGAATTATAGAAGAAACGGATACTTAAATATTAAAAACAAATGCAACGACTGCTTTAAATTCTGTGTTGCTGCTCACAGATACCGCAATGAAATCTTGGCTGGGTATAACGTAAATAAGCAGCAGGCTACACCAAACGCTATTCGCTATGCCAAACAAAAACTAGAGAGTCCCAAACAGTATATTCCCTATTTTTCGCAATTTGATTTTACTGATATTAATTGTCCTTTGCGTATTGGCGAAGATTTAAATAATTTTGAAATTAAAAATAATCTCGGTATTAATATTTAGAGTCACCGCGATGACGATATTGTCCCTATAAGACGGTCGCGCAATTCTGAGTTAACTGAAATGTGTAATTTGTTTTTAATTTATAATCAAAGCAATAACGACAAGACTAACTCTTACCATTTAGTTCTTATTACTGATCTTGATAAATTTATGCGTAATGGACGACAAAACAAAGCTTTTTATTGCGAATTGTGTTTAAGATGTTTCAACTCTGAAAAGAATTTACAACAGCACAGTGATAATTGTCAAGTTCGTGAAGAAAGAAAAATCATTTTTCCTGAACCATGGGAAAGAGTCAAGTTTGCAAAACCATGGCAAACACTTCCGTACCCCTTTGTCATTGTTTATAAGTTCTTCACGTTTGCAAATCCTATTCAAGATTTTAAGCTTGCAAAAAAAAACACAAAGTATACAACAGAAATTACACCTGCAGCTTATTCTTTTATTATTATCAGGCGAATGCAAGATAAAGACAATGTTGTTTCTATAGAGTATTTTGATGGGGAAGATGTAGTTAAACATTTTTTTACACGTATATTTTACTGGGCAAACAGGTTACTTACACATATTAGAGAAACAAATAACAAAGTAAAACCAACAGAAAGTGTAAGAGTACAGTTTGAACAAGCTACGCACTGCCACCTGTGTGAGCGCGAATTCAGTAAAGAAACCAAGACGATCAGGACCTTCCACCATAACCACGACCTTGGTAATTTTGAGTTTGCTGCATGTAGTCGTTGTAACCTAAATATTAAATACAAGCACGAGATCCCACTTATTTCGCACTACGGAGGTTCTTTTGATTATCACCTTTTAATTAATGCAATGAAAATTAATATGTTTTCGTCCAAAAACGTGAAAGCTCTTGCAAAAGCCCCGAAAGAATTTATTTCAATAACGATAACTGCTAAAGATACGTAGCTGCCTAAATTAAATTTAGAATATCCCTCTGAAAATTCAAAGCAACCCAACTATACTGGCAAATCTTTTGCTTCAAAAGTTAAAATACGTTTTATGGATGCCAATTTATTTTTTGACTCTGATTTATTTGAACTTGTAGAATCACTTAACGCAAAAACCTCTCAGTCACTTAAAATAGTACAGCAGTGTTTATATAAATTTTTGCCTACACAAAGCCATGGTTCTTTTGCAAAAAAACTTAAAGTATCAAGACCGTGCCATGACGATCTTGTGCTATTGAAAAAACCTGTTTATTTTCCTTTCTTGTCTCTTACTAAAAATACAAGTCTTGATATTCCTATTCCTACAAGATCTTGTTTTCGAAAATCTTTACTTGATGATATGCCAATACCAGACAGTGAATGGGAGCTTGTTCAAAACATCTGTGCAAAATTCAACCTTTTTACATTAGCTGATTACATGCGTTTTACTTGTTTGTTAGATACAGTATTACTTGCAGAAGTTTGGCAAAATTTTCGAAAATTTGGAATGGAAACATACGAAATGGATCCTACCTATTCTTTAACTTTGCCAAGCTTCTCATGGCAATGTTTTTTAAAACATTCAAAAGCTGAAATAGATTACATAAGAGATCACAGGGTATATGACATTGCCAAAAATGGAATAAGGGGGGGTCAATGTATATTTGCAAAGAAACATGTGACTGCTAATCACGAACGTTGTCCGGGTGGGTTAGATACATCACAGCCACGTAGACACTTACTTTCACTAGATATCAATAGTTTATATCCACATAGTATGAAGTCACTGATGCCAGTGTCTGATTACGAGTACATGGAAACAAAAGATCTTATAAACATTGACTGGACAGACCCTGAATTGGGAAGTACGGAAGGAAGCTATGGGTACGTACTTGTTTGTGACTTGCAATACCCAGAGCATTTACATGATCGCGACGCAAATTTGCCTCTTGCCATGGAACAGAGAGTAATAAAGCTCGAAGAAATGCCGAGCCAGTTAAATTTAAAATACCGCAAAAACGCTTCAATTAAACATTTTATATCCCGACCAAGACCTATGTTAACTCTTTATGACAAATTCAATTACACAGTTCATTTTAAGGAATTGCGCTACTATCTTTCAAAGGGAATGGTACTCTTAAAAATACACTGTGGCGTTAGATTTAAACAGCAACGTTACTTCAAATCATATATAGATGCCAATTTAGAAAGACGCAGGCAAGCAAAAACCCCTTTTGAAAACAAATTACTTAAATTCCAATCCAATGTTTTGTATGGCAAGACTTTAAAAAAAGTTAAAGATTATGTTGAAACCAGTATTTGCACCAGTACCGCCCATGCTGAAAAACTACTTGCATCACCACGATGTAAAGATTTTGATGGTCTGTCTGATTGTTTAAGTATTATTACGCAATATCTTAAGAGGTATCGTGCAGATGACTTGTCACTCACAGGACTGGCAATTTTAGCCAATGCAAAAGTTAACTTCTATGAAAAGTTTGATATGCTGTGTCGAATATTCCAGAATAGAGCTTACTTGGATTATTCAGATACCGACGGATACGAGTTAGATATATTAGATCCCTTAAATACTTTGTGGGATGATATAGTTAGTGCACGTGCAGAATTTGATTTCAGCAAAATTCCACGAAATCACGAGTTTTTTGAGCGCTACAAAAATGAGTATCCAGAGTTGCATCTTTTAAATAAAGACGAGAGTGGCAAAATAAGAATACAGAGCTTAGATGTATCAGAGTTAATTACACTTAAGCCTAAAATGTATAGCATGTTATATTTAAATAGTAGTGAAACACAGAAATGCAGAGGTGTTCCGGCTATTGCGTTACGCCAATGCAGGCACGACAAGTATAAACAAATGCTTGAAACAGACAAGCCGTGTAATATAATTGTAAATTCTATACGATCTGTAGATCATAACATGTACGTAGTGAGTGTGAATAGATTAGCATTTAACACATTAGATATATCACGGGTATTTTCAGACCCCAATGATTGTAATTTTAGTTTGCCCTTTGGCCATAAAGATTTGTTAAATAAGTAAATATATTATTCTGTAATAGTTGTATATTTATAGTATTATAATAATGTAACCTAGATATATAATGTATATACTGTTAAGTATACTGTTGAATAATTAAATGTCCTGTATTTGTAAGACTCGTGTATTTCAATTATTTAGTATATAAGCAACCCAGCTGTTAAATGTCAATGTTATTTGTGAACTACATATATTTATTAAATACTAAGCTCTAGCTTGTAAGAAGTGTATATATATTTTTAGTATAGTGTAGATGTAACCTAGATATATAATGTATATACTGTTAAGTATACTGTTGAATAATTAAATGTCCTGAATTTGTAAGACTCGTGTATTTCAATTGTTTAGTATATAAGCAACCTAGCTGTTTAATGTCAATGTTATTTGTGAACTACATATATTTATTAAATACTAAGCTCTAGCTTGTAAGAAGTGTATATATATTTTTAGTATAGTGTAGATGTAACCTAGATATATAATGTATATACTGTTAAGTATACCGTTAAATAATTAAATGTCCTGTTTTTGTAAGACTTGTGTATTTTAATTGTTTAGTATAGAAGCAACCTAGCTGTTTAATGTCAATGTTATTTGTGAACTACATTTATTTATTAAATACTAAGCTCTAGCTTGTAAGAAGTGTATATATATTTAGTATAGTGTAGATGTAACCTATATATATAATGTATATACTGTTAAGTGTACAGTTAAATAATTAAGTGTCCTGTATTTGTAAGACTCGTGTATTTCAATTGTTCAGTTTATAAGCAACCTAGCTGTTTAATGTCAATGTTATTTGTGAACTACATATATTTATTAAATACTAAGCTCTAGCTTGTAAGAAGTGTATATATATTTAGTATAGTGTAGATGTAACCTAGATATATAATGTATATATAAATGTTAAGTATATCTTTGAATAATTAAGTGTCCTGTATTTGTAAGACTCGTGTATTTCAATTGTTTAGTGTATAAGCAACCCAGCTGTTTAATGTCAATGTTATTTGTGAACTACATATATTTATTAAATACTAAGCTCTAGCTTGTAAGAAGTGTATATAATTAGTATAGTGTAGATGTAACCTAGATATATAATGTATATACTGTTAAGTATACCGTTGAATAATTAAATGTCTTGTATTTCATGTATATAAATGTTGTAAAAATTGTAATAAATTCAAAAACATTGTAATTTTGTATATAAACCTGCCTGTGTACTGATACAGCTCATACATAATTTGATTGGCCTGGGTGATGCATCTTATTATATGGCGCTGCACGCATGCTTACATCGCTGTCTAAATTTGCATTTGATTTAGCACACCTTGGCAAAGACACTAATAATTCGCAACACTTACTATGCAATAACTCTCTTTCTTCTTTGTCTCATTGAATTGCATCTTATTACTTCAAATCGCATTATACATTACGGATTTATTACGCACCTTCCAGCCTCTCCAGCCTCCCACCTCCAGCCTACAGATTCTCAGTACCCTTAATCTTTCTTCCCCATCTTCCTTATCTTTCCTTTCTAATTAATTACTCTCTCTCCATTCAATAAATAAATCTCCATAATGGTCTAATAACATGTAGTGACCTGAAGTTGGTACGCGATTCCGTAGGACTCAAGAAGTGCCTTGTCTTTTTCCATGACTAAAAAAATCAAAAATAACAATTGTTTTATCATTGAAGAATCAAAATAGTCAACACCTAAATTCAACTGGAATTAAAATGAAGCGTATTGGAAATATGCACTGAATTAATTATATTGGAACGATATATTTTAAAATTCAAAACATATTCTATTTACTCACTATTATAGGTTAAAGCTTCTTTTTTGTAGATAGCGCGTTTTTGTGCTTAGTTAAAAATCGAAATGGGTAGTGAAAAAACTATAATTTATTTAAACTGTAGCAACTGGTAGAATTTAATTTAATTAAGTAGCAATTCTCAAGCTGCACAACTCAAAGTAAAAACAAATTTAAACTGATCTGTTGCGTTGAGAGGCTTCGTAACTGTGCCGTGCCTGTGAAATGTTGTGGCGGGACTGAGTCTTATAGAGTAAAAAAAAACTACTGTGGGCTGTAGACTGTAGAGGTATAGTCAGGCGTCAGGTAATGCTATTGTTATTATTGTAGGTGAATGTAGCGATTGACCGTTGAGGTGAAGTGTACATAGTAAGGCTCTAATGTACTATGAACTGGAAGCGTACATAAATTACATGGAACAAACCTCCAAAATGTGTGTATCCCTTACCCAACTTTTGGTTGGTATGTAGGCCTTTGTTAAGGGATGGGCAGAAAGATGCTCTTAACACAATGACCCTTACTATTCCTTTCAAAAATTGCTGGCTATTTCTCTTGCTGCCTAATACACAAGTTTGGGATCGTTCATAAATGATGTCATCAGGGGAAACATGGATATATATTTGGATACATTTCATGCTAAACATTGCTAAATAATTTACGTGGGGATAGGTCGCTCCTGAAATAATGACATTTTCGAAGACATCATTTATAGACAACCCTCTTTTAATGTTGGAATAGGAGCTGGAGTAGAAGTAGAAGAAGTAGGAGAAAGATAAGGGAAGGGAGGTAGTCAGAACCTTTAGATTCCCTTTGATCTTTTTATAAAGGAGACTTGCATAAATTACCTTTTAAAATTTTCTTGAAAGTAGGAAAGGGTGCGCTATAGCTCCCTATCTCTTAACAAGGGCGTCCTGATCCATAAAAAGTGAGTCTCGCAGGTATCAGAATCTTCGATTTTAGAATCACGTAATTTGTGCACGCTTCCTGGTTCAGAACCTCACCACTCCATCTCATTTTAACGGCCAAACTTTCTTGTACATAATTACTAATTTCAGCGAGTCTGCAAGCATCTGTTTAGCCTTTAAGTATGTTTTTCTTTAGCCTCAGCCCATAATTATTACATATGTACAGACACACAGCACAGTTACTGGCCCTCTCAACGCTGCTTTTCTTATAAATTTATAGTTTTCACTGAATTTATTGAAACTATGTAACTGTTGCAAGTATCGCATTTTGTTTACATTCAAAACAACTAAAAATATCCTTAAATTAAATTAAATTAAATTCTACTATACTTATTACGGTTTAAATGTTGTGTAATTTTTTACAGTGTCTATTTCAATATTGAAAACCCTGCAGAGATTTCAAATTTTTTTCAATGTTTTTGGCAAATAATTTAACGACATACGATTTAAAAACTAAACAAGAACAAAATGATTTGTCATACTCATCGTTAAGGCTGAACACAATCTCTTGACACGTAACCCACACGCTACGAGTCACATAAAAAAGTCAATGAAAAAAAAACGGATTCATTTTCATTTTTTAGCTGACACTGAAACAGACTATTCACACAAATATCCTAATGAAATATTTCATGATAAAAAGTTTCTTTTTGCACTTTTTAAAAATATTTTGAAGTTTTAAAATTGTGTATAAAGAACAATTAGTACATTACTAAAATGTTTTGAGCTTTTCAAAAACTTATAACTAACATTTTGCTAATCGTTCTCACAAGGGAATGGTTTCACATGTAACCCGTCCATTTCAAAAAGTTATATCTACAAAAATCAGGCTACTTTTAAATAGTAGAGATCCAAAGTAACTCGACTGCATTTTGCGTTGTTCGGTCACAATAGCCCGCCACAATTTAAAAAAATTCAAAGTTTTCATATTTTCATATTCAGCAGAACGGGTAATAAATTACTTCATGAGATGACATGCTCACAATGTATTTTGTATTGTTCCCGCGGCATACTTGAAAGTAAACGATTCAAAAGCCATTTTTTTCCCTTTTTAGAATTCTTTCAGTTAATTATCACATGCCTTGAAATTTTGCCAATTTGTGTTTTTCATATTTGTACACTCGGTCTTCGAACTTAAAATTTTGAAAAACAAACAAAAAATTTGAAAAATTTTTGTGACACAAATTGTCATAAATAAAACTCTGCTCTTAATCTTTTAAGTCATGTTTTGTTCACTTATGTATGTTAAATTTAAAACAAATTAACATGTAATTATATACAACTTCTTATGTGAACGGGGATATGTAAAATTTAAAAGTAGAAGAACACATATTTTACAATTTATTTCTGTATGTAAGTTGGTAGTTATAAATAAGAGCAATATTCCTGGCAATGTTTCTAAATACGAATGCAAACTTTTTCTTGTCTAAGCATCATATATAATTACACTTCCAACCTCATGGTAATAGTAGAATGTTCAAAAAAAAAAGAAATCTATCAAATACAAAAACTCGGGTTAGTGTGCTGCAGTTGTAGGTACAAGTAGTTCTAAAAGTAAGTAGTATCAGTTTAAGTTGTAGTTTTAGCATCAGTTGTAGTGCAGTAGAAATGAAAGAAAACATTGATAACAAAATACCTTACTCTGAAACTTATACTGAGCAGACAAAAGAGGAATGAAAACTGCTCCTGGCAATTTTTTTATCTCCCCATTTGACTAGTTTGGAATCGTCCATAAATGATGTCGCCATGAGGATATTTGGGTCAAGTTGGGTACCGATGATGTGCAATGCTAACGATAGCAGTTCGTGCAGTTTTAAATAGATAACTTTCGAGAAAGTGTGGTTCCAAAAAAATATTACAATTTGGACGACATCACTTATGGACAACCCCTGTGAATGCTGTAGTAGGAGCTGAAATGAATGGAGAGGCAGGTAGTCGGTCCCCTTGCATTCCTTTCTATCTTGTTATAGGGAACTTGCATAAATTACCTAATACGTTTTTCTGGGAAGTAGGAAAGGGCGTCTAATAGCTGCGTACTTTATAATACAGGCGTACATACCAATAAAGTTTGGGTAGTCGACTAGAAGGTTTCAACATTTTCAATTTTTAAATCACGTTATTTATGCACCTTCCTCAGCTTAGACCCTCACCAAACCACCTTATTTCAACAGTCAGTTTTTCTAGTACATAATAAGAAGTAACTACCGAAGCATGCTCTTGTTTAGGTTCTTTTCGTTCTTTAGTCCCGGCTGCTCATTTCACATACACAAACCTACATAAAATATTTTTAAGATAATATCTCAGACAGAAAAAGTGTAATAGAACATTTGGTACATTTCCAAAACATGTAGGTAAATAATAAAATATTTGTTACAAATTTCAAAAAGTCGTAAATAAAATTTGACCGATTCATTTCACCTAAAGTCAGTGCTGTACTGTAATTATTTTTATTTAAATTCCAAAGTGATTTTGATGTAGCCTATTTTGATTCTTCACTTACAACTTCACGACACATAAATAATTTTGATTTTTTTAGTCATGGAGAAGGAAAAGAAGCTTCTGGAGTTCCACGGCATCACGTCCGAAATTCGCATTCAACTATTAAATTTGTCAACAACACCAGCTAACAAATTGCCAGAAAAATTAAACTTGAAATTAAAACCAAATCACAAAATTACAAGCGCTGCTCCACAAGTAGTACAGAAATATGAAAATAAATTATTTGGCCGGTCTATTGTAAAAGTTAGCAAATTTAAAAGTGACAATGAACTTTTGCTTTTGCACGGAATTACAAGCCGAATTCGCATCAATATTCTAAGGAAGGAAGTGACTGAGTTTTTGCGGATTACTAAATTCTATGGAAATGTAAGTAATTCGACTTGCCAAAATCTTGTGCGGGCTAAAAGAAAAGTGCACACTTGTCCTATCAACACTTGCCACGTGAAGCTTTCACCTGGCTATTTAAAAAATCATTTGCTCGCCAATCACAAGTCAAAGAAACTTTTAAAATGTCCATTTTCCAAATGCCACTTTTCTACTTGGGTACTTCACTTTCTTAATACCCATTTGGCCCGCGTGCACCATCAACTCCCGTTTCATTGCTCTTTGTGTCCCAAAAAATGGGCTCATAATTCCGCACTACGAGTTCACATGCTTAGTCACTCAGCACCAGATTCCAAAAAATACATTTGTCCACGTCCCAACTGTGAGTACGCATGTCACTACGAGCAAAGCTTGAAAACTCATTTACGAAGTCACGTCCAGGAGCTCAAGTACAATTGTTTACATTGCAACTGGAAAACAAAACATGAAAGAAGTCTTGCGGCGCATGTGAAGAATATTCACGAAAACGAAAACAAACTTAAGCTGTTTAAGTGTCCTCAGTGCAATTTTACAGCTGACAAGTTATTTAAAATAAATTCGCACTCTTCTCGAATTCATTCAGATAGTAAGCCATTTAAGTGTCACCTTTGCAAATTTTCAACTAAATACGGAAACAGCTTCAAGGACCATTTAATTGTTCACTCGGGACTCAAGAAGTTTAAGTGTCACTTGTGTGGGAAAAAAATTAGAACATCTCAGAATCTGCAGGACCATGTGAGAAGGCATCTTGGAGAGAAACCATTTAAGTGTCCTGAGTTCAAATCATGCAGTTTTGTGGCGGCAACAAAATCTGAAATAAAGTTGCACGTTAATCGTTATCATTTAAAAAATGACGAGACTAAAATCAAAATATTTCAGTGCCCACTCTGTACAAAAGCGTTTTATGAAAGAAATTTACTCACAGCCCACGTTCACACTCACACTCTTGAAAAGCCATTTAGCTGCTTCTTTTGCTTCCGAGAATTTCGTGCAAATAATTCAAGAAAAACTCACGAAAATTGCTGCAGGAAACGTCCAGGCGGAATAATTAGGTCATACAAGTGTGAGTATTGCGAGATGCGATTTAGTAGAATGGGTCATAAATCACTTCATGAGATGACATGCAAATTTCGACCAGATGGAAAAGTGATTCAACCATTTGAATGTTCCGTCGATGGGTGCTACTTTGCAGCCACGCAAAAGAGCAACCTTAAATCTCATTGCATTAGATTTCACCAGTAAAAAGATAATAAAATATTTTGTGTTCTACTCAGCATTGATTGTGAAATTATATGCAAAATCTGAAATTTAACTGACATTAGAAGTAATTTCACTCAAAGTTTAAAATAATTCGACTGGAATTAAAAGTAATTTGACTGAAAGTTCAAAATAATTTCACTGGAATTAAAAGTAATTTTACTGAAAGTTTAAAAGAATTCGACTGGAATTAAAAGTAATTTGACTGAAAGTTCAAAATAAATTCACTGAAATTAAAAGTAATTTTACTGCAAGTTCAAAATAATTTACCTGCAATTAAAAGTAATTTCACTAAAAGTTCAAAATAATTTCACTGGAATTAAAATTAATTAAACTGAGAAAATAGGGTTAACCGAAAACATTATTTGGTCATATGTATAAAGTTGTGATTTATAGTAAAAACAGGACAGAAGTGAGCGCTAACTGTCGTTTCTTTGCTTTTGATAATGTGCTGAGCGTGACGTCGGTTTTTTTTGGCCTACCGATGATGCAAGAGTGAGAGTGACATTGATGACTGAGAATTCCAACAAGAAAACGGGAAATTTTGATAACGTTATATATAGACTACCCTGTATGCGAAATGATCTTATAACTACTGAATGTCCGTTGTTTTATTTTGTATGGAATGTTTGTTTGAATAAAAATTTTTTTAAATTTTATAAGTTTCCAATGTTTACACACATAACACGTATACCACATAAAAATAATGTTTGTAGGTTAAAATAAAGGAAATATTCTCGGCAATGTTTCTAGATAGAAACTCAAACTTTCAATTTATTGCTTAAGCTTCAATAGACTCATAGCTAATGGTGATAATAGTAGAATATTGGAAAGAATAAAAAATCAAAAATTTTAAATTACCAAAATCTATATTAGTTTGCTGTAGTAGGAGGTACGAGTAGCTTACAAGTTTTATCCAAATAGAATTGAAAGGAAACATTTTTTAAAACATTTAAGGAATTGGCATGTTAAAACTTTTAGTACACATATAAAAAAACTATTGAGCGGAAATCCGAACCTTATGTAGTAGTCAGCAATGCTTCATAGGCATTAAAAACTTGAAGATAGAAATGTATTAGTTATAAATGATTCCAAATACCACCAACAGTTCTTTTTATTATACACATTTTATAGGTAGTATGGACTATGTATATTGCTCTTGTTGGATTTTTATGCATTGTACACGTCTAATTTTAAACACTCAGTTTGTTTTAACTTTTGCTTAAGAAAAAAGAATGAATTTTATTTACCATCATAATCAAATATAATATCAAATATCGTCTACAAAGAACTCTGTGTGCTCTATTCTGGGAAGGGTTGTAGAAAAGGTTATCGACAAACTCTTACGTGGATACATTAGTGTTAACGAAAACCAGACCGGGTTTACAAACCAATCCGGCACATTAATAAATGCCACTATCATTGACGGATGTTTAAAATCAGCCAAGAAAAATAAATCCACATGCGTGATTGTGATGCTAGACATCCAACAAGCCTTCGATGCTACAGGTCATGATCAAACAGAGAATAGTATTAAATCCCAGCCAATACCAACCGACCTTAGAAATCTGACTTCCAACTTACTTCGAGGGAATCTAACAAACATCCAAACCAGACAAGGCGCAACCAAAGAAATTCAGCTCAATAGAAGCCTAATGCAAGAAGCCCTAATATCGCCCCAACTGTTCAACTGTTCTACGAAGTCGGTACTAGACGAATTATCAGAAACTGAACTAGTGTCCAAATATAGTTTTTAAATATTACCCAATGTAGCTCTAACTACCAAAGCATTTGCTGATGATACAAGCGTGATAGGCAATTCTAGAGAATCTGCAGCCACACTAGTAAGCATGGCGACTAGAAAATTCAAAGAAATGGGACTTGAAATCAATCCTAAAAAATCAGTAGCCTTAAAAATTGAAAACGGGAAACTCTCAGTCAGTGATTTGGTCATCGACCAAGAGCAATCAATCAGAGCTTTAAAGAGCGGCGAAACAATCAAATATCTTGGTGTATCATTCCCCGATGAAATACAATTTGATGAGTGCAAAGTCATTTAAAACTTACAACACCGTTTAGGCAACATTGTATCTGCATCAACTCTCAGAGGAGACCAAAAACTCCAGACAATTAACCAATACATCTTTCCAACGTTATCATAGCCTTTTCAAACAGCGCTCTTGACAAAAATCAAAACAGGGTTCCTCCAGGATGTCGACAAATTGATCAGACACAGTATCAAGGAGATAATGCAAATCCCTGATAACACCCCAAGTGCAATGCTGTACTCGAGCAATAAGGTCAAAGGGTTATCCCTAATTAAAGTACAATGGCAGGCATACATACAACATGTAAATGCGTGCTTTATTCTGCAAAATTCAGGAGATGAGCTTGTCACAAAAGTCCGAAATATTGAAGAAGAAATCCATACTTCCCTCACCAAACTCGAACTACCAGCTGACACTCTCGAAAATATTGGAAAAAACAAACCATCTGAAATCATCAGGCAAGAACTAAAGAACAAGCAATATTCAGATTGGTGCAATCTAAGTCAAAAGGGCGCAGGAGCAATACTCTTTGATCAGTGCCCTAGTGCGAATAAAATGGCGTTTAATAAAAGAGAAATATCATGCTCAGAATGGACCACATACATAAAAATGGTCGGAAATGTTACATCGGTGGGAATCATGCCAGGCAGGAACACCAGGAACTTCCGTTGCAGAATTAAAGGCTGCAACGAGTTTGAAAGCTTACCCCACGTTCTCGGATTCTGCAGACAAGGCTCTCTCCTACGAAACGACAGCCACAATAAAATTGTCAATATAATTGTAAAAGCTTTAGAGACCAACGGGTATACAACCCATATTGAATTGCCATGCATTTAAGAGGACGGGACACCAAGAAGAGTAGATATACTAGCCTACAACGAAAAGCAAAGGAAAGGTTACATAATTGACCCTACCGTACGCTTCGAAACTCATGTGGATCAGCCAGAAGAAGTGGACAGGGAAAAGAAAAGAATATACGAGCCCTGTATTCCAGACCTCATGTCGAAATGTAACATAAAAGAAATAGAAGTAATTGGTCTGTTTATCGGAGCAAGAGGAACAATCTCAAAATTCTTTGAAGCGTTTCGGAACCGATTTCGACTCTCGGTAATAGTCATGGAAGACGTACTGATTGAAGCTATTCGCGAAAGCCACAGAATATACCACAACCATATATATGATCCCGGTGCCAGCGTTAAAAAATAAACCAAAACAAAATTGTATCTATTTAAATATTAACATGAAAATCAATATCTTAATATATAACAAGCATAAATATTCAATTCACAAAAATTGTATCCAGTATACTGTATCCAACAGGGCAAACATAAATGCATGTCAGTGAATTTGTTAATAAATAAATTTATTTCTCTCTAGAGACCTATCTCAAATTGATGCTAGAGATAAAATGAGCCATGTAAAGAACGAAGATCTATGTAACAAAGATACATGCTTGGAAATATTATCACGAGTTTCCAAAACGTGCAAACTATTTTATTTACATGTTTTTAAAAGGATCAAAAGGTTATATTTACAAAAGCTTTTTAAAAATTGCAGTACATTGTTTTTACGCTTTATTTTTGCAAAATTCAAACTGCCCTATTTACATGTTTTTTTTAAAATTGCTTAGTATTATATTTACATGTTTTTAAGAAGTGCAAAATAATCTGTCCACATAGTTTTAAAAAGATCAGAAAAGTTTCTATTTACTTAAGTATTTTGAAAAGTGCAGCAAATTCTATTTACACTTTACAACCACCCTATTTACTTGTTTTTAAAAAGCTCACAAATGTTCTATCTGCAACAGGGTTCTGTTCTCTATAAAATGTTTTCATGTATATGTTCTTTTTATTTTTTTTGTAGATAGTATATTGTTTTTATATAGCTGAAAATGGATATGGGTCATTTTGGTTCTTCTCAGACGAACATATAATTAATTAGGCACTGACGCCTCAGCTCAGTCACGTCATGGAACAGCAACTAAAATTATAAACGACACATCTTTTCCTCTCAAGGACGTAGCTCAGTTACATCAATGTAATAACAAAAAATGTTTAAGTCTCGAACCGATAATTATCTATGAAACCTTTTTCGACTTTTAAAATTGTGTGTGGGTACTAAAGTACTGACTGAGCAGACAGAAGAGGAATGAAACTGATCCTGCTTGCTCTTTTTTTTTCGCTCCGTATTTTAGTAGTTCAGGATCGTCCATAAATGATGTGAGGAGGAAACATGGGTGTAGTCTGGTGATAATAATATGCCATATTAAAGATAACAGTTTATACAATGTTAAATTGATAACTTGGGGATGGGTTTGCTCGTAAAGAAATCACAATTTGGATGAAATCATTTATGGACCAGCCCTATTCCTTTTAATGTTGGAATATAATCTGTAGAAGCTGAAGTTGAAGTAGGAGGAGAGGCAGGTAGTCAGGCCCCTTGGAATTCCTGTTTGTCTTCTTATAGGGAACTTGCATAAATAACGTAATAAGTTTTTCTTGGAGGTGGGTATATATAGGGTTGGCTTAAGTGCTATCTCTTTACATTTGCGCCAATACCACGGATGGGCGAGTGGGTGGTATCAACATTTTCGAGTTTTAAATCACGTCATTTATGAATCGATACATGCGTTGGGTGCATTAAAAATCCGAACCTCAACACTACACCTCATCTCAACGGCGAGTCTTTCTCGGGCCTAATTAACAATACGTAAGCATCTGTTTAGCTCTAAGGTATTTTGTTTCTTCAGTCTCGGCTACACATTCCATAGTTACACACACATAGCAAAGTTACTAAGCCTCTCAACTCTGATTTGCTTTATCAGCTTAAACTTTTTTATTTTCGCTAAAAATCAAAATTAGAACTGTTGTAAGTGAATTTTAACGTATCTTGTTTGTATCTAAAACAACTTCAAAAATCCCTAACTTGAACACTGTTAGTGATATTACGTAATTAAACTTTCCACTACTTATAACAGAAATTGCTTGTAGGCATTACGTAATTTGTTTCTATACAAAAACCACTATTTCTATTTTGATTTTATTAATAGTTTCCTTTCTTAAAGCAAAATATTTTATTTACATGTTTTTAGAAAAGTGTAAAATTTCCTTTTTACATGATTTTGAAAATTGCCAAATGATCTATTTTCATTGGTTTTAAAAAGTGTTAAATATTTTATTTATATATTTTTGAAAAAAGCTAAAAAATTAAAAAAATAAATTTAAATCGCATATGTTTTTTTAATAGTTATTATATTTAATTTACAAATTCATAAAAAATGCAAAATGTTCTATTTTCATATTTTTTTCTTGCAAATTCAAGTAGCTGGGGCTGCCTGCGTTGACCACATTACCCGGCCTTATGGGTTTTGTATTTGAAGGGATCTTGCATAGTATAATACTATGCAAAATGCCGCTCAGGCCACTAATAGGCCCATTGCAGACTGCCCTTATACTATAGCTTTAATTTAGGCATTACGCAAAACGACCTGTTGCCATAAAATAGGACAACAAGTCTCTTGGTGTAGCCAGTAGTAGTTGATCAGTTGTCAAGATGCATGCACCTAGATAAATATTCCTGACCATGATATATCTCGGACACTCAGCTAGAAAGTGACGTGCTGTTTCCTGCTCTAGTCCACAATGTGAACACAGAGGTGAATTGGCTAGTCTCATCCTGTGCATGTGTGCCTGGAATCTTCCATGACCAGTGAGTATTTCCACCAGCCATTTTAAGTGCGTGCGCGAGAATCTTGTGAGCGAGTGATTAACATACCAAGGTTTGTCAATCCATCGCTTTGACTGCGCGCAGGTAGATGTTTTATTCCACCTCTCTGTGTGTGCTTTCCTTTCTCTAGAGCGGATAGCCATGTTAACCACAGATGTTGCAATAGGAATAGAATGCATTGCCTCCTGTGCGGGAGCAATGTTCTCATACGATGCTTTGGCAAGGCGATCTGCCTCTTCATTGCCTAGGTAGCCAGTGTGACTTGGAATCCATGAAAGTCTAACTACGTTGCATGTGGCCAGACGGTTCAAACTTTCGTGACACGCAAGCACTAGCGTAGACACGGTAGTATCTTTTACCAGCGCATTTAGTGAACTTAGACTGTCGCTAAAGATGTGTATTGTTTGACCTTCACAGCCCATCCCCAACAGCCAATTTGCCGTGTGTAGGATTGCAAAGATCTCACACTGAAATACAGTAGCGTACTTGCCTAGGTAGATGGATTCTGAATGCAGTGTTTCTCGGGTGTTGGATTGACACAGCTCAATGAGGACACCGCTTCCTGAGAGAGGCCCATTTCTGGATCCGTCTGTGAAGCAAACATACCCATGTGCTAGCTCCGATAGATCACTGTCCCAGGCATTCCTGGGTTGATTTTTTACTAAGTAGTAGATACTATCCTTTGGAGTAAGGATGCTACAGTCAGTGCCCATTTGGAGGATTGGTTCATTGTTAACCCATTCATCCCAAAGGCGTGTGTGACTGCGATGGTCAAGTACTTGTGGGTTGCCATGCCACAGACCCCTAGCTCTCAATCTATGCATTGTACGAACTGCTATTCCAGTTAGATGTATATCCAAAGGAGTCAGTCCGACCAAGCATTCGATTGCGGACGTGGGTGTGGTCTGCATTGCCCCTGTTATCAAAAGACAAGCGTGTCTTCGAACTTTTGTGAGAACTTTAACAGCTTTTTGAGTACGAATAGCGGGATGCCAAACAGCAACTGCGTAGTCTAGGACTGGACGAACCATTGCTGTGTACATCCAACTTACGACTCTAGGCTGAAGTCCCCATGATTTCCCAACCATCCGCTTGCATCTTGCAAGGGTGGTCGATGCTTTTTTCCCAATAGATTCACAATGTGAAATCCATGTGAGCCTCTTATCCAGGATCACACCAAGGTATTTAACCGTGTCTGATTTGGGTAAGAGGATACCCTGATAGTATACAGGTCTCCCTTTGAAACGGGGGTTTCTAGTAAAATCCATTATGTAGGTCTTGTCAGGCTTCAACCTAAGTCCATTATTAGAGCACCAGGCATCCGTCAGGCGTAAGCCCGCTTGGATCCTGCTCACAATGGCGTTGAAGTCTCGACCGCTTTGTACCATGGCTGCATCGTCTGCGAAACATTGGGATAGCATTGATGGTACTTTGGCCTTCAGAGTGGCAAGTAACTCATCCATTACTAGGTTCCAAAGAAGTGGTGAAAGAACACCCCCTGTGGGCATCCTCTCTCTACACTCCTTGTCCTAGTTTCTTGTTGCAGTTCAGAGTGTACTTGGCGATTGCAGAGCATGCGAAATATCCACCTTCTGAGGAAGGGAGATATTTCCAGACGCTCCATTGCTCGCTGTACAGCACTGAATAATAGATTGCTAAATGCTCCTTCAATGTCAGCAAAGACAGCAAGGACTAGCTCTTTTCTTTGCAAAGCTTTTTCTACATGTGTGACTAGCCTATGTAGAGCAGCTTCGGTAGATACTCCTTTTAGGTAAGCAAATTGGTTATTGGAGCGCAACAAGGCTTCTAATTTAGGAGTCCTTATGTGCCTATCCGTTAACCTCTCAAGTGTTTTTAACAGGAAGTTAGATAGTGAGATCAGACGCCACGATGTGGGTTCGCTATAATCTTTCTTTCCTGGTTTAGGTAAGAATACGACCTTTGCATTACGCCAAATTGTCGGTGTGTAGCCCAATGTTAGGCATCCTTTAAATAGTAATTGCAGATGTTCAGTGAGTACAGGTAAGCTGTGCTGTAGTACAGCCGGAGCTATACCGTCTGGGCCTGGTGCCTTATACGGCATAAAGCTGTTCACTGCCCATTTCAGCTTTTCTGGAGTTATAATAATATCCAGCTCCGGCACGTTCATAGGAGTAAAATCCATAGTTGGAATAACCAGCTGTGGATCACTAGGAAAGTGGTGAGCTAGGAGAATATCTAGAATTTCAGCCTTGTCCTGGGTGAGATTATCCGTACCAGGTATTTTAAGGCTAGTTGGAACCTTGCGTTTTTCATTTCCAAGTGCTTTGCTAACCCGTGCAGCTACTGGTAGACTCTCAATCTCTGAACAGTAGTTGCTCCATGCTATACGCTGGGCTTTTCGCAAAACATTTTTGTAGTTGTTTCTTGATATTAAGTATTCCTTCCATTTGGCAGGGTCTCTTTCTGATTTAGAGCCAGCCTGCCGAAAGAGATCCCTAGTTCTCTTGCGAAGAATTGTTAGTTCAGGTGACCACCACGGAGCTGCTTTGCTTCTCCAGGTGACATATGTTTCTGGACAGGCTTTCTGAAAACTCTCCTGTAAAAACAAGGTAATGCAGTTAGCTTGATTCTCCAGACCAAAAGGTGTGAGGTCACAGCTGCTATCTACATCCTTAAACTTGCCCCTCAGTGTGTTTTGAAAGATTGCCCAGTTTGTTTTCCTTACATTTCGCACTTTAATTGGCGGTGGTTTAGCGCTTGTGACTTTAAATCTTATGTACCGGTGGTCTGAATTTGACTCTTCGTCAGAAACATGCCATAGTCGAATAAGATTTTGTGCATAGCTGTTTGTTATAGTTATATCAAGAACTTCTTCCCGATTTTTTACTATAAATGTAGGTTTGATGCCCTGATTTTCCACATCCAGGTTACTGGCTAGTAGAAACTCAAGCAGTTTATCACCCCTCTCATTTATGTTCGTGCTGCCCCACACAAAAATTATAAACGACATATCTTTTCCTCTCAAGGACGTAGCTCAGTTACATCAATGTAATAACAAAAAATGTTTAAGTCTCGAACCGATAATTATCTATGAAACCTTTTTTGACTTTTAAAATTGTGTGTGGGTACTGAAGTACTGACTGAGCAGACAGAAGAGGAATGAAACTGATCCTGCTTGCTCTTTTTTTTTCGCTCCGTATTTTAGTAGTTCAGGATCGTCCATAAATGATGTGAGGAGGAAACATGGGTGTAGTCTGGTGATAATAATATGCCATATTAAAGATAACAGTTTATACAATGTTAAATTGATAACTTGGGGATGGGTTTGCTCGTAAAGAAATCACAATTTGGATGAAATCATTTATGGACCAGCCCTATTCCTTTTAATGTTGGAATATAATCTGTAGAAGCTGAAGTTGAAGTAGGAGGAGAGGCAGGTAGTCAGGCCCCTTGGAATTCCTGTTTGTCTTCTTATAGGGAACTTGCATAAATAACGTAATAAGTTTTTCTTGGAGGTGGGTATATATAGGGTTGGCTTAAGTGCTATCTCTTTACATTTGCGCCAATACCACGGATGGGCGAGTGGGTGGTATCAACATTTTCGAGTTTTAAATCACGTCATTTATGAATCGATACATGCGTTGGGTGCATTAAAAATCCGAACCTCAACACTACACCTCATCTCAACGGCGAGTCTTTCTCGGGCCTAATTAACAATACGTAAGCATCTGTTTAGCTCTAAGGTATTTTGTTTCTTCAGTCTCGGCTACACATTCCATAGTTACACACACATAGCAAAGTTACTAAGCCTCTCAACTCTGATTTGCTTTATCAGCTTAAACTTTTTTATTTTCGCTAAAAATCAAAATTAGAACTGTTGTAAGTGAATTTTAACGTATCTTGTTTGTATCTAAAACAACTACAAAAATCCCTAACTTGAACACTGTTAGTGATATTACGTAATTAAACTTTCCACTACTTATAACAGAAATTGCTTGTAGGCATTACGTAATTTGTTTCTATACAAAAACCACTATTTCTATTTTGATTTTATTAATAGTTTCCTTTCTTAAAGCAAAATATTTTATTTACATGTTTTTAGAAAAGTGTAAAATTTCCTTTTTACATGATTTTGAAAATTGCCAAATGATCTATTTTCATTGGTTTTAAAAAGTGTTAAATATTTTATTTATATATTTTTGAAAAAAGCTAAAAAATTAAAAAAATAAATTTAAATCGCATATGTTTTTTTAATAGTTATTATATTTAATTTACAAATTCATAAAAAATGCAAAATGTTCTATTTTCATATTTTTTTCTTGCAAATTCAAGTAGCTGGGGCTGCCTGCGTTGACCACATTACCCGGCCTTATGGGTTTAGGTGGTGCTAATTTTTTTTTAAAGTAGGCATTTCTTTAGCCTACAGTATCTTAGTAGTATGTATCTACAAAAACTTATTTTTGTTTCTAATTTTAATTTAGATCTGAGATCGTTGATTTTTATAATTACTCACGAATAAAATTTTTTTGAATTTTATTTAGTTTTTCAGAAATGGACACGGACAAAGCACTTCTGCAGTCCCATGGCATGGCGTACCAACTTAAAGTTCAACTTTCAAAACTTCCAGCAACAGTAACCAACAAATTGCCATACAAATTACAATCATCTCAATTAAAGAAAAAATACAAAATTAAAAGCAGATCTTCACAAAGAGCAGAAAAAGTCCGAAACAAATCAGCTAAAGAGTGGAGCGAAGAAATAAATAGCAAATTTAGAACTGATAATGAACTTTTGCTTTTGTATGGAATTACGAGTCAAATTCGTATTTAATTCGTATTTAATTCGTATTTTTTTCGAATTTATTTTTACAAGAATTAAAAGCTTCAAGTGCCCACTTTGTACAAAATCGTTTTGTGAAAGAAAACTACTCAGCGCACACGCTCACACTCACACTCTTGAAAAGCCGTTTAGCTGCTCATTCTGCTCTCGAGAGTTTGGTGAAAACGGTTCAAGAAAAGCTCATGAAAATTGCTGTGGGAATCGTCCTGGCGGTAAAAAAAAGCAGTACAAGTGTGAGTTTTGTGAGACGTTCTTCTGTAGAACGGGTCATAAATCACTTCATGAGATGATTTGCAAATATCGACCAGATAGAAAAATAGTTCAACCATAGAAATGTCCCGTTGATGGGTGCAGCTTTGCAGCTACGCAAAAGTCCAACCTCAAATTTCATATCAATAGATTCCACTAGTGAAGATGAGCTAACAAAATATTTTGTGTTCTACTCGGCAAGTTTGCATTTTTTGCAATAATAAGTTAATGCAATTTGCAGTCAAATTAAACTTGTTAATAATTTGCTATGTTCAACTTATTTTTTCAGACCAAGCAAAAATATTTTGTAAAATAAATATAACGTGATTTGAATTTCCTGAGAGGCATAGGGCTGCAATTAAATATGAATTATTGTAAACTAAGTTTTAATGTTTTGCATACCCCGCTATTAGGCAAACATTATTTTAAGAATTTTTTGAAGCTTTGTAGAATGTAGTATACTAGACTCAAACCCAATGTTTTGTGGTAGAATTAATAACAAACAAAATACAAAATTTTGAAAAGTAAACTAATTATAGCTAAACACGAATACATTTGAATCCCGTGAAATTATTTTAAACATTTATTAAAATACCTTGTTTCATAGGTACGTTATTTAGCAGTTAATTTATTCTGCATTGATGTTACTTTGTATGTTTTACATTAACTAATGAAATAAGAAAGTTTACTAAAGGTTTAAAATAATTTCACTGAAGTTAACATGTACTCTCAATGAGCGATCAATATTTACTTAACATTAATATTTTATTATTTTATTATCAGTATAAGGTCGTGTTTTTTTGTTGAAATAATCATAAGCATCAGCTCGTAAGAATTTGTTTAAATTGGAATATTGGAATGCAAAACTTAAGCAATTTGTATTTCCTGTTGCACCTTGCACCCTGCAGCAGATTTGTTCACTATTATTTGTTAGATACAGAATATGCCATACTTACAAGGGAACGGTTTCACATGTAACCCATCGATTTCAATCAGTTATGTCTACAAAAATCAGGCTACCTTTAAATAGTAGGGATCCAAAGTAACTCCAGTGCATTTTGCGTTGTTCGGTCACAATAGCCCGCCAAAGTTTAAAAAAATTCAAATTTTAATACTTTGCCGCCCTGCAGCATCTACAGTTCTCATCCGATTTCGACGAAATTTGACGTTTTCTAACGTTTAGACTATTTTTTAACAAGTTATTTCAGGATTTTTCAAAATTCAAAAATTTTAAATTTTTCGAAAAAAATGGTCTATAAAATTGGGCCTTAAAAACAGTGCTTTCTCTAAATTTTTTCGAAAAAATGAAATTTGAAAAAATTTTGAAGTTTGAAAAATCCTGAAATTTATTTTCAGAAAAAACCCTAAGGATCAAAAAAAACAAAATTTCATCAAAATTGGACAAAAACTGCAAAAGTACCAGGGCGGCAAAATATTAAAATTTGAATTTGTTAAAACTTTGACGGGCTATTGTGACCGAACAACGCAAAATGTACTCGAGTTACTTTGGATCCCTACTATTTAAAAGTAGCATGATTTTTGTAGACATAACTCATTGAAATCGACGGGTTACATGTGAAACCATTCCCTTGTTAGTATGTAGTAATTAAACTTACACTATTAGTATGTAAATATATAATTACTGTGCATTGTTAATGTACTGATATGATGTGATGAATGTGCCGACTTTTTCAAGTGTGGCTTATGACAGTACTGATTTTGGATTTTATATGTAGCTTATTTTTCCCTACTTATGATTTTTATATTATTTAAGAAATACATACAATATACAGTCGACGGACTCATTCATGAAACATCAAATTAAAATGATTCACGTTGTTTAGCTAAAAATAAAATACTTACACTGTATTTACATTACAATTATACAATGTGATCCTCGAATATTTTGCATTTTAAAAATTCACGTGAATTGAAGTTTTTTAATTTAACAAAACAATTACAGGTTAATTTTTTTTCAGGTTTCAAAAACTAGAAAAATTGCAGTTTGCACTTTACAAAAATGTAAATAGAACAGATTTCCCTATTTTCAAGGTATGTACAAGCACAAATCACATTTGAAACTTCTCAAAAACTGGGTGGAAATAATATGCTCACTTGTCTCATATAATTAGTGGTCATGTACTACTGATTATTTTATTTACAGCTTAAATTAGGTATAGGTGATTCTAATTATGTAGTTGATCACGGACGATATTTTAGTACTTCAATTTTTTTGTAGCGAATAAGAAAAATCCGGCGCTTCGCGCAGGATTTGACGACCATGTTGTCCGGTATTTGAAACCATTGATTAAATTCGATGTATGACTCTAACCACTAAATAAATCAAATCAAATCAAATTAAATGGTCCCAAAGGAGATGCTGAGCTTAAAGGGAATTGCTGAAATAATCATATTATCAGCTCGTAATTATTTGTTAAAATTGAAATATTTGAATGCAAAATTTAGGTATTGTGTATTTTCTGTTGCACCCTGCAGCAAATTATTTGCTTACCACAATTATTTGGATGTACAGAGAAATCCGCCTATAAGGGATCCAGATAAAAGGGAAATCCTGCTTCAAGGGACAGATTTAAAATACTTGGTTGGCCAGCCTATGTTTCAATGTTAAAAATATCCGGATGTAAGGGAACCGATATAAGAGAAAAACCGGGTATAGAAGACAAATTTTAGACCATTTTTTGGTTTATTTGTCCACTTATAAGGGAATTTTCAAGAAATTCGCAAGAATTTTCAAGAAAAATGATAAAAATAAATAATTAGACTGAACCAAGCCGAACTCGTTCAAGTGGAGCGCTACTATACTTTACAACTAAACTGCATTTATCTAATCCGAACATTTACATTATCTCAAATCTAACAAGGGAATGACGCGACATGACCGAGCCAGAATTTGGAATGACCTATTTCAAAAAATCAGGCTACTTTTACATAGTCAAGATCCAAAGCAACTCGATTGCATTTTGCGTCGTTTGCCTAGAATTGCGCGGCAAAGTTTAAAAAAATTCAAATTTTAAAACTTTGACGCACTGCAGATTCTACAGTTCCTAACCGATTTTGATGAAATTTGGTTTTTTCTGATTCTGAGAGCTTTATCTTAAAAGTAATTTATGGATTTTTAAAAATTCGAAAATTTTATATTTTTTGAAAAAAAAATCTAGGAAACCCATATTTTCGAGGCCCATTTTTGTTAACCAATTTTTCGGAAAAAAATACGATTTTCGAATTTTCGAAAATCCTGAAATAACTTTTTAGATAAAGCTCTCAGAATCAGAAAAAACCAAATTTCATCAAAATCGGTTAGGAACTGTAGAATCTACAGTGCGGCAAAGTTTTAAAATTTGAATTTTTTAAAACTTTGCCGCGCAATTCTAGGCAAACGACGCAAAATGCAATCGAGTTACTTTGGATCTATACTATTTAAAAGTAGCCTGATTTTTTGAAATAGGTCTTTCCAAATTCTGGGTCGGTCATGTCGCGTCATTCCCTTGTAAGTAGGTCATCGTATTTATAGATTACGCTGCTTTTGTTGCTAGTGACTCTACATTCAACTTAAACTCTACTGCTTCCTTCAGTTTACAATGGCGACGAAAAGGAAAAGAAACTCATTTACTACAGAACAAAAATATAAAATTTTGCAAAAAGGCAAATACTGATGATGCAACATTTTCTAATCTACACAACATAATCTTACGTGTTCGTCAGAACCAAACAAAGAAAGACACGAAACAATCTACATTAACTGACTATTTTAAATAATATAAATGATTTGTACCTATTGAACAAAAGTGTATATTCCTTGACCACGTTTTGACTACAAATAAAAATTCCAAATTATAATCATGTGTTGTGTCCACTTATAAGGGAAATCCCTTAAACGGTTAAAAGGAAATCCGGCTATAAGGGACCGATTTCTCCGGTCCGGCAGGGTCCCTTATAGTCGGATTTCTCTGTAGTAGATTACATACGTAGTATGAAGTAATTACTTATACAAATAATTTGTAAATAATTATAATTACTACTGTGCAATGTTGATGTACCTATAAGTACGGCACACTATATGATTGAGCCAAATAATTTCAACATAATATATGTACAATACTGCTAAGTTTAAATGTATGTATTTATTGCTATGTATCCGTTGGACAACCTCAGCGGATTGTAAAGTAGTTAGAAATAGTCTGTTATTAATTTTTTTAAATGTACAAACTGTTCAATTTGCATATGTTTTTAGGTTAAAAATATTTTAGTTATTTGTAAATAGTGTGTAATTAGATTTTGGAAAATGTGCCTTTTGCATACTTTATGATTCTATCAAATGTGGCCGTAAAAAATTGTATCTTCAGCACTACGTAATTCTGTTTATAAAGAATTAGGAACATTACCAAATGTGCTGCTTTACACAACTACAAACAAATAACCTGGGGACGAGGAGCCGTATTGAAAAGTTGTACACACTATGTACGTTATGCATGAAATTTATAGACATTGGAGCTCGAATAATATTAGAAATTATTATTGAAACCAAAAAACAAGGGCTAAAGCCCTTGTTTTTTGGTAGCCTTAACAGTAATATGGGGTATTACTCTTTAATGCTAAAATCGGTATGCAGTGGACGGCGTGGAGCGAGTGTAATTAATTAAATGTAAATAACTTAATAGCCTTAACAGCAAAATTAATCATTTTGAATTTGCCGCCAAATTCAAGCTTCAATTTACATGTTTTAAATTAAAAGAAGCAATTAAGCCGCACAATGTGTTTTTGGTTATTTTATCTACCTTATTTATAATCAACTTCTGTAATACAATATCAAAAATTCAAAATTCCAATTTTTGAATTTCCCGCTAATAAATTTAATATTGCGTTAAATCAAGATTTCGACCGGTCAGTCAATAAAATAACCCTAAAGTGATATATTTTTGGAACGGTAACAATTAGCCGAAGATAATGAACATGGTGTGCACGCACGATTGTTATTAGTTTTTAAATGGTTTCGAAATAACATAATTGCAAATTAAAAAAATTTAACGGATTTTTTCGAGTGATATATCATTGGAAAGCTCTTCAAAAATAAGCAGGGACCTTTTTTTTTCGTTTTTTGATTGTGACCCACGCAACACATTTTTGGCGGCATTTAAAAATTAAAAGACCGTTATTTTGAAAACGTTTTGTTATAATGGAGGCAGGTTCCTAAATTTGAATTCTACTGGCGATTAGCTTTCCAATGATATATGGCTCGATGAAATCGGTCCAGTATTGCAGAATTCTCAAAAATCCGGTAAATTATGTAGATAGGTAGGAATAATATTGCCTATAGTAATTATACTGCCTGGTCTCGATCCTATAGGCACTAGTAGTAGTGCAGGGGACGATGACAGAGTTTGAAACTTAACTAAAACATCTTAGTCAGCGTCTTTCGTCCAACTCCAAAGCCTGCGGTAAATGCAATAACTTGCAATATGCATTTAACGATGAGTAATTGTAGGTACATATAAAGTAATTGACCATATAACACAACTCAGCTCCAGTGCAAAAATCCTAAACCTTTACAATAGGTAGCAGTTTAGTTCATTGCTCCCCTGACAACTCATTCCAGTATCTGTCAACTTTCACATTTTTAATTTTATTACAGTGTTTTGGAATTTTGACTATTTCACACTTCCTGTTATTCTCATTCACATTGCTTTGCTGCAACGTATACATTTATAAGTATACCGATTTGACTGTATTTTAAATTTCATTTACCACTCACAGATCCGAAATTCATAACATCAAATTCAATCAGTCACACAGGAATTCTCTGACAAACAGAATTTTGTTTCATAATTCATAATTATAGTTTCATCTTAATAAATTATATACACTAATATTCTCGCCGCTACCTTTACAATATTTTCGTAACCGATATAATAATCTTGAGTGATAATTTTAGACTGTTACCGGACAAAAAATTAAACTTAAAATAATTACGTGGTAAAAACATCGGCAGTTGGCAGTTTTGAACCCATACTTCAAATCAAGCGGTAATTTTACTAGGTGTTATCGCTGTCGTTAAATACAAGCATTATATCCTTAAAAGATACTGTGTACATTTGACTTGAAATGATTCACACATAAATAATTGTATTGCAAATTATAGTCATGAAACATCGGACCTGCTGGAAACAAGATAAACTAGAAAAAAAAAATGTAAAAATAAGAACTGTTGATGGAACGGAAAGGGTCTTACTGCTTTTGGACGTCGACTGCTTTGAAGAGCAACTTTGGACGCGAAAGCTAAGACCAGATTTAGTTGGAAAAGATATCCCGAGGGTTGCCATCAATCCTGAGGGAATGTAAGATTATTGTATGAATTAATAGAATTAATAATTATTTGGCTAATTAAGTGGAGCTCAAAAGTGCATTTGAGTATTTTAATGGCTGCAAGAGAATTGGCAGTTTCGATTACCCAATCAGCAGTGAATTATCAACTGCCGAAAACAAATGAGCTAATTTGCAGAGGTGAGAATTGGCAGCGTTTATTTTCAAGCAGTTTAATAAAATGCTTAATTTAATATTTTATTAGAATTTATGACACCAGCAACACTGCCAACTTGTTAAATGTTACTAAACTGCCAATCCTTTGGCTTAAACTGCCGATTGTACTATTGCCGTATTTTAAAAAACCAAACCTACTGTAGTGCCTATGTAGTATTTTCTATTGCGATTTCAAATTTAATTTTTTTATTTACTTTAACTATAGTATGCGATTTAAAAGCCCATTTTTTCAATTTTTAGAATTCTTTCAGTTAATTATACAGCCAAAAGCTTAGGAGTGAAGCGGGGAAAAGGACGTCAAGCGCTGCGGGACGCGCGTACACTATGCCACAAAGCTAAAACCGAGTTGGTTGAGATAACTGCCGAAAAACGATTTGGAAAAGTTAATAGTTTTTTGCCGCTCACTGAAAGCAACAGGATCTTGGATTCCATCAATAATTGGTTTTTGATGTGGGACCAAAACCCGGATTCGCCAATTTCCATCACAATCGAGCGAACTTGCAGAGATGAATTCTACATCGATGTGACAAATATTGTTAATGCAAAATCTGCAAGTGTCAATTTAAAGATGACAGTCTTTCAATGCAAAATTTCATCCAAACACCGTCAACACTCGTCCAACGTTTAAAAGTACCGCTCTGTTATTTGAATATTACCACTGTTATTGTTCTAAATTACGTCTAAATAAATTATGCTTAGTAAACAGAATAATATTTTTTACTTTGTTTTTTTAAAGAGGGTGGACGAAAGCGTTAGTTTAAAGAGGGTGTTTCTAGCATTGCTCAAGATTTTGAAGAAAGAATAAACTACTACAAGTGGTATTTTGGAAGGATTCCCAGGAAGTTGACCGTGAGGGTTCAGATGTTTCGTGCTCCCGGCCTCACATCTCGTCCTCGCAAATTCTGCTTTCCATTTATACTACCAGAGGAAACTAAGCAGTTTGTGAAGTATGGAAGTATCCGTCGATATATTTTGGATTACATTGAGACGAATAGTTTGAATTGGAAAAATGTTTTTAGGATCCATTTGACTGCGAAAAATATCAAAGAAGTGAACCCTAACTGGCGTGTCTTTGCTTATGATAGTGATGAGAGTGACTTTGGGATTCTGTGGCCTACTGATGAGGAAAGTGAGAGTGAGACTGACAGTGATGACTGAAATTTCCATAACAAAAACAGGGATGCATAGACATAATCTTTTAATCACTGGCTCTCCATTGTTTAATTTTGTTCTGAATTTATTGTATTTAATAATTTCATTCTTAAAAGGAGCAACTTACATAATTAATGCATGTAAATATTTTTTGGGCATGAATAAAAGCAATATTCCCGGCAATGTTTCCAGATAGAAATTCAAACTGTTTCTGATTCGTGTTGAACCTTCATATAAACTCACGGAAGATGTTAATAGTATATAACTAATATATATTACCTCAAAATACGCATCAATTACATAAGCTGAATGGTCGGTGGTTGGCTGTGGTTTGCAAAAGGTGCAAAATGTTGTATTAAAATGCTCAAAGCTGCCAAAACGAGTGGCGCTGTTATTGGAAAATACTGAAGATTGGCGGTCTAGAAAATATAGTTAGGTTTGGTTATCGGCTGGTCTGGTCCATAAACATACCACGAAATAAACCAGACTGGTTTTAATTTTTCCGGGCCAGTCCATTTTGAACGCTAGAAAATATAGTATTTAATTAAATACAGATATTCAACTTTTTTAGAATGTGATGACATTGCATAGTTTTATCATGCACTTATAATTACTAGAATGTTACTGAAATATTTGATTGGGAGGGCATTTATTCTAGTACTTACAAGTGAACCACGCCAAGTGTTACACTCCAATTTTTAAATCACCCGTTTATAAAAATGAGGCTACATTTATTTAAATAGTACAAGCCCACAGTAACTAGACTGTCTTTTGCGTTCTTTGATGACCGTGACCTGCCAAAGTTTAAAAAAATGCAAATTTGAAAATTTTGCTACCATGTTTCTCTTAGTTTTCGTCCGATTTTGATAAAATTTTACGTTTTCTAATTCTTAAGCTTTTTTCGAAAACGAAAATTATAGGATTTTGAAAAATCTGAAAATATTATTTTTTCTTAAACGAGTCTAAGAAATCTATACAATTAATTTTTTAAGTCTCAATTTTTAAACATCGTATTTTTAAACAAAACATAAAATTTTAGAATATTTCAAAATCCTAAAATTGTTTTTTAGTAAAACCCTTAGGGTTAAAAAAAAGTGAAATTCTATTAAACTCGGACAAGAACTGTTATTGAAGTATAAAAAGTAACAGAGTAGGAAAATATTAAAATTTGAGTTTTTTTAAAATTTGGCAGCTTACTGTGACTAAACAACGCGGAATGCAGGCGAGTTACTTTGGGTGTCAACTATTTTATTGTAACTTGTTTTTTTTGGAATTGGTGATTTTAAAATCTGGGTGTACTACCTAACGTGGCTTCCTTATTAGATAAATTAAATTCTTATACAGAATTAAAGATTAATTACTTAATTCTTGCCTTTAATGAGTCAATAATGCAAAATTGTAATAGCCGAACAGCTTGCAGTATACATAGAAAAGAATGTTCTTATAATTAAAACAAAAACAAAATACATACAAAAAATATTAGCAAGTCTGATAGCTATAGTACACCGTACAGCTCAAGTGGATATAGACAATAATTGTAAAAATGTATTGCTTCAAATTATCAAGTGTTACATAAGTAGCTTAGACGGTACATTGCCCGACGAAGAAAATGACGACAAAGATACCTACATGCAGCAAAATTCTTTTTTATGGCTCAATTGCGATACTTTATTGCACTTTTGTAATGAATGTGAGGTTATAGTAATTAATTATAATTGTCCCACGTGTGCATTGCTTTTTCAGAAAATTTGTTTTGCTAAACTTTAACGATTTCCGCTCTCAATTTAAAATAAAATTTTAAAAATTGACTTTTGTTTTCCTATAAACAGGAAATACATCAGCAAATAATTACGTTCCGTATTTCACAACTCATAACTTTAATTTTTGCTCCGTAGATAATTATTTATCAATGAAAATGGGCGACGGGCATAAACATAATACAAATATAATTACAAATAACATACACTAAACCATAGTTTAAGTTTGAAATAATTATTCAAAGAAAAAAAACAACATCAGTAAAATCCAAAATTCTTAATATTGGAAATTCCAAAAGCAAATTAAAATTCAAGTGTTTTTTTTTGGTATTTGTATTTGACAATATGATAACGACAAAGTGGATAGCAAGCGCTCTCCTTCTTGTGGTAAATATGTTTATTTAAATTTTACATAACCCCTAGTTTGAAATTTTAAAATTTGAATTTGTTTTTAAAATTAAATAAGCACGTTCCCTTATTTAGTTAAGTTATTGAAAAAAATTTAAAATTTTAAAATTTTCAGTAGTTTTTGAATCCAGTACATTTAACAATAATTTTGCATATTAGTACAAACTTTTTAAAAATTGTGAGTAAGGTGTTTTTACTAAAATTAAAAAATTTTAAGGCCTTTTTCGTTTTTTCGAAAACATAATATGACCTAATTATTAGGACTAAAACTCATTGCACGCACCTTGTTGTAAAGCCATTTACAATCATTAGTAAAGAGTCTAATTGTTTCTGTTTTTGCTTTCAGTTTCTCGTAAATCTTTTCGTACTGCAAGTGCAACCTAAACCGCGAGGCAGGACTCCATCCCCAAGAGATATTGATGAAGTTAATAAACTAAAGTCATTCCTTCACCCCAAGCCCCACACCACCACTTCCTCAACGCAAACGACATCCAAATCAACGACACCCACAACATCGACTTCTACGATACCAACTACAACCAGATCTACGACACAAAGTTCCTTTACTTCGACGACACCGACTTCAACTTCAACCAGGCCAACAACACAAAGTACATCCACTTCAACTACACCAGCGACATCTACGTCAACAACTCCAACTACATCAACTACAACGACCCCAACAACAACCACGCCAACAATGCCAACGACATCCACGTCGACGACACCAACGACATCAACGTCAACCACCCCAACTACAATAAGGTCAACAACGCAAAGTACAACAACAACAACGACACTAACAACATCCACGCCAACGACACCAACTACAACAAGGTCAACGACGCCAACGACATCCACGTCGACGACACCAACTACAACGAAGTTAACGACGACAACGATCTCAACGTCAACGACACCAACTACAACGAAGTCAACGACGACAACGACATCAACGTCAACGACACCAACTACAACGAGGTCAACGACGCCAACGACATCCACGTCGACGACACCAACTACAACCAGGTCAACGACCCGAAGTACGTCTACTCCAACGACTCCAACTACAACAAAGTTAACGACGCTAACGACATCGACGTCGACGACACCAACAACAACTAGGTCAACGACACGAACCACATCTACGTCGACGACATCAACGACGCTAACGACATTCACGTCGACGACACCAACAACAATTACGTCGACGACACTAACGACGTCTACTTCTACGCCTCTAACTACTACCAGGTCAACGACGCGAAGTACATCGAGGTCACTAACCCCAACCACGACCAGTTCAACATCGCAAAGTACATCTACTTCGACGACACCAACGACATCAACTCCAACGTCTCCTACTACTACCAGTTCAACGACACGAAGTACATCGAGGTCAACGACCCCAACTACGACTAGTTCAACATCGCAAAGTACATCTACTTCGACGACACCAACGACATCAACTCCAACGTCTCCTACTACTACCAGTTCTACGACACGAAGTACATCGAGGTCAACGACCCCAACCACGACTAGTTTAACATCGCTAAGTACATCTACTTCGACGGCACCGACGACATCAACTTTAACGCCTCCTACTTCAACTAGATCAACATCGCAAAGTACATCTACGTCGACGGCACAAACGACACCCATGTAAACTACCTTGACTACAACTAAGGGACCGACCTGAACTGCATACATTTAAAAGGTCCCAGGTACTTCAAAACAAGCACAACTACTGCAAACACTCCAACCAGAACGACAATAATGACCCTAATTAGAACTAGTTCACTTCAACTACCTGAGATTTACCATGTAAATTATTCGAACACGTAATCTAATGCTTCACTTCCAAAGAGCCAAACTTTTTAGATCAATATCTTATAGAACTTATAGATACAGTTTAAACAACTATTATTAACCTGCTGATTACTGCAATTCCCTGAGCAGAATGAAAAGCGTAATAGCTTGGCTGTACGTTTTATGAGAAGAAATTTGTTGAAACTGTGAGAATCTAACACCTTTGTTAAAAATAATTTTGTTACCACTAGCTAAATTCCAAATTCTGCATTTACAAGTTTTTGATTATTTTAGCTAATATAATTAATTAATAAAATTACTTAAGTTGTTTAACTATTTGTAGAGGCCCTTTTATGAGTTTGTAATTTTCACGCACAATAAATGGGTGTGAGTTGAGTGCTCCCACGTAAGAATCTTGTAGACTGTCGTCCTCGGCATTTGCATCCGCATCAATAAGATTAGCTGATTGGCCCCCGTCGTTAGAGCGGCCTATTAGAGATGTTTATTATAGATATAATTCCATTACTGACTTTTAAACAGTTATTTGGATGCTTATTACGCATGTTTATTTGAAAAGTTGATTAGGGAGGTTTATTTAGGAGGTTTATTTGAAAGATTAAATGAGAAGGTTCATTCAGGAGGTTTATTTGGAATGTTGATCAAGAAGGTACATTTAAAAGGTTTAGTTGAAAGCTTGATTAAGGAGGTTTATTAGGGAGGTTTATTTGGAAAGTTAAATGAGGTGGTTCATTCAGGAGGTTTATTTGGAATGTTAATCAAGGCGGTACATTTAAAAGATTTAGTTGAAAGCTTGATTATGAAGGTTTATTAGGGAGGTTTATTTGGAAAGTTAAATGAGGTGGTTCATTCAGGAGGTTTATTTAGAATGGTAATCAAGGAGGTACATTTAAAAGGTTTAGTCGAAAGCTTGATTAAGGAGGTTTATTAGGGAGGTTTATTTGAAAAGTTAAATGAGGAGGTTCATTCAGGAGGTTTATTTAGAATGTTGATCAAGGAGGTACATTTAAAAGCTTTAGTTGAAAGCTTGATTAAGTAGGTTTATTAGGGAGGTTTATTTGGAAAGTTAAATGAGGAGGTTCATTTAGGAGGTTTATTTGGAATGTTAATCAAGGAGGTACATTTAAAAAGTTTAGTTGAAAGCTTGTATAAGGAGGTTTATTAAGGAGGTTTAGTTAAAAGCTTGATTAAGGAGGTTTATTAAATAGGTTTAGTTGAAAGCTTGATTAAGGAGGTTTATTTAAAAGGTTAAGTTGAAAGCTTGATTAAGGAGGTTTATTAAGGAGGTTTATTTAAAAAGTTGAATGAGGAGGTTTATTTAGGAGGTTTATTTGGAATGTTGATTAAGGAGGTTTATTTAAAAGGTTAAGTTGAAAGCTTGATTAAGGAGGTTTATTAAGCAGGTTTATTTGGAAAGTTGAATGAGGAGGTTCATTCAGGAGGTTTATTGGGAATGTTGATCAAGGAGGTACATTTAAAAGGTTAAGTTGAAAGCTTGATTAAGGAGGTTTATTAAGGAGGTTTATTTGCAAGGTCAGTCAAGAAATTTAATTTGGAATAGTCATTTAAAATGTTTAATAAAAATGTCTGTATACGTAGTTTTTTAGTTGGTTTAGTTATTTAGAAAGTATACGTGGGATGCTTATTTGAAATAATTGCATAGGAGGTATATTTTGTATGTTATTTAAGTTATTTTGGTTTATTAAGGAGGTTATTTAAATACGTTTATTTAGGAGGTTCATGCACACAGTTTTCTAAAAATGACTACCACAGTTTGTTTCGGTGGTTTATTTAGGGGGTATTTAGGGATTTAGTAATCGATGAAGCCTATCGTGCAGGTTTTGTGAGAGGTGTAGCATAAATTTTTATTTTAGAGATGTTAATTTAGGATGGTAATTAGGAATCTTAATTTAGGAGGTAAATGAAAGAGGTTGACGTGGGAGATTTATTTAGATTATTAATTAGATACAGTGTAATCGCGTTACAACGGCCTGCTGTAGTACGGTTATCTCGGTATACCGGTTAAAAACATCGGTCCCGGCAAGAAGCCTATACTGTACAATGCTAGAGTTACTCTTACAACGGTTAAAGCTACAACGGTGAACTCGATACAACGGGCAAAGCCGTGAGACCGCACAGCGTTGTTTGCATTAAATATGTATTTCTTACAACGGTTTTAGTTTTGCAATAATATTTTTCTTACATGTTTCCCATCTGCACTACATCATCCATACTATTTAGGACAATTTTTATGCGGGATCATCCATTATTGCAGAAGATATAAATCGCCGAAAGCCTATTTTTAATGCAAACAGCGTATGTCGCTCTACAATGGTTATAAACCGTTGTAACGTTACAACGGTGCTTCGCTACAACGGCTAGAATCACTGTATCCCTCGAGAAACCGTTATAACGAGATTTCACTGCATGTTTATTCAAGAGGTTGTTTTGGGAGGTTAATTTGAGAGGTTTATTAGGAAAACCTTTTTATGTTGGTAATCGAGGTTTGTTTGGGAGGTTTATAAAAGACAAAATATGACGTCATTTTTTGAGCTGAATAATTAGATTTCCAGGATACGTATGGTTTCTATTTAGCCAAACACCAACACTGTTGTTGCATTCCTCCCAGACTCGGCACTCATCGTAACTTTGATACCAGCCGCAGTTAAACTAGGGATCGCTGACCCAACACCTTCCGCAGCTATCTGCCACTTTAGGACATGAGTATTTTTTGGCTAAAAAGCTGATTTTGTAAATTTGATGCCAATATACACACACTACATCTTAAATAATACGCTAAAATATCTCTAATATCTCTTTGTTGTGGCATGAAAGTTGATTAATTTTGCTTCGCGGCGCAATAACTAATTTATGCTACTTACAATAAAGATAAACAGTAATTTCAGAATTTTAACTTATTAAATAAATAAATTAAACGCAATTTCTGTATTAAAAGCTTAATATATGGGCAGTTTTGCTTCTTCAATGTTGAATTGTCTGCTTTTAAAATAATTACTTGGAACTATTTTAGCGCAAGTGTTGAGTGTATATAATTGCAAAGCAGGACGTCATGCATACCTATTAGGTATTAATGATCTATATCGATTGTGAAGGTAAATATGGAAAATGGTACTGCAGGATATTAATAGTAGTAGCGGGAAACAGACAAGGGAGGTTGGGATGGAAAACCAACCAACGTCGTCAGTACAAGCAGTAATTTTCCACTGCGTATAGTGGGAGAAGAATGTAGGTATAGGAGAGGAGCGGGGCTAGGAGTATAGCAGGTAAAGTAGGGCAGTCGGAAAAGACGGTTGGAGTTGAGGAGTATGACGTAGGCACTCTCTCGATCGTACGATCGCCGTCCTCCTCAGCAGGCGAACAGAGCCAGGACTTCACTTCCTATTTTACTCGTCAAGGAGATACAACTAGGTGGAAAGCTAGTAAAGTGAGGAAAATAGATAGCCCGTCAGCCATCTTGTTTATATTTATTATATATATATATTTATTTATTCTCCTTCTTATTCTTCTCCTTCGAAGATCTTATTTTAATTACCCGAAAGGGAATAATATTGTGTATAATTAAGAGATCATTAATTGATATTCGTGGAGCGAGTATTTGTACATTGTGTGAGGTAAAGTGGACAGTTTCAGAGTTCAATAAAAAGAACACTCCCAAAGACGATATACCCGTGCTGTAGCATTAAACATTGCATTGACATTATTTGGCTTACTGGAGCCAGCACAGTAGTACTGTAGTGATACTCACAGTTCACCGGGTACCGGAGTATAACGGTCATCTTTCTCATACTCCGGGTGTGAGTGTCGACGGTCATACCGACACCTACACACCGGGTCATTATAGTCGTGCATCCCATCCTTAACCACGGAGCCCTTACCGAGTCACCGGGTTCTTCGTAGTCAGTCCAACGTAGCAAGACTTCGTGAGCAGGAACTTCGTAAGCGCGGTCGGCTCTCCCCGGTCGCTCTCTCTGTAAATACTAGAGCGAGCCGAGGACGATCCCGGCCACCGAGGACCGCGTCCTTTACTAATCGCGGTCGAGGGAGAGGAAGAACACCAACAGCAGAGACCGACCCGGTCGCATTCCTGTTCCGACCACCTGTCCCGGTCGTGGTACGTGGGAAAAGGGGAGATATTGGGAAAATCCAGTTTACACGATCTTATCTTTATTTTTCTTTTATGCTGACGTCATGTGGCCTTCCCAACTCGTCTCAAGTTACACTCTCCTCTGCATCCAGTGTTTTGATTTCGCTAATGCAGCAGTCTATTGTATTACGAGGAAGACACAATGCAATATTTCTACGAAGAAGCTAATGAATTATTAGCGAACTCAGCGCAGCGTGTCATCTGATATCGTCAGTGAAGAACCAAAATGACCCATATTGAATTTAAGCTTGAATCAAAATGAGCTATGTCATTAAAAAAATGAAAAACATGCGCAAAATGTTAATTAGGAGTTTTAAAAAAGTGCAAAATGTTCTATTTACATGTTTTTGAAAATTGTAAAATGTTCTAATTACATGTTTTTGAAAAGTGTAAAATGTTCTATTTACATGTTTTTGAAATGTGTAAAATGTTCTATTTACATGTTTTTGAAATGTGTAAAATGTTCTATTTACATGTTTTTGAAAAGTGCAAATTGCTCGTTTGACGTGTTTTTGAAAAGTGTAACATGTTCTATTTACATGTTTTTGAAAATTGTAAAATGTTCTATTTACATGTTTTTGAAAATTGTAAAATGTTCTATTTACATGTTTTTGAAAAGGTGCAAATTGCTCGTTTTACGTGTTTTTGAAAATTGTAAAATTTTCTATTTACATGTTTTTGAAAATTGTAAAATGTTCTAATTACATGTTTCTGAAAATTGTAAAATGTTCTATTTACATATTTTTGAAAACTGCAAAATAATCGTTTTAAATTCTTCAATACACATTTTAATGTTTTTGTAGATATTACATATTGTTTTTAGCTAAAAATGGAAATAGGTCATTTTGGTTCTTCACTTAAGATATTATTGTAATGTATTATTCGATTTTATATTTTCAGTGCATTTGATACGTAAAGAAGCATCACTGATTTCTTTTCAGACGGATTACCAAAAAAATTACTATGTGTTATTATTATAAATAATTTAATTTTTATTTCGAAACACATTTCACAATTTTGCAAACTGCACTCACATTTTGTAAGTACAGTCAACGAGCGATCAGCTTTTGAGCTGGCGTGTCATCCATTCCCTTTAAATATCTAATTGTTAAGAACGTGGAGTTAATTACAGTGTTCATATTTAATTTGACCGATAATGAAATCCCCGGGTAGTGTCTTACTGGGTCTCTTGCTATTTTGTTCAGCTGGTTTTTTGGTAGACTGGAACTGTTGTGTTGACGCCAAACCACGTGATTTAGTGGACTTGATTCAAGTTAGTTATGATATAGACAGTAAGTTGTTGGATTGGAATAGAAGTAAATTTTAGGAATAGATCTCGTTTGTAATAATAATTATATTTTCTGTGAAGAACCAAAATGACAAATAACTAATTTAAGCTAGAATCAAAATGAGGTATGTCATAAAAACTAAATAAGAAACATGCTTATAATGTTAATAACGAGTTTTTAAAAAACGTAAAATGTTCGATTATCATGTTTTTTTGAAATGTGTAAGATATTCTATTAACATTTATTTAAAAATTGTAAGATGTTCTATTTGCATGTTTTTGAAAATTGTAAAATGTTCTATTTACATGTTTTTGAAAATTGTAAAATGTTCTATTTACATGTTTTTGAAAAGTGTAAAATGTTCTATTTACATGTTTTAAAAAAGTGTAAAATGTTCTATTTACATGTTTTTGAAAAGTGTAAAATGTTCAAATTACATGTGTTTGAAAAGTGTAAAATGTTCTATTTACATGTTTTAAAAAAGTGTAAAATGTTCTATTTACATGTTTTTGAAAAGTGTAAAATGTTCAAATTACATGTGTTTGAAAAGTGTAAAATGCTCTATTTACATGTTTTTAAAAAGTGTAAAATGTTCTATTTACGTGGTTTTGAAAAGTGTAAAATTTTCTATTTACATGTTTTTGAAAAGTGTAAAATGTTCTATTTACATGTTTTTGAAAAGTGTAAAATGTTTTATTTACATGGTTTTGAAAAGTGTAAAATGTTCTATTTACATGTTTTTGAAAAGTGTAAAATGTTCAAATTACATGTGTTTGAAAAGTGTAAAATGCTCTATTTACATGTTTTAAAAAAGTGTAAAATGTTCTATTTACATGGTTTTGAAAAGTGTGAAATGTTCTATTTACATGTTTTTGAAAAGTGTAAAATGTTCTATTTACATGTTTTTGAAAAGTGTAAAATGTTCTTTTTACATGTTTTTGAAAAGTGTAAAATGTTCTATTTACATGTTTTAAAAAAGTGTAAAATGTTCTATTTACATGGTTTTGAAAAGTGTAAAATGTTCTATTTACATGTTTTTGAAAAGTGTAAAATGTTCTATTTACATGTTTTTGAAAAGTGTAAAATGTTCTTTTTACATGTTTTTGAAAAGTGTAAGATGTTCTATTTGCATGTTTTTGAAAATTGTAAAATGTTCTATTTACATGTTTTTGAAAATTGTAAAATGTTCTATTTACATGTGTTTGAAAAGTGTAAAATGTTCTATTTACATGTTTTAAAAAAGTGTAAAATGTTCTATTTACATGTTTTTGAAAAGTGTAAAATGTTCAAATTACATGTGTTTGAAAAGTGTAAAATGTTCTATTTACATGTTTTAAAAAAGTGTAAAATGTTCTATTTACATGTTTTTGAAAAGTGTAAAATATTCAAATTACATGTGTTTGAAAAGTGTAAAATGCTCTATTTACATGTTTTTAAAAAGTGTAAAATGTTCTATTTACGTGGTTTTGAAAAGTGTAAAATGTTCTATTTACATGTTTTTGAAAAGTGTAAAATGTTCTATTTACATGTTTTTGAAAAGTGTAAAATGTTTCATTTACATGGTTTTGAAAAGTGTAAAATGTTCTATTTACATGTTTTTGAAAAGTGTAAAATGTTCAAATTACATTTGTTTGAAAAGTGTAAAATGCTCTATTTACATGTTTTAAAAAAGTGTAAAATGTTCTATTTACATGGTTTTGAAAAGTGTAAAATGTTCTATTTACATGTTTTTGAAAAGTGTAAAATGTTCTATTTACATGTTTTTGAAAAGTGTAAAATGTTCTTTTTACATGTTTTTGAAAAGTGTAAAATGTTCTATTTACATGTTTTTGAAAAGTGTAAAATGTTCTATTTACATGTTTTAAAAAAGTGTAAAATGTTCTATTTACATGTTTTTGAAAAGTGTAAAATGTTCAAATTACATGTGTTTGAAAAGTGTAAAATGTTCTATTTACATGTTTTAAAAAAGTGTAAAATGTTCAAATTACATGTGCTTGAAAAGTGTAAAATGCTCTATTTACATGTTTTAAAAAAGTGTAAAATGTTCTATTTACATGTTTTTGAAAAGTGTAAAATGTTTTATTTACATGGTTTTGAAAAGTGTAAAATGTTCTATTTACATGTTTTTGAAAAGTGTAAAATGTTCAAATTACATGTGTTTGAAAAGTGTAAAATGCTCTATTTACATGTTTTAAAAAAGTGTAAAATGTTCTATTTACATGGTTTTGAAAAGTGTGAAATGTTCTATTTACATGTTTTTGAAAAGTGTAAAATGTTCTATTTACATGTTTTTGAAAAGTGTAAAATGTTCTTTTTACATGTTTTTGAAAAGTGTAAAATGTTCTATTTACATGTTTTAAAAAAGTGTAAAATGTTCTATTTACATGGTTTTGAAAAGTGTAAAATGTTCTATTTACATGTTTTTGAAAAGTGTAAAATGTTCTATTTACATGTTTTTGAAAAGTGTAAAATGTTCTTTTTACATGTTTTTGAAAAGTGTAAGATGTTCTATTTGCATGTTTTTGAAAATTGTAAAATGTTCTATTTACATGTTTTTGAAAATTGTAAAATGTTCTATTTACATGTGTTTGAAAAGTGTAAAATGTTCTATTTACATGTTTTAAAAAAGTGTAAAATGTTCTATTTACATGTTTTTGAAAAGTGTAAAATGTTCAAATTACATGTGTTTGAAAAGTGTAAAATGTTCTATTTACATGTTTTAAAAAAGTGTAAAATGTTCTATTTACATGTTTTTGAAAAGTGTAAAATATTCAAATTACATGTGTTTGAAAAGTGTAAAATGCTCTATTTACATGTTTTTAAAAAGTGTAAAATGTTCTATTTACGTGGTTTTGAAAAGTGTAAAATGTTCTATTTACATGTTTTTGAAAAGTGTAAAATGTTCTATTTACATGTTTTTGAAAAGTGTAAAATGTTTCATTTACATGGTTTTGAAAAGTGTAAAATGTTCTATTTACATGTTTTTGAAAAGTGTAAAATGTTCAAATTACATTTGTTTGAAAAGTGTAAAATGCTCTATTTACATGTTTTAAAAAAGTGTAAAATGTTCTATTTACATGGTTTTGAAAAGTGTAAAATGTTCTATTTACATGTTTTTGAAAAGTGTAAAATGTTCTATTTACATGTTTTTGAAAAGTGTAAAATGTTCTTTTTACATGTTTTTGAAAAGTGTAAAATGTTCTATTTACATGTTTTTGAAAAGTGTAAAATGTTCTATTTACATGTTTTAAAAAAGTGTAAAATGTTCTATTTACATGTTTTTGAAAAGTGTAAAATGTTCAAATTACATGTGTTTGAAAAGTGTAAAATGTTCTATTTACATGTTTTAAAAAAGTGTAAAATGTTCTATTTACATGTTTTTGAAAAGTGTAAAATGTTCAAATTACATGTGTTTGAAAAGTGTAAAATGCTCTATTTACATGTTTTTAAAAAGTGTAAAATGTTCTATTTACATGTTTTTGAAAAGTGTAAAATGTTCTGTTTACATGTTTTAAAAAAGTGTAAAATGTTCTATTTACATGTTTTTAAAAAGTGTAAAATGTTCAAATTACATGTGTTTGAAAAGTGTAAAATGTTCTATTTACATGTTTTAAAAAAGTGTAAAATGTTCTATTTACATGTTTTTGAAAAGTGTAAAATGTTCAAATTACATGTGTTTGAAAAGTGTAAAATGCTCTATTTACATGTTTTTAAAAAGTGTAAAATGTTCTATTTACATGTTTTTGAAAAGTGTAAAATGTTCAAATTACATGTGCTTGAAAAGTGTAAAATGCTCTATTTACATGTTTTTAAAAAGTGTAAAATGTTCTATTTACATGTTTTTGAAATGTGTAAAATGTTTTATTTACATGTTTTTGAAATGTGTAAAATGTTTTATTAGAATTCCATCAAGACATGTTTCAATATTTTTGTAGATAGTGGGAATTTGTTTTTAGCTACAATTGGAATTAGCTCATTTTGGTTTTTAGATGCTGAGCTTAAGCATCTATAGGAATGGCTATGTCCGTCCGTCTGTCTGTCTGTCTGTCCGTCTGTCTGTTCTCTATGCGCTACACAGTTTTTAAGCGATATTCGTCAAATATTTTTTAAATGGCCACAAATGCGAATGAGAAGTGCCCTATTGTTTTTGAGAGCGATCAAACTAACCAGTTTTACAATTAACAGTTGACTGGACCAACTTTTTTAGCCATCTAAAAGCATTGGAGAAAAATCCGGCGCTTCGCTCCGGATTTGTCGACCGGGGGCGGGCCCGAAGTAGATGCTGAGCTTTAACAACTTGAACAAATCAGAAAGAGGATCTGTAAAGTAGTGTTTGCTAAATAACGTTATTTACGAGCGATCCTCGTATGCATACTAGTAAAATCCTATGTCAAATATATCCGATTACTTAATTTTTAAACTGATGCTAAAGGGGATTTCTCAAGTAGAAATATTTAAGTAACGTCATTTATGGACGATATCCGTATGCATACTAGTAAGATCGCATGTTAAATAAATGTAATTACTTAATTCTTGAACTAATGACAAAGGGGATTTCTAATGTAGTGAATTTCAAATAACGTCATTTATGGACGATCCCCGTATGCATACTAGTAAGATCTTATGTCAAATATATCTGATTACTTCATTCTTAAACAAATGACAAAGGGGATCTCTAAAATATTAATTTTTGAATAACGTCATTTATGAACGATCCTTGTATGCATACCAGTAAGATCCTATGTCAAATATATCGGATTACTTAATTCTTGAACTAATGACAAAGCAAATTTCGAAAGAGATAATTTTCAGATAACGTCATTTACGTACGATCCCCGTATGCATATTAGTATGATTCCATGTTAAATATATACCTAATGTTAATGCAATAGCAGCTGGGTAGAGTTGTCTAACATAAATTTTTACGTGACGTCAATTGCGCGTCACCCCTAGCCTGCTCACCTAATTTTAATGCGATAGCAGCTGGGTGGGGCTGTCAAACATAAATGTTTACGTGACGTCATTTGCGCGTCACCCGTAACCTGCTTACCCAATGTGAATGCGATAACAGCTGGGTGGGGGTGTCTAAAAGAAATTTTCACGTGACGTCATTTGTGCGTCACCCCAAGCCTGCTTACTTTATGTGAATGCAACAGCAGCTGAGTAAAGGTGTCTCAAAGAGATATTAATCTGACGTCATTTGACGGTCCTCCCCAACCTGCTTACCTAATGTGAATGCAAAAGCAGCTGGATTGGGCTGTCTAACATAAATTTTCACGTGACGTCATTTGCGCGTCACCCCTAACCTGCTTACCTAATGTTAATGCGATAACAGCTGGTTGGGGGTGTGTAGAAGAAATTTGCACGTGACATCATTTGCGCGTTATCCCGGGCCTGCTTACTAAATGTGAATGCAATAGCAGCTGGGTGGGGGTGTTTAAAAGAATTTTTTGCCTGACGTCATTTGCGCGTCACCCCTAACCTGCTTACCTAATGTAAATGCGATAGCAGCTTAGGGAGGGGGGGGGGGGGTGTCTGAAAGAAATTTTCACGTGAACCTGGCTGGAAATGGTTCTATGTATTTCGTTTCATAGCTGGGCATATGTCTTGCGCTCAGCTATGTTTATCGCTACCCCCGTTTTTATGGTGCTTACTTGTAAATTTGTTGACCTTGGTCAGTTCAACATTTAATTGCTAAGCAATGGTCAGTTCGATTACAGTGAAAAAAAAACTATGTTTTTTTAAGGACGTCATTATAGACGATCCCTGAATACCTAAAACATATATAGGTAAGTCCATGACATGTAGTTAAAATAGGTTGAAGAAAAGGTTGAAATTGGGGGTACTCAAAACTGTAAAATGTGAAGGACGTCATTTATGGGCGATCCGTCACCATCTATAACCCATTTATTACATTCCCAGACCCAATAGTACTATACTAGGTTCCCCTGTGAACGTACATATGCAAGTAGTACGCGTACTTGTGATGGAAATTCGTAAAAAGTTTTTATGTGTATTTTAAATGGCGAAGCTTGATAAGCCCTGGTGCATTTAGCTGGTGCATTTGGCTTGTGAATTTGGTTGGTGCATTTGGCTGATGCATTTGGCTGGTGCATTTGGCTTGTACATTTGGCTGGTGCATTTGGCTGGTACATTGGGTTTGTGCATTAGGCTGGTGAGTGTAACTGGTACTGTTGACTGGTGTGTTTGCCTGGTGCAACTCTAATCTAAGTTGTACGCATTAGGGTCGGACACAAAAGGCGCCGCCCACGTTCAGGGTGGGTCACTTGGAAAAAAATGACACACTGTATTAAAGATATAGCCATTTAAGCAGGGCTAACGAGATTAACAAGGTAGGTGGGTGGGTCAAAAATTTAGGTAAAGTGTGGCGTCATTTATGTCCTGCCCCTTTATCCGTTTTTGCATGATTTTACCTCAAAAATTTGTGATCTTGGTCCAGTTAACTGTTAATTGCGAAGAAATGGTCAGTTCGATTACAGTGAAAAAACAATACAGACCTGCCGGCTCGCTTTTGTGATTGTTTTAAAAAAGTTCTAAGACAATAGTGTAAACGGTTTGACCTGTAGCGTGCGGCCAACGGACGGACGGACGGACGGACGGACGCACATGACCATTACAATAGATGCTTAAGCTCAGCATCTAAAAACGGGTGATTTGCCGCTTTGAATCAGCCAAATGCACCAGCTAAATGGTTTCCTTACAGGCGCCAGTCAATGCACCAGAAACATGCACAAGTCATCAGCACAAGCTACCCGCAGAAGTTACCTGCACCCACAAAGTATCCTTAAGGGGGGAGGTGTACTTGGGGTCACCCAAGAAGACGTCCCAACAATCTCAACTATTTTTTCTTAAACCATGAAAAAACTTTAAATACTTGCACCTCCCACCCACAAAGTATCCCCTAAGGGGAGGTGGTGTACTTAGGGTCAACTGCAGATGACGTCCCTAAAATCTAATTTGTTTTTGCTAAAACCATTAAAAAACTTCAAATACTTGCACCCCCACCCTCAAAGTATCCCCTATGGGGAGGGGGTGTACTTGGGGTCACTCACAAATGACGTCCCAAAAATCCTAATTTTCTTCCTAAAACCATTAAAAAACTTTAAATACTTGCATCCTCCACCCACAAAGTATCCCCTGAGGGGAGGGGGTGTACTTAAGGTCACCCACAAATGACGTCCAAAAAATCTTAATTTTCTTGGTATAACCATTAAAAAACTTTAAATACTTGCACCATCTACCCACTTAGTACCCCCTCAGGGGAGAGGTGTACTTGGGGTTACTCACAAATGACGTCCCAAAAATCTTAATTTTCTTGCTAAAACCATTAAAAAACTTTAAATACTTGCACCCCCCACCCACTCAGGAAAGAGGGGTGTACTTGGGGTTACCCACAAATGACTTCCCAAAAAATCTCAACTGTTTTTGCTAAAACTAATAAAAAACTTTAAATACTTGCACCCTGACCCACTAAGTATCCCCTTAAGAAGGAGGGGTGTACTTAGAGTCACCCACAAATGACGTCCCAGAAATCTTAATTTCTTTGCTAAATCTATTAAAAAACTTTAAATACTTGCATCCCCAACCCCACGAATTATCTCTTAGAGGAGGGGGGGGGTTTAAGAATTAAAACAAGTCACAATCTTAAAAATATAAATATTTCTTATACCCTAATGCTTTACCAACCGCAAACTAATTCTCCCCTACTCAACAAATTATATCTTTTAGGTTCAGGCGGGGGAGGGGAATTCAGGGTCAATCGTAAAATACGTCCTAAAAATTCGATGCCTCAAAGCCAAGGTTGGAATGCAGCACGCGACACCTTGAGTCCCGTAAACAGCAATGGGTCAGTAATGGCTTGAGCTAAGAAATGTCTGATACGAATCTGTGAGCGTGTCAGATATGGAACACATAAGATGCATAGAGTCCTGTAAGCGAGTTGGCTTTGTTCCCCGTCGTTCCAACAGAAAGTCCTGCTACGTTTCGTGTCTTGCAAAAGAGCCGGCTGCTTTTTGTTTTGACGACGTTAAGGCTGGTAGGGGTCAGACACAAATGGCGTTGCTTACCTTAAGAGTGGGTCACTTGACATTTCACCGTAAGGGCATCCATTCAAGCAATGCTTAAAAAGGTGACAAGCAGTTGGGTAGGCTTATAATTTTGGTAAATTTATGTGTCGTCATTTGTGTCCGTTCCCAAAGCTGGTCAAGCATACGAACTTAATATTTTAGGTTTGCTATCTTGTATTTGAATTACACTCGGAAAAATCTATGCTAATCTGCATCGAGCACGGAATGTCGGCAAAAACCAATTGCAATATACCATGATATATTTAACGTGAAATGAAAAACGGGTGAAATTCACGACTTTTTAACCTCATGCTGTAAACATACGCACGTTGATCGTAAAAGGGAAGTGACCGTTTATAAATAACTTCATTAGAAATTTCTATTTTAGAAAACTCACCCCAACTATTTTTATTTCATGCTGTTAACAAACGAACGAAGCTTATAGATAGTTGATGACCAACTTTTAATGGCGTCATTCAAATTCTCAATTTTAAGGAACATAGTTTAACCGAATGGCACGCAGTTCGTAATTTTTAGTGTCCAGTAAATCTTATACATAGGTTATTTATAAATTATATTTCAATTTCGAGGGTTACACAAGTTAGGAGCCATGCAAGGATCATCTAAAAATGACGTCATTTAATTATTTTAATTATAGGAATATCTTCTGTCTTTAGTTCAAAAATCAAATTAATTGATATCCCTAACACCGTCTTTTTCTAGCATACATACAGGGATCCTTCATAAATGACGTCATCACGAAATCATTATTTTAAGGATCCTTGTTAGTTCTGAATGCAAAATTTGGTAGATTTATATCTTCAAAATCTACTTTTACTAGTATACACACAATAATTGTCCATAAATAAAGTCGTCTAAATGTCATCATTTAAAAAAACACCCGTTATCAGTTTAAACATTATTTAATATTGTATTTTTAGCATGAAATATTATTATTGTACATATACGGATCGTCCAACAATGTCGTCACTAAAATATTGCACTTTGGAGGGTATAGAGTGTATTGTATGTAAATAATGTGAGAAGATGCATCAATTGACTAAAGTCAATATTCGCTGTAAGCTCAGCATCTACTTCGGGCCCACGGTAGGCAAATCCGGCGCGAAGCGCCGGATTTTTTACAGACGATATTGGCTAGTATTTATTTCCTGTCAAGTACATACTTTTCTGTGAATGATTTAAACTGCATTTTCTAATGCAGACAGATGATTTTTACTAAAATGTTTCCTTTGTTTTGAATAGTTTTGTTTACCACGGAACTCGAGTGTCCTCCGTCAGTGGCTGGGGATGTGAAGCGCTGTGTCAGAGAAGCCGCGGGAAACCTTAGTTATTGGGATGCTTGCAAGTAAATTTAAATTTATAATGTCACAAATTGTCTGTGCCTATAATTAGGAATTTTAATTTGTGATACTAAACGAGGCACTGTAATACTTTACAACACAGGTTCAAGAATAACGCAAGTGGCTGTTACACGGACGGATTTGATGCTTGTAAATTGGACCCACGTGCCAAAAGGGATTTTCTAAAAGGATACAATGGAGAATCCAGTCGCTCAAACGAATGTTTATCAGAATTCAAATCCGGTTTCGGAACTAATTCATTTCTCTGGACCTTCGTTGGAATTGGAATCCTGGCCACTGTCACAATTGCCATTGTTTCCTACTACATACGTTGTAGCCGACAGACTAACAGCGAGAAAGAAGTTCGAACTAAACTGTTAGAGTCATTCCAGCTGACAGAGTTGTAACCTAATTGTAGAAACTTAATTGATGCATAAAGTAAAAAAAAACGGTTTTTGTAATTTACAAAGTAAGGTTTATTCAAATTATTTTTTTTTCTGCAGTCTCATTACTGATGAGAATGATATTTAAACAAATATTTTGATTGTTAAACGTATTTTTCTAATCTTTCATAATAATCGTGAGGGATTGTGCACTAAAAAAAATATTTTGCGCATTCATTGAAATATTTCATTTCGAGAATCACTTCAACAAGATGTGCAAAAAAATTAGTTTTGTAACAAGACTAACGAGAAGAAGAACCAAAGTGATCTATATCCATTTTTTAGAGTTAAAAACAAAAATTAGTGTGTGCAAAAATATTAAAATAATAAATAAGATTAAATAGGTGCAGCAAAACTGCACCCATTCACAGGACATTCAAATGGTCAAATTTTTCTCCTATCGGGTCTAGATTCGCACGTCATCTCATGCACTGCTTTTGGGCCTCTAGAGCAGAACCCCTTTTTGCAAGTCTCGCACTTAAATTGCTTGATTTGAAGTCCGTCTAGACGCTTCTTGCAGCACTTTTCGTGACCTTTCTTTGAGCCGTTCGTCACAAATCCTCAGAAGCAAAATGAGCAGTTATATGGCTTTGCGAGAGTGTGTGTGCGAGCATGGGAGATGAAACCAAGTTTTGTATTAAACATTTTTTTACAAAGTGGACACTTAAAGATATTCATTTTTGTTCCAGTTTCCTTCGAATGACGTCGATAAACGTGCATTTTAATAGTAGAACTTGTTGCTGCCACATAATCACATTCTAAAAATGGACACTTACAAGGTTTCTCTCTAACAAGGGAATGGTTTCACGTGTTACCCGCCAATTTCAAAAAGTCATATCTACAAAAATCAGGCTACTTTTAATGCGCAAAAACTAAAATTTCGTATTTTTGCGAATTTTTACATATTTTTGGTTTTTTGACCTGCGTATTGCAGGACACAATTGAAGCAATTCATAAAGCCAAAAAAATTTTGATTAGCTGTGTTTATATAGTTTTGAGAAAGATTGGCCGAATTCAGTTAACCCTCCTTCTTGCAAGCTTGGTGAAAATTCACCATCGAATTTATTTGTTGCTTAACTGCACTCAGATTATTTATTTTTGTGCATAATGATAGAGGCTGTTAATGTGCTGATTACTCCTGTTTTGCGTAATTTTTAGCTCAATAAGTTTTGAGATTTTTGTCAAATTCCAAAAACTAAATGCTCGACTTGTCGTGTGAAAATTTCATGTGCCGCCATTTTTACGCAAAATGTAAGCTTGTACGCTTCAACCAATAGGGTTTGTGTATTTAAATCGTTAAAAAAAATTAGACGCCCAAATTCAAAATGGCGGCGCAACGCTCACTATAAACGTTAAAATGTAATTGTTTTTAAAAATTTGCTAAACTAGCAGTTGCCAAACTTTCAAATTTCACTTGCTTGTGCAGATTTTGAAGGGCTTTTAAATAAGATATCGCACATGGTTGTGCGTTTAAAACTTTGGGCGGCAGCATTGAAATAGGTTTTGATTAACAAAGAAATTTTGGGTGACATTCACGGTCCCGTAGCGCTGCGGCTATTACACACACACAAAAGGTAAGCACATAAGAAATGTAGCTGTGTAATGTGCCTACGTAATGGTCAATTGAGCTTAGCTCTAGAGTGCCTGGTGTAGGAGAAACATCGATTTTAAAAAAGTGAAAAAACAACGATTATTTGCAATTCGGAACTAATTTCCTGTACAAAATCACAGTTGAAACAAAAAATGTGCAGGATGGCATGATAAGGCATTTCAAGTGGTTTGCAGAAAAAAATTAAAAAAAGTGAATTTCGCAAATTTTGTATATCACGTGACAGCAAGCTTTTCTATTTTAGTCGAAATTGGCAACAACGCCAACGTTAAATTGTGCGCGCTACAAAAGTTCACTAATGTGCTATATTGGATTTTTACCAAAACAGCTATTTACAAAGTTTTGCGGGCCAAAAGTTTCAAAATAGCTTACTTATGGAAGGGTTAAATAGTGGGGATCCAAAGTAACTCGAGTGCTTTTTGCGTTGTTCTGTCACAATAGCCCGCCAAAGTTTGAAAAAATTCAAATTTTAATACTTTGCTGCCCTGTAGCATCTACAGTTCTCATCCGATTTCGACGAAATTTGACGTTTTCTAACGTTTAGACTATTTTCTGAAAAGCAATTTCAGGATTTTTCAAAACTCAAAAATTTTCATTTTTTCGAAAAAAATGGTCTATAAATTTAGGCCTCAAGAATAATGTTTTCTCTAAAAATTTTCGAAAAAATGAAAAATTTTGAATTTTGAAAATTCCTGAAATTGCTTTTCAGAAAAATTCCTAAGGATCAGAAAAAACAAAAATTTCATCAAAATCGGACAAGAACTGTAAAAGTACCAGGGTGGCAAAATATTAAAATTTGAATTTTTTCAAACTTTGGCGGGCTATTGTGACTGAACAACGCAAAATGCACTCGAGTTACTTTGGATCCCCACTATTTAAAAGTAGCCTGATTTTTGTAGATATGACTTTTTGAAATTGGCGGGTAACATGTGAAACCATTCCCTTGTAAGATGTCTCCTCACATGGTCCTGCAGAGCCTTGAATGTTCTTACTTTCCTTTGGAACAAGTTAAACTCAAATGGTTTGAGTTCAGAGTGCACTTCAAGATGAGCCTTCAAATTATTTCGGTATTTAATTGAAAACTTGCACCGGTGACACTTAAAAGGCTTGTAGTCTAAATGAAATCGAGAGTGTGATTTTAAATTGCCTAAGCTCTCAGTCGTGAAATCGCATTGATCTTGAGGACACTTGAATGGCTTGTCTTTTGGTGAACTTCTATGAATTCTCCTCTCATGCTTAGCTACATTGTTTTTGTACTTTGTTTTCCAACCACATTGTAAACATTTAAAGTTGAGCTTTAGGTCGTGAGATTTTAAATGCGCTCCCAAATTACCTATGTAATGAGTTGAGAACTTGCAATTAAGACAAGGACAGATATATTTTTTGGATTCTGCAGATGCGTGGCTTAGAGTGTGCACTTGCAGGGTGGATGCGTTCTTGAATTTTTGTGGACACACAGAACAGTGGAACGGAAGTTGTTCGTGCACGCGGGCCAAATGGTACTTAAGAAAATGCGGGACCAAAGTAGAAAATTCGCAATTTGAAATTGGGCACTTTAGTAGCTTGTTGGAACTGTGGTGTGCTGTGCAGCTAAATGATTTAATAAGAAGCCGGTTGAATGTTCCACGTGACTTGGGCAGATAGGACATTGGTACATTTTCGTCGAGAGGCTTTGTAGTTGAACTGTGTCAATGTGATGTTCTGGCGGGACTGAATCGTGGGGAAAAAAAACTACTGTAGACGAAGACTGTAATGGTAGAGAGATTGACCGTTGAGGTGAAGGTGTACATAGTGAGGCTCTGCTGTACTGAACTGGGATCGTACGTAGTATGCGTCGAACAAAAGTCTGAGATCTTGATACCCCCTACCAAACGATGGGTTTGTTTGACCGCCCATGTAAACCTGTATCACATCATTTTTAGATGGTCCGTAATTGAAAGGTAATAAAAACGTTTTCACAGAAATGCTATTTTGTGCAGTCATTAAAATATTTTATTTTAAGAGTATTAACTTTAACAGTATGTGCAGAAAATATCAGTTTTGTTACGAGAATTAGAAGAACCAAATAGAACTATGTCAAAATTTAGCTACAAAACAAAATTATCTGCAAAAATAATCAAATAATATCAGTAAAGGATTTTAAAGGAATTAAACTAAAAACTTAAAACTTTTCAAAAATGTGTGAGTAGAACATGTTTGAACTTGATTTCACTAGAAAAGTTAACAATTGTTAGTCTTAAGAAACGTGCTTTCAGATTTAACAATGGTTAAATCTGAAAGCGGAATTCTTAAGGCTAACAATTGTTAACTTTTTTAGTGAAATCAAGGTCTTAGACACTTTCATTTATTCATTCATCACACTTTTACAACATAACCCTGTAATTTCAAAGATTAAGAAAACTACACAATTAAAGTACTAACAAATTTAAAAGAGTCTAAAATAAATTCGTGTAGTTTCTACCTCGATTTTATTTTGCCAGTATTATACAAACCAGTGAACCGACCCGTCCTGCGAACGAAAGTAAACAGTTGTTGACGACAATTTTTGACTTATTTAGATAACTGTATTATCGAAGCAATTTACGTAATTTAAATAATTCTATTCGCCAACTTCTGATGCCTATTATACCTATTATACAACCTATAGAATTATGCCACCACATGCAGCAGGATTCTGAATGACAGTGTCAATAACCCGCGTAATTCGTACTTGATGTGGGTTTTTATCAGGTAGTACTGCGTCCAGTCCTCTAACAATTCTTCCAGACTTTTCAGAAACGTGTTTTGCATTGAGCCATCCTTGACACATAACGCGTTTGAACCTCGGACACAAATCTATATAATTTGTAAAAATGTATTAAAGTCGTCGAGTTTTAACTTGGTTAAAAAAAATTAGCAGCAAAACCTTACCGCAAGTGTTCCATTGGAGATTTGTGCAGAACTCGCATCCTTAAAAAAAGAAAGTACACTTTTTTTGTGTTTTTGAAATGCGAGTATGGTTTTTAGTGAATCTTGTATTTGACTTGTGTGAATAAATTCATGTTGTAAAGCACATATTGCGTGTGCCACGCTTTTATCAATAAGTGCTTTTGGTTTAAATATTTGTTGCTTTGAGTGTGTTTAAATAATACCTTATAAAACAGATGTTAACAACAAAATGGGCCACATTTGACTTTTATTTAATGCCATGCCAGTGATGCTTTGTATAATACTAACAACCAAACCACTCAGTATGTTACCTTGGGATTGGGACAAAGTTGGTTAAAGTAGTAAAACGATTATGGTATTCTCCTCCCCATATATGATTGGGGGTGGGAGGTCACACCCGAGTTTACCCCCATTTCACACGTACATCCATGAAAATTTACCGAAAAATGTGGAGTTAATTTTATTTTTATAATTTAATGGTAACAAATAAATGAGGAATATGAGGGTATGAAAGATGGTGGGTGTCAGATGGTATTATTTATTAATTACGGGGGTGTTCCACCACTCCGGAGGAGGCCGGAGACCTATGGAGAAGGGGGAGGGAGGCTCAACTGAAACTCCAGCCGAGGCTCTCCAGCATAGCTACAGATGGTAAGGATGCTAATTTTATTTATTTTAATTTTAAATGCATAATTTATTTTAGCTAGGATTTATGATTTATTTTGATGCGTACAAATTCCAAGAGCAAGTAGCTCGGTGGCTGAGGCCAAGGCTTAATAGGAATCTTCCATTTCCCCAGCTTCGCCACCACGAGCTCCCGACTTCCTGAGGGACTACGGAACCACATCGACCGTTGACGGCAAACGGAGCATGTACACGGTCGAATGGTTCCAGGTCCCACCGAGGAAATTTGGTCTGCTCGGGAAATTTTGCCAATTATATTTTGTTTTCTGCCAATGATGGTGGGGAAAGGAGAGAGAAGGCTTATTTATTTTGCTTCTATTTTCAGGAGGACAAGCCGGCGTAAAGGTTGTGGGCCTGGGAAACGCTTGACATCCTCCCATGGCCCTCAGCTCCAACGCCACTGGACGGGACGGACAAGGGACGGAGATGGACGTTTGCATAGCTGAGCGTTCCAATTGACAAACGTCCACCGTCCCCGCCATTCCAGTTCAGCAGCAACGACTTGTCCTGAATTTTGGAATCAATGAAGGTGAGTTTTATTTTTATTTAGGTTAATTTTATTTTGTTTATTTCGCAGGAGGATCGTTGGGGATGTGGTGCTGACTCCGTGCCCAGCAACCACATCCAGCCCAGAAAAGACGGAGAGGTGTGGTGGAGAGTGTCCGGGCTATAGAGGAAGGCATGCTACGGACACACACTGCACAATTACCACCAGTCCAGGCCGACCAACGACCCTGAATTTCGGATGCCAATCAGGTAAATTTTATAATTTTACATCTTATTTTAATTAAGTTTTTAGTTTTATTTTAATTTAGTTTATTTTTCCAATTAGGTTAGTCGGGGACGTTGGGCGGACGATGGCAAAGTCGTGTTGCAGGGAAACGCGAATAGCGTCCCCGCTCCACCGTCCACTCCAACTTGGAGGACAAACCCGCAAAAGACAGCTTGAGCTGCGGGTTCGTTTCTCCCGGTTTCCCCTTAATTTTGGATTTATTTTTGTTAATTTTTGCCTGTTTTGTTGAATGAACCGAAGTCCCTAAATTACGTCGAGCGGGTTCAGGGAACCACTGCTGACGACAAAATGTGTTTGCTAATTATTTATGATGCAAATCATGTTATCTTAATTTTAAGTATCTTATTTTCTAGATTCGATGATAGAAGATATGAGAATCAACGGAAGGTTTGCCGATATAAATGAGAACGCTCACGAACGAAGATACGAAGGTAAGTTTAGAAATTATAAGTTTATAATAATCATCAAATCAAAAAGGAAAAGATAAGTTATATTTCAAATGCAATATTTCCCAAACGACATAAGGTCGAGCGCCACAACTAAATATACAATAATTAATTCATGTTCTTGTTTTGTTTTTCAGATTTCGTCCAATAATTTACAATATAATGAATTTACAGATAATAATTTTATAACTGATACGCTTACGGATGCCACGGGTGTGGCATCTGAGATTTCCAATTTCAGGTCCAGGTTGATTAAAGGTAATTCACAATATGCATTTGATATTTTATAATTTATGTAATCTGGTCCAGTTAACGTCGCTATTACTTTACAATAAACTTAGGAAGAACTCGTAGAGAGGAATCGCGAACACGGTGAACACCATGAATAAGAATAAGAATATGTAAAAGTTATCAGATTTTCTCTGTTTCTTGATTTTATATTCTTTTTGATGGCACCAACAGGAACCATTGGGACAACCACCTCGTATTGCTCTTATTTCTTTCGGAGTCTCCATGTTCTCCGATTCCTTCCTAGTCATTTTTCTACAGATTTTCTAGAAGGGGGAACGGAAAAAGAAATTCAAGATTCTGAAGGATTTTGGAAGAATTGATGACGGAGACCCTCTCTTCTTCGAGGCGTGATTGTTTCTGCCTTGGGTAGCTCGCCTCTGCTCCTTCCTCGCTTCGTCTCCTGTCGCCTCGGGAAGCATCATTTAATTCCTTTTGTGGCTCATAGACGCTGTGTGCTGAAGGGCTGCGAGTTGTATTTATTTTGTGATCTCCTTCCGTGAATCTTCCTCACTCTCTGTCAGATGGCCGATGCTGTCTAAATAATTTGAGGAGAATCTGTGAGAGGAGATGTTGTAAACTCGATTCCTTTCTCAGTAGTTTCCCCAGCCTTCCCTAAGCCCTTATATGAAGGTCATTCGAATGCATTTTTGGTTTGCTTCCTAGAATAAATTTTTAAAATTTTTAAAAAACGCCGAATTCAAAAACTTGAAAATTTCTTATGGCATTTCCCATGTTCAAAACAGTAAACACTGCTATTAGAGGAAATACAGTAGTTGTTTAATTGCGTTAAAACCCCAAAATATTTTTTTTCCTAATTTAACTAATTTAAATAAACTGATGCATCATTTCATGCTCCTAAAAAACTGCACAATTCGTATTTTTTTAGCCCTTCGTCCCATGCAACAGTTTTTAGGCGCAATTTTAGAAACAAATAACGGTTTAGAAAACAATATTAAAAAGTTTGTCGGTTTACTCATCTACATTTTGTTATTTGGAATGTACTACTTACAAGGGAGTGACGCGACATGACCGACCTAGAATTTAGAAAGACCTATTTCAAAAAATCAGGCTAAATTTAAATAGTACAAGCCCAATGTAACTCGATTGCATTTTTCGTCGTTTGCCTAGAATGGCGCGGCCAAGTTTAAAAAATTTAAATTTTAAAACTTTGCCGCCCTGTAGCATCTACCGATTTTGATAAAAGATTTTTTTTTAATCTGAAGCCGTGATATAAAAAGTAATTTCAAGATTTTTGAAAATTTTAAAATTTTAATATTTTTCAAAACATGGTTTAAGAAATCGAGACTCAAAAATATAGATTTTCTAAACTTTTTTTCAAAAAATATAAAATTTTCGAATTTTTTGAAATCCTGAAATAACTTTTTATATCACGGCCTCAGGATTAAAAAAAAATAAATTTCATCAAAATCGGTTAAGAACTGTAGAAGCTACAGGGTGGCAAAGTTTTAAAATTTGAATTTCTTAAAACTTTGCCGCGCCATTTTGGGCAAACGACGCAGAATGCAATCGAAATAATCGAATTAATTTGGGTATGTAATTACTATTTAAAAGTAGCCTAATTTTTTGAAATAGGTCTTTCCGAATTCCAGGTCGGTCATGTCATGTCACTCCCTTGTTAGTTATGACCTTCCGAATCGTGTATCACTCGTTATTTGTTTATTGTAGCAAAACTCTTTGACACGCAAGTATATACTTAACTATAAATGTTTGGCTTTGTTGTGACCTTAAATGAAGCCAGGCCAGAATAAAAATTAATTTGGGAAACCTAACTTTACTTTACAATCCAATTAAGTGCATTTAAACTAAATTTAATCTCAAAAAGTCTAATTCAAGCTGTTAGTAGATCATTTTAAAAGGTTTTTGTTATTTCATGATTTTTCTGAAAAATGGAAAAATTCCATAGGGGAGACCATTTGTTCACTTTTTTTTAACATAGGAAATCCCATAAGGAATTTTCAAGTTTTTGAATATCGCGTTTTTCAAACATTTTAAAAATTTATTCTGAGAAGCAAACACCAAAAATGCACTCAAATGACCTTAATATCAGAGTTTGGGGAAAGCTGGGGAAACTTAACAAAAAAAACTAAATTGCAATGTCATTAAACAAAGTTTGGGAGTCATAATCCGGATGAATGTCAAATGACACAACAGATCGATTTGGTCTAGGAAATTCTTCAAACAGTGGACCAGTTCCTGCTGTGACAATTAATTGCACAGGATCAACACCGCTGACGCAATGCGCGGCGGTTATAATGTACAGCGCATTTTGAACAGCACCTGCTGCACAGTGTGCTGCTTTGTAATTGCTAATTAAAGCAATTCGAACAGCGTGGTCCCAAGTTAGCCCGCCCTTTAATCCTATTATCCTGGTTGAATATACGGTTTCAAGGGTTGTACTAGGCTTGACTGTGTTTTCATTACTTAGTGTTGAATTTAAATTATTAAGAATTATTCCGTTGCATCTAAAGTAGTTTAGGTTGTTATCTAGTTCAAAATAGTATGTTAAATCCTCAACATAGTAATACAGCTAAAATAAAAATGTCTTATGGTACACACTTGAGCTATTTAATTTTTTTATATTACCTGAAGTTATGTAAAATACTCCAAATAGAAAGGAGAATAAACTAATAAAAACTTACTAACTAAACTAAACTAAGGAAAACAAGGCACCCACACAATGATTTATTTGTAGTTATATCCTAATTTACAAGTAAGTGCTCTTTCTACAACTATTTTAATAAAATACTAATTTTTGTCGAACAACTTTTATTTTTTTAGTAAGTTTTATTAATTATACATTATAGGTGCAGTCGTGTTCTTTCGATAAAGAGGTTTGAACATGCACTACTAGCAGAATTTCTAATTATTTAAACAATTTCCACGTACTGTTCCATACTTTTAAAATTTTTACGTACTTTTTAAAAACATTAAAAACGTAGTGATTTGCTTGTTTAAGGACGATATAATATCGTCTATGAAGAACCAAAATGACCCAATTTTCAATTTATAGTAAATTAAAAATCAGCCATGTCAAACAAATAGAGAGTAAATAAAATAAACGCTGAAAATGCTAAAATGTTAATTACGAGTTACTTAAATATGTAAAATGTTCTAATTACATGTTTTTTAAAAAGTAACAATATTCTTTTGCTTATTTTTTAAAAGGTAAAAATGTTCTATTTAAGTGATTTACAAAAATTTATTATGCCCTATTTACATGTTGTTTGAAAAGTGCAAAATATTCTATAACCATGTTTTTGAAAAGTACACAAGGTTCTATTCACATGCTTTCATGAACATGGTATTTCAATTCTTTTGTGAATTTTTCATTTTGGCTGGAAACTAAAAATGAATATGGGGCATTTTGGTTCCTTACAGATAATAGTTTATGTAAAACCTTTTATTAGTAACCAGCTTAGATAAAATTATTACAAACAAAATACTATAACTTAAACTAACAATGATGTTAGCTGTTGCTGAAGTTTGCCGTATCTTGTACTTGATAAAAATAGTCTCGCGTCTTTAGCTATTTTTCGGCACTATTGTTATTCATATAATTTAATTTGACATGGCATTTTTACGATATAACACTTGGAAAATTACCTTACAAGTCAACTGGACGCATCTTGCAGCACTTTTCGTGACATTTCCCACTGCCATTTGTCTTAAATTCTCGGAAGCAAAATGAACAGCTAAATGGCTATTCAAGAGTATGTGATTGGTGGACAGCTTGACTGTAATTTGTGTGATACGCTTTTGTACAAAGTTGACACTTGAAACTTTTTATTCTTGTCCTGTCATCTTTTAAATGAAGGCGACTAACGTGCCGTTTTATTTCTGATGGCGTTACTGCCACGAAAGAACATGATTCCGACTCTGGACACTTGAATGGTTTCTCCCTAAGATGCCTCCTTAAATGATCCTTTAGATTTTGAGATTTCCTTAGTTTCTTTCCACACAAGTTACACTCAAACTGCTTAAGTCCTGAGTGTATTACAAAATGCTTTTTTATATTACTCCGATATTTGGCTGAAAACTTGCAAAAGTGACACCTAAATGGCTTCTGGTCTGAGTAAACTCTGAAGTGTGGTTTTAAATTGGATAAACTGCAAATTTGCACTGAGGACACTTAAATGGCTTGGCTTTACCTTTATTTCTGTGAAATGTCTCAACATGCTCCGCTATGCTTTTTTCGTAGTTTGTTCTCCAACTGCATTCTGGACATTTGTACTTGAGCTCCAGGTCGTGACATTTTAAATGTGTTTTCAAATTATGCGCGTAGTGACTTGAGGACTCACAGTTGGGACGGGGACATATGTATCTTTTGAGGGATTCCGTTGGAGAGTGGCTGATCATGTGTCCTTTCAGTTCAGAGGGAATTTTAAATTTCTTGGTGAAAAAAGTGAAAAAAAAACAGAGCATTGTGTGCAAAACATCAAAATGGCCTACATTTAAATAATTTAAAATCAACATTATTATTACTAAATTAGCGCTATGAAGAAAATATCCAAAACGTAAATTACTTTTTTTAAGCGTGCAAAATGTTATATGACCATTTTTTTTTCATTTTTAGAGGTTCTATTTGCATATTTTCGGAAAGTGTCAATATTAGTCAGTTTGCATGTTTTTTTTTAAAGTAGAAAAATATTTTACAACATACATATTATTTGAAAGTTTGAAAGTGCAAAATGTTTTATTTACAAAATTTTAAAAAGCGCAAAATGTTTAAGTTCCACATATTCTAAATTCTACAATTCTCATTAAATTTTGATAAAATTTCATTTTTTGTGATCCTTTTAACGTAGAACTTTAACCTAAATGTGTATGATATTACATAGCAAAAAGAAATTAATTTTTAACATTTAATTTTTGATTAGTTAAAATTTAAATCAATAAAATTAAACATGAATTTAAATTACTTGATACATAGATTTTATATTGTGTGTTTACACTATCTAAAAACAATGTTGTTTTATAGCTTACAAGTACATAAATATACACTCAGATTTAAATTGTATATCACAAAAGAATGATTTTACTATTTGAAATGGGTCAAGTCTAATAAAACAATCATTTGTATATAATTATTAATGATAGCGCATAGAATTGGTTTTGCTTAAATTTTGTGTTTTAACGATTGTTTATTTCATTTATTGCTTTTTCAAGGGCAGTGATTTCATACATACATGGCATTGCTTGTATATAACTGTTATTCTTTTAATTTTTTAATGCTTTAAAATTGGTCATTTGAAACAAACTCACATGTCAGTAGTAACAACTATTCTCAGTAGGACTGTAGGAGTCATTTGGAAAACTTAAACAAAGAAATTTAAAAAAAAACAATGAAACTTCTAATCAACAAATCTTCGCGTTCTGCAACAGTGGCCCTTCTAGTTGCTCAGATTTTTATCATTAAATGTGTCATGCTGCCTCCAGTAGGCGCAACAAGTAAAATTGCAACTCTGTACGCTGAGGATGGAAGCAACTTAACACTTTTAGGACGGAATTCTCCTGATTTGACTCTTGAAAATTTCGATAATAGGGTCAAAAGTGTCAACGCTCAGGGAACGTAAGTTTGCAACAATCTAAACTAGTGCAATCATTACCCTTTAAACAAACAATTACTGTAAACAATTTAAATATAATGGAAATGTATATCGTCTGTGAAGAACCAAAATAACCTATATCCAATTTAGGCTACAATCAAAATGAGCTATGTCTTACAAACAAAATAGGAAACATGCATAAAATGTTAATAACGAGTTTTTGAAAAGGTGCAAAATGTTCTAATTCCATGTTTTTGAAAAGTGTAAAACGTTCCATTTGCATTTTTATGAAAAGTGCAAAACGTTCTATTTGCATATTTTTGAAAAGTGTGACATGTTCTATTTGCATGTTTTTGAAAAGGGGCAAAATATTCTAATTCCATGTTTTTAAAAAGCGTAAAATGTTCTATTTGCATGTTTATGAAAAGTGCAAAATGTTCTATTTGCATGTTTATGAAAAGTGCAAAATGTTCTATTTGCATGTTTTTGAAAAAGTGCAAAATGTTCTAATTCCATGTTTTTGAAAAGCGTAAAAGGTTCTATTTGCCAAGGCAAGTAGAATAATAAGGTACAGTCAATCGCAATGGTAAAGTTTGAGAGGGAGTTTTTGGTGGTGAGGTGGAAGAAAAAGTTGGCGCGAAGTTTGTATACTCCATAAGCTCAGCATTAGCTTTTTCTCAAATTTTAAAATCTGTCTACCTCAAAATTTTCGAAACTAATCCCAATGCTATTTTCACACTAGTGAACTATGTCTTGTGCTCTTTCATTTGACACCTATTTCAATAATATTGGCCCATGTTTGCCCGACCTTTGACCTGTTGAAGTTGATATGTTCTGTGTGGATTTATATTACGGCAGAAATTTCTGGCTGCCAGATGACGTCAAAAACGAGGGGCGCCGTCGAAACCGACCCCCAAGTCGATTGACTGTACCTTATTATTCTACTTGCCTTGCTATTTGCATGTTTATGAAAAGTGCAAAATGTTCTATTTGCATGTTTATGAAAAGTGCAAAATGTTCTATTTGCATGTTTTGAAAAGTTGCAAAATGTTGTATTTACATATTTTTGTAAAGTGCATAATATTGTATTTAAATGCTTTCAAGACATGTTGGAATATTTTTGTAGATAGTTAATTTAGTTTTTAGCTACAAATGGATATGGGTCATTTTAGTTCTTCTCTGACGATATTCATATTATTACAAAATAAAAAAAGTTATCCTTTTACATTTCTAGATGGATACTTTACGCAGATTATAATTACGTTGGGCCATTTCAATTGATAACTAACACTTTTAAGGAAGTTGAGCATTATTTACAAGGTGAGACGTCTTCAATACGATTAGTGGGATCATCGGACGACAGTGAAGATAATATAATCACTATCTTTGAAGAAAAAAACTTTCAAGGCGAGCTATTTTTCACTGACAAAGACATATCCTATGGGAGAATTGCACTATCTCTCATCGTTACAGGAAGTGAGCCATGGACTATTTTTGAGACTACCAACTTTGGAGGAGACTCGCTCTGCGTCTACCCAAGCAATATGTACGACTTATATGATATTGGAATACCCAACGACATAATTGGCTCCGTCCGTCTTGGCTGCATTGAGTAGCGTAATTTAAGAAAAGAAATGTTCTTTACATAATTACAGATGAATAATAAATGTAGGTTTTAACTTATCAATTGATTTATACAGTTTCCTTAAATGTAAAATTTCAAATTCTAACTTTTACTTATTATTGTAACATTATTTATCTATCATGTAAAATACTTCACAAGTTAATCGAATATATTATTTTTGAGATTTAACAAAACACAATTTTCAAACGGATTTAAATGTAGCATTATTTTTTGGTTTTTGTTTTAGGGGATGAATAAAATTCAAAATATTTTCGACTTGTTGTTCAAACAAGTATTTTATGAAAAATAAGCTTATATCTTGTATGCGACTGTTATTAAATTTTACTACATAGTAGTGTGTTCTCTTGCATAATTAATCTACTGACGATGTGGTCGAATTTTAACTACAGTTTCAGTTGCGTATCTCAAAGTTTGGTAGTGTTAAATATTTGCATATTTACCGAAACTTGATACTCTAACCTGATTTTTTATTCATTTTTTTAATGACTTTTTATAGTTAGGAAATAATTATTTACTTCAATAACATAGTTTTGTATGTAGATGATTTGCATGAGGCTTAAGAATGTGAGTCATAAATTTATTAGTTCTATGAAACTATTAAATGTAATAATTTAGCCGATTATGGCTATGACAAGGCACGTTATTAAATTACAATGAAGTTGTTCCAAGGTTCCGGTAGTATTAGGCCCTGCTCGCCTCGGCCCCACCGTATTAGGCCCCGCAATGTCGGGTCCCTCTTGGATTTGGTCACTGCTTGTAGCCGGTCCTGCTTTATTCGGTCCCACTATTTATGAATTATTTGTAATGAATACATACTGCGGAATTGAACTACGAATGTTAGCTGTGAAGTTAATTACTGCGATGAGTTATTTCGTGGACGTGATGACGTGTCTTTGCACTAATTCTCCCGCCGTTCATTCAAGTTCTAGAACTATTTCTCTGTCCTGTTCTGACTGCACCAGAATGTACAAAGTTTACTGAAATGGAAACTTTAGATTTTGAGTTAATTGTCGACAGTGATGAAAGTAGTAGCGATATAGTCGAGGTCGAAGTTCAAGCTAAAACAAAAGATACAGTCAGCAAAACTAAACGTGGGGGTGAAGTTATATGGTATGAAGGCTTCGCCTCGGCAGTGCTAAACATACCACGCTATACCACGGAGTACCACGCTATACCACGCTATACCACGGGGTACCACGCTATACCACGCTATACCACGCTATACCACGGCATACCACGGCATGTATAAACCTATACCACATACCCACGGGTCCCCACGCAATACAAACTTATCCCCACGGGTCTTCACGCAATATAAACTCATACTCACGGGTTCCCACGCAATATAAACTCATCCCCACGGGTCCCTACGCTATACAAACCCATCGCGACGGGTCACCACGCCATATAAACTCATCCCCACGGGTTCCTACGCAATACAAACTCATCCCCACGGGTTCCTACGCAATACAAACTCATCCCCACGGGTCCCCACGCAATATAAACTCATCCCCACGGGTCCCCACGCAATATAAACTCATCCCCACGGGTTCCCACGCAATACAAACTCATCCCCACGGGTCCCCACGCAATATAAACTCATCCCCACGGGTCCCCACGCAATATAAACTCATCCCCACGGGTCCCCACGCAATATAAACTCATCCCCACGGGTTCCCACGCAATACAAACTCATCCCCACGGGTCCCCACCCCATACAATCCCTTTGCCACGGGTCCTCACGGCTCCACACGCAATATGACTCTATACCCACGGGTTCTCACGCAATATAAACTCATCCACACGGGTCCCTACACAATATTGGCAAAGCGATTGTACGGCGTGGGGAACAATGGGTATGGGTTTATATGGCGTGGGGAGCCGTGGGGACCCGTGGCAAAGGGATTGTATGGCGTGGGGAACCATAGGTATGGGTTTATATGGCGTAGGGAGCCGTGGGGACCCGTGGCAAAGGGATGGTTTGGCGTGGGGACCCGTGAGTATGATGTTATATTGCGTGGAAAGCCCTAGGGACCCGTGGCAAACAGTTTGTATGGCGTAGGAACCCGTAAGTATAAGTTTATATTGCGTGGCAACCCGTGGGAATGAGTTTGTATTGCGTGGGGACCCGTGTGGATGAGTTTATATTGCGTGAAGACCCGTGGGGATAAGTTTGTATTGCGTGGGAACCCGTGGGGATGAGTTTATATTGCGTGGGAACCCGTGGGGATGGGTTTGTTTGGCGTGGGGGCCCGTGGCTATGAGTTTATATTGCGTGGGAACCCGTGGGGATGGGTTTGTTTGGCGTGGGGGCCCGTGGCTATGAGTTTATATTGCGTCAAGACCCGTGGGGATAAGTTTATATTGCGTAAGGACCCGTGGGGATGAGTTTTTGTGCGTGGGAACCCGTAGGGACCCGTGGCAAAGGGTTTGTATGGCGTTGGAACCCTCGGGTATGAGTTTATATTGGGTGGGAACCCGTGGGGATGAGTTAATATTGCGTGAAGACCCGTGGGGATAAGTTTGTATTGCGTGGGAACCCGTGGGGATGAGTTTATATTGCGTGGGAACCTGTGGGGATGAGTTTATATTGCGTGGGGACCCGTGGTATAGGTTTATACATGCCGTGGTATGCCGTGGTATAGCGTTGTACTCCGTGGTATAGCGTGGTATAGCGTGGTACTCCGTGGTATAGCGTGGTATGTTTAGCACTACTCCTTCGCCTTTACTTATCACAAGACTGCAAATAATGGTAATGTCAGATGAAGATGCAGAAGGCGAGCTGGAACTAAGTGCTGTGGTGCTGTTATGGATTCGAAATTAAAGGGAAGATTTTTGTCAAGGCCCCATGAACCAGTTCATTTACCTGATGGGGAAGAGTAAGTACGAAATAGGAATACCTTATTAAATGTCTAGCTGTAAGTAGTGGTAGTAGGCCAGTAGTTAATTTATTTTTGTTGTGTATTTAAATAGACACGAGGCTGACGAATGTAGGGAATTATTAAAGGAGCGGGCTTTATCACACCTGGAGGTAAAATTTGAATTTTTTTAAACTTTGGCGGGCTATTGTGATTGAACAACGCAAAATGCAGTCGAGTTACTTTGGATCCCCACTATTCAAAAGTAGCCTGTTTTTTGTAGCCATCATTTTTTGAAATCGACGGGCCTTATGTAAAACCATTCCCTTGTAAGTACAAGTGACACGCCTGTGATGGTGATCAATCGTAATGGTGATCAGCAGAGTTCTTGCTAAACAAACTACTGTCTTTACAATTTTTTGTCTCTAGTAGTGATGTAGATTATAGTCTCAAATACCTATAATTATACTTGTAATTTCAGCTCTGTTCCTTAAAAACCATGGCTTGGTAAAATTAAGGAAGTTTTAATCCCTTTTCATACTATATCAACTATAGGTAGCCACTCATCATCATCTTTTAGGATCACCTTTTACGGCAACTGGAATTTTGAGATTTTTTTCACTTTTTTCAGACTATGACATGTGGGCCTCTTGTTTTCTTTAATTTTAGACACCTAATATGGTTTGGTTGATACAGAATTTACAGACAAGTACAATGGCGTACAACATGCTTCGCTACAGTGCTGTAAATTGTTATTATTGTTGTATTATTGTTATACGTTTTAACATTGACTTAAAAATAACAGTAACATTAACAAAACTAGATTTTCAATGTTTACAAACGTATAACAATAATACAACAATAATAACAATTGACAGCGCTGCTTCGCTATACGTCAATTGTTTAAAAAGATACAGGTTCTTGACATTTAAAAAAAATAAACCTAATTACCATTAGGACGGACTCTACAACAACCTGCAAAAATATCATGATTCTCAAATGGAACATTTTGCAATTTTTAAAAACACTGAAGTATGGGATTTTGCTTTTTTAAAAAGCATGTAAATCGAACGTTTTGCACTTTTCAAAAACATGTAAATATATGGAATTTTGCACTTTTCAAAAACATATAAATATGGAATTTCGCACTTTTCAAGAACTCGCAAATAAAACATTTTGGACTTTTCCAAAACTCGTCATTATAGGATTCTACGCATTGTACTCTCCATGCATCTTATTTAAGTAGTACTATGTTTTTCACATAACTCAATATAATATCAGATTAAATTCAAAATGACTAATTTTGATATTTCTCTGTCAAATTGCATTGCATTAAATAATAATAGGCTCTTATAAAATAAAGCATTGTTAAGTATTATACCTAATTGTTTTAAATGTTCTGATAATCTAATAACTAATAATAATAGCATTAACATTACCACATTATCTATTAGCATAAAAATACAAAACAATTCTTTTCCTTCTATCCACTCTTTTTACACAAGTGCTGATTTGCTGATACGGGATACATGGCTTTATGAGCTACACAATGCTTGCTTATGGCAAAAACGTGAAGAGATGAGCTAAGCTATACACTGCGAGTTATGACGAACTTTGTCGATAAAGGCGCGAGTTTTAAAAGTAATTCCTATTTTGTACAAAATGATAAATGATCAGAATTGGAGAGGTCCACAGTTGACAGTTGACAATAGTCCGCAATCTACAATTGAAGAATTCGTGGGAGTATTAAGTCAGTCAGTTACGGTTTGGAATAAACAGAATCGAATCAATAGTTACTTAGTTAAATGAAGTTGCTTGTATCTTTTATAAACTTGAATCATTCAGTTTCTTCAGTTCAAGCAAGTTAGTCAAATTGTCGGATGACAGTACTGTCAACTGTACCTGCACATCAGATAGCTGGCTGTCAATTCTTTATTGTATTTTTTTATAAATTGCGAGGTTTGTGTAGAAACTAATTAGGATTTGGCATTTGGCTGATAACTGACAGTTGATATGCAAATAGGCTTGAGAAGAAGAAGTATTGAGTTAAGGGGGTAATTTTAAGTGTAAATTGCCCACACGTGACCAGATATTAGTTTGGACGTTCAACATTTGCCTTGTTTGTCGCATTGTCGTACGTATTATTGTATTTTAAAACTGGATTTTATCTGGCAGAAACATAAAATGTGTGGCAATACATGTCCCCAACAATCAAAATTCGTGGTGTTTAATAATATGTAACATTTAAAGCTTTACGGCGTATGACGTAAGGATTTAGTAGTGAATAATGGTTACCGCTTTAATAAATAATAACTGTTAACATCCAGCAGCAACAATTGTAATTCATGCCATTAATAGTTGATAGTAAGTTTTCGTAACGATAATATAACAATTAAATCTGTGAACTGTTACAAAACTTATTAGTAAGCCAGTAAATTTTAACTATGCTTCTAATACCTCAAACATCAGGGAACTGCAAGGCACCCGACAGCTGACGAAAACCGTGCCAATCTACCCGACGGTTGACGGTCGTCGGCCCAAAGTGCAACTCTGTATTAATTCATTTCTGTTGTGCCAGTTAGTAATAATAAGGTTTCTTGGTTGGACTGTGTTGTAAAAGAAAGTACAAAATGCGTAACTAAACATTTGTGGGAAGGTCTGATGAATGTTTGTTTAATTAAAGGAATAGCTTTAAGAAAATAAGATTCAAAAATATAATGATATTTTACGTTTGAAATAAAACAAACGTCGTGTGAGTTGTATATTGAGCCGACGATCGTCGGGAATTTTGTGACGATGTACGTCCGGCCGTCCGGTGGATTGCAGGTAATCGTCCGGCGTTGGGTCAGTTGCAGAAATATTTGTAGAGCAGGCTGCATCGCATCGGACAAAAATTCGGGCATCGGGTGGTTTGCAGAAAATCGTCGGCCGTCGGGTCAGTTTGCAGAACTTTTCGTCGAGTGAGTTGCACATTATTAATACCGACGACCGTCGGGTAGATTGGCCCAGTATTTGTCGGCTTTCGGGTGTCTTGCAGTGACTAAAAATGCATCGGTTGTCAATTAATTCAGTAAATTCAAGTCACATCGACATTATCATGTGTTAAAAGAACGCTTTTAACCAATACTAGAGATCAGAAAAGTATGCCGAAGCCATCGCCACCACAACCAGAAGCTGCTAAGATTAAGATAATATTTTTATGTGAATACTGTTTTGAAGGCTATGTGAAACCAACTGACCTCATTGCTCACAAAAGGGAGAAACATATTGCAGAAGCAGCCGAGTTAGTGAATCTTTCACTTGGAATCAAAGAAGGATCTACTGATTGTGAAGACCCGAACCAGGAGAAAACTGAAAATGTTCCTGTTGTCTTACCAATAATAACAAGGTACACTAATAATTTATTATTTTAAGGACGTTTTATTAAACTATAAATATTCACTTAATAATTATTTGTTGCTTAATTACTAAAATCAATTTCTAATATTAATAGCAATCCTACGCGTATATGGCGTATAAGTATTCCTATTAACTAAGTTAAAAATGCATTAAAACCAAAAAAATATTTTTTGTTTATTCCAGAGCAAGATCAAGATCAGGGGCCAGTATCACTCCACCTCCTACTCAGTTTCAAAATCAAAATCAGAACGAACTAAAACCGAAGACTAATACAACTACAAATTCAGAATCTAAAGCCGATGCAGCTAAAAATTCAGAATCTAAAGCCGATGCAGCTAAAAATTCAGAATCTAAATCCCATGCAGCTAAAAATTCATTATTTAAAACCGATGCAGCTAAAAATTCAAAACCTGACGCTGATGCAGCTAAAAATTCAGAACTTGAATCGACGCAGCTGCCAGCAGGAAGCACAGTTAAAGTGACAAAAAAACTACATCAGGTTCTTCGTTATAAGCCCAAACCAGTTCGATGCAAACACTGCTCACAGACGTTTACGAATAAATTCCTAGCTATTCGTCATGAACTTGTTTCGCATGGATTTTCCTTCCCCATAAAAATTGAGCCCTCTACTAATATCAATGTCCATGCCGATGCCGATGCCGATGCCGATGCCGATGCCGATGCCGATACCGATATTGCCGATCCTGAGCTCATTAGCTCCAATAGTTCTGCTCATATTGATGATTTCACTCCGAAACCTAACAATCCGACCCCCGCCGAACTCATAGAGACCGACACCGACATGGCTAAGTCTCTGTTGAATAGAGATGAAATACCATCGCCAACACAGAACATTAAAAATGCAAGTGTAACCTCAAAAGATAATAATAATGAAATCGAAATTAAATCAAAAAACCTGAAAATAAAGAAGTTATTTCCGTGCATATACTGTGCGAAAATGTATGGTTCGAAGCGATTCAGGGATGAACACCAAAGCCTGCACACGGGCCAGAAGCCCTACGCTTGTCGTCACTGTCCCCTAGCATTTAGATTCTCGACTACTCGTTGCAACCACGAGAAAGTTTGCCCCCGCAAGCTAAATAGTAGTGGTAAAGTAAAACAACTATCACGATATCGTCAAAGAAGAAACATCCAGCCGAATGCAAGTGAAACCAGTGACAGAACGGATAATGTTGACGCTGCAGAACTCTCACGGCTATCAGAAAATAATACTACCTCTGAATCCGAAAATGGAAACTTTGGAAATAATCAAAATCGTACAATAGCTACAGAAAGTGGAAACCAAAGTAATTCCTCAGCAACCCTGCCAGCTTTCCACTTATCTGATGTAAAACCGGATATTTCACGGGTTTCATTCCTTCCTCGGCCCATGACCTCAATGAACCCTACCAGCATTTGTAAAGTCGAATTTGATTTGGATTGCAGTAATACTAATGACCCTGCTTTAGAGGAAGTTAACCTTCTTCCCCAAGTCTATAAATGCAATTTTTGTCCCATAGAATTCAAACTCATGGAGGAGCGACTGCAACATGAGAAATCTCATTCAAATACTTCATTTTTTGAGTGCCTTCCTTGTAATTTAAACTTTGTGAGTCCAGCTGGACTGAGCGCCCATGTGAGAAGGCGTCACAGTAAAAATTGCAAATAAACTTTTGACAGCTATTTTATGAGAGTTGGAATTAGCTAATAGCATTGTAATCCTGTAATTTAATAACTACTAATATTTATATACATATTTTAATAATGTTTACTTTGTAATGTTTTTTCTCTCAGTATTTAACGAACTGTACTGTTATTTTTATTAATGAATCCAAACTACTTAAGTTTGTGTGCGTAGGTGTTATTGTGTTTTTTCCAAAAATTAGAATACGTTTGTTGCTTAAGAATTCATTAGTATACGATTGTGTGCTGCATGTAGCTTAATCTATGTAACCAATATTTCCATTTATAAAATTCCGATTTCCTGGGGATTAGTGGAATATCTCACTCCAACAAGGTGTAATTCTGTTCATTTCTTGAATTATGTTTTTTAGTGTATGTTTAAAATTGACATACGTGCCAATAAAATACAAGCTAAATGTAACTGTTGCAAAACCCTAGTTTGTATTAATTTAATTTAAATTTTGAATGTTATATTTCTTATTTCATAATTCTGTAATGCATTCGTGACTTTAAAGAGCTAAGCAGTTTGTGTAATTGAGTCATGTCACTTAGTTCAGATAAAAAGGCGGTGGTATCTGTTTAATTCTAGAAGGTACAATTTTAATTTTATTTTAACTTAAATTTTGTTCTAACATGCAAACAACACGCATTCCTATCACTCAGAAAGACTTTAATCGTGCCGGACTGATGTATTGCACTCTAACAGTATTGTAATCTTCGGTGTGGGCTCACGCTCATTGAAATTACTTGACAGAACTCATCATTACGTGTTGCACTACTTTTCAAATGATCATTTGTCAGCAGTAGCCCTTCTATCATCAACCCTTTTGACGCTAGCAGAGCCTAATACGTACATAAATTAAATGCTAAAAAGTTGTCATAATTCAAATCGAAATGAAATTGTATTTTGCAACGTCTACTTTCGTAACTAGTATATCATTTTTGCTACAATTCTCATGCCATTCACAAATTCAAACATTTCCCATCGAGCAAGAACAGAGCTTGATTTTGCACGATGCATTGCATCCACTACATGATTGTCAGTTTGTCATCCTGATTGAAAATCCCAAACAAGAATTTAGCTTCTCCCTTCAAAACATCCTCGGTGGAATTTGGCGTAGGTTTAAAACAATGGTTCAAATTTACAGCAACGTACGTCTTTTAAACAGGCAGGGTCAGTATTTGAGGTATCACGAGGTAATGTGTTACGTGAACGTTATGACACCTTCCGTTCCAGAAACTCACGCTAAAATAAGGTATTTAAACGAATTTCTTTTTTCAGATAGACATTTGGGCCACTTTATATTTAGCAACGTTCAAAGTATAGTTGACATTGTAATGTTAATAATTCCAAAATCCTTTAAACCTGAAAATATTGAGTTTCATCTAAGCCAAGCTTGTCGCATGCCACTTAATTTTATTTTATTAGTCTTACACTGTGAAAGATATCTGCATGTGCCAGAGCCTCGTATGTTCAAACTTGAGCTGAAATGTGGACAAACAGAAACATTTGGAATGATAATTCCTAAGAAATATATTCCAATATTTTCAAAACACCTGTGGGATGTTTATCAGAAATCATCATTTATGTCTAATGAAACGTTGTTTGAGGCTCCAACAATATGGCAGTTCCAAATTGCAAACGTGGACGTGGCTTTTCAAGTCCTCAGCCGCCTTTATAATGTTGGAGTGGTCAACTTCTGGTCTCATATATGAGTGATGCTGGAGGCCGCTGGGCGCTTCAACAGTTATTTAATACTATGTATGTACAAGGATGAGCCAAAATTCAAAAAAACAAGTCAAAACCAATGAAATAGCCATTCCCCTCAGCGATTCAATGATTGCGTCTGCATTTTACTGTTTGTTTATTGGGGTTGGACTTGGACTTTTTGGATTGGCTGAAGAAGTGGTTCAAAAATGTTCGATAATTTATTAGCAGAAAAAAATACACGAACAAAAACTCACATCATAAGATGATCAATGAAGTAATATAATTACAGCTTATGTAATTATATTCTCTTTTATTCTTTATTATCTATTAACTGTGCAGCTTAAAACCGTTTGATTTTTAAATAATTCCACAATATAAAAACACTGTCAAAATACAACATTAAGTTCAGTGGAACAGAGCGACCCTTCCAAATTTCTATTGTTTTAACAGTTTTCATTGGTTCGTACAAATCAAAATATTCTTCCCATTTGGTATCCTTGTCAAAAGCAAAAATCCAAAATGTGACTTTTGCCAACCGAGGAAACAAATTTTTAGGCTGAATTCCTGGTAGGAAATATTTTTTCAATGCGGATGCCTTTAAATGTCCCATTAAAGTTGTTTCATCTGTCACTTCATTCACTATCGATTGGATTTCAGTTACGGACAAATTTAACAATGTGACGCTTGGAAATTTTGGAAACCTAATCAAATCTTTACCAGGGAGCCCAAATAAAAATCCGCAGGGTGAGCTAAGGCCAAATTGAGTTAGTTGCAGTGACGTTCTAGCAAGCAAATTCTCAATTAAAATCTTAGCTCGAAGTTTTTCCGGATTCTGAAAGTGGACAACATTGTCGAATGCAATCTTGATTTGTTTCAGCTGAAGGACAAGACCACGTTTAGTAAGGGCACAACTGGAAAAAAGCTTCTCGTACAATTCCATGGTTTTGGAGGTTGGATAGAAATAGAATGACGCAAGCAAAGGAAAATTCTTGGTTGTAACAGTCGGATGAATTGCCGTACAATAATCGGAATTAATTACTTTCAAGTTTACTGCTGCCTTTAAAATGTCGTCGATTAACCAACCTGGGGCATCGCAGTGTTTTTTATACGTCAAGCATTCTAAATACGGCAGCGTAAATTCGCTTGGAAAATCCCAACAACAATGCAGAGGACATACAGTTTGGTGGACTGGACATGAAGCACGTTTCGTCATGTCCCAGTGATTTGGAAATTTTCTCAAGTGAATATTCTTAGCAAATGGAATTTGTTCCACGAGAAGCTTTTGCAGCATTTCAACAGACACAAATGGCTCATCTGTTAAACGTACTGTGGTGTGTGGGGGTTCCATTGGGTATTTGACAACATATTTCTTTACGGGCGGCTCACACATCAAATCTAATGTGAGTCCATCAATTTTGTCTGGTCCAAATTTTGACAGAAAATCTTGAAGATCTTGACTGCCCAAGTATCCATAAGAAAAGGAGTACACCATAGATGGGAAATTTACAGATGTTCCAAGAACGTTCAAGAAGTCATTGAGCGTGTTTCCGCAGTTGAATTCAATTTCTTTTTTAAGCGATTTACCAGATATGTAGCATCCTTGTTCTCGAATATATTCGAAATTTATTAAAATAAGTTGATTATATAGAAGAAATTTTGTTGCAAAAAAATCAAAGGTGGAATTTATCGCACGGCATTTGAGAATATCGAAGGGATCCATTTGTTTCAAAATTTCTATTAGAATCTGAAAAAAAAATAGACGAATAAAAAACTTGTAAACCCTTTTGAAATGAAAGCTAAGTTACATATAAACTGCTGAACCAAAATTTAAAAAAAAAATTAAAAATATTTTAAAATTGACATCAAAAAACAAATTACTTACCAAATCAATCGTAAAAATTACGTGTTGATCTGTATAAAAAGATATACAGTTCAGGTTGAAAGTATCTGCTACAGTTTGACACAAATTCATTATTCCTGGTTCAAAGTTAGTTTCTACGTGTAGTTTAGGTAATATATTATATTCTGCTGCTTTTATTCTGAAATAATTTTCTGTTTAATTCTTAGCCAAAAACTGTAACGGAAATGTTGTAGGCGTACCAAGGGACTTGACTCACTGACAATGCGTTCTGAGAGTTACTGTTCGTCGACCTAGTTATTTCATAATGAATGAGCCTCATGTGACTCATGTTAAACCGAGAAAAAATTGACAAGTATATTTTTCCAACTAAAATAAATAATTTTCCAAACTCCAGCTGTGCAACCCTTTCTAATTTTGTGCTCGTAAGTACCTAATACTCTATCCTAACGTCCTAACCACGCAGCAAGTAATTGTATGGCCTACGTTTAGCCACACATATCAGAATAATGCATATGTGCCGAAGATATATGTATTATGCACATAATGTGTTTGTGTGCGTGTGGATAATAATTTGGTTATTTTAAATTCACTGGAAGGAACATAATGTTATTTGAGGAATCATACACTATAAATACTATAAATTATTGTAAAATCTCCGAGGTCAAGGACCCCAAATAACACAATGTAAAAAGTTGACCTGTTCACCTTTTTTTTTTCATTTTTATTCATTTGCAGTGAAAAACGTGCGTAAGTACCTATAGGTACAATAAAGCTGTATAAATTTCCCACCTGCATTCAGTTAAATGCTATTAGACCTTTTTGAATTCATGTTTTGTGCATATTTTGTGTTTTATTTTGTCATAAACATGAGAATAATATGGGTGCTATATAATACGTTATTATGTCTCGACTGGTAAGTGATGTCCAACTTTTTTAACAATGTTTTTTAAAAAAAAATACTAACGTTTAAATATTATGTCAAAATTCTGATATAACAATTCAAAACAGAGTCTAAGAAAGAAAAAAAAATAAATTTTATCCAAATCAAATAGGAACCATATACAAATTACAGGGGGCGATGAAATATTAAAATTAGATTGGTTTTTAAACTTTGGAAGGACACTGTGATCAAACATCAAACCATATGCAAAATGCAATTTAGAAATGTTGTCGTCACTACACAGAACTTGGGCACAAGAACCTACCCGAAAATGACCTTTGTCTAAAATTTAGGCTAGAAATAGAGTGAGTTATTACGAATAAACAATATTTTAAAACAAATAATTCGAGCAAAATTTCAACTTCAAAACTTTATTAAGTGCAAAAGTTTATATTAAAATATTTTTTTAAAATAGCTTTAAGATAATTAAATTGAGCGTACGCTAAATGTTGTTTTAAAATATTATTTGTGATGCTTGCTGAGAGAATGCGACTTTAGACCGCAGTTGGTCGTGGCAGCATAACTGCACCCCTTCACTGGACATTTATAGGGTCGAATTATTCTCCCATCAGGTCTACATTTGCATCTCATCTCATGGGTAGATTTCTCGCCTGATGAGCAAAAACACTTTTCGCAAAACGTGCACTTGAATGATTTAATTTGAATTCCATCTGGACGCTGCCTGCAACGTTTTTCGTGCTCTTTTTTTGAGCTGTTCGTCTGACTTCCTTGTGAACAAAAAGAGCAGCTAAATGGTCTTTCGAGAGTGTGTGTGAGAGCGTGAGCGGATAAACCTGATTTTGTTTTAAACAATTTTTCACAAAGTGGACACTTAAAGCTTTTTTGATTCGAATGACGCCAACAAACATGCATTTTTATTTGTGATCTTGTTGCTGCCACAAAACCACATTCTGATTCTGGACACTTACAGGGTTTTTCTCCAAGATGTCTCCTTAAATGATCCTGCAGAGCCTGGGATGTCCTTATTTTTCTCCCGCACAAAAAGCATTTAAATAGTTTGAGTTCTGAGTGCACTCCAAGATGGGCCTTCAAATTATTTTTGTATTTAGTTGAAAAATTGCAAATTTGACACTTGAATGGTTTGTGGTCCAAGTGAAATCGAGAGTGTGATTTTATGTTGTACAAACTGTCACTTGTGAAATCGCATTTACTTTCACGACACTTGAAAGGCTTTGGTTTAATTGTATCTCCATGAATTCTCCTTACATGCTTAGCTATATTGTTTTTGTGTTTCGTTTTCCAACCGCATTGTGAACACTTGTGCTTGAGCTCTAGGTCGTGACATTTTAAATGAGCACCTAAATTTCCTTGGTAATGAGTTGAAAACTTACAATTGGGACGAGGACAGATGTAGTTTTTGGATTCCACAGAAGCGTGACTTAGCAAGTGTACTTTGAGAAATGGGAAGCTGCTGAATTTTCGGGGACACACAGAACAATGGAACGGGAGTTGCTGATGCACACGGGCCAAATGGTACTTGAGAAAATGCGGAACCCATGTGGAAAATTTGCACTTGGAAAATGTGCAATTTAACAGACTTTCAGACCTGTGACTTGCAGCTAAATGATTTAAAAGGAAGCCAGATGAAAGTTCTGCGTGACTTCGGCAGATAGGACACTTGTACAACTTGTCATTACGAGTTTTACATGAGGTTTTTCTTGAGTTTTTTGGACGTAATTTGTTTACAAGCGGCGGAACTTTCAGTCTTTTAATGTGAATGCGAATATGGCTGGTTATTCCGTTTAAAATCAAAAGGTTGTTATCACTGTTTTTGCTACTAATTTCTTCATGCCGCCTCTCTATTTTTTCTACACTTTTTTCAGTTTCTGCAGCGCCGTTAAAAATACTGGAATTTTGTTTTAACTGCGGTTTTAATTTTTCTGGAGATTGCTTTATTGCTTCTATTGTGGGTAGTTTCGAAAGTCGGACTTGAAGTTGAGAGTCAATGCCATGGGATTTTAAAAGTGCTTTGTAATTTTCCATAACTAGAAAAGTACAATTATTATTTGTCGTCATTAAATTGGTGTTAAATTGCCCACCCATAAATAAATGTGGAATTAAAATAAGACATTTAAATTAATTTAAAATAGGCACTGAAAAAAGCTTATGAATAAATTTATGAATATTTGAAAATGTGGTTTTTGAAAATAAAAAATATTATATAGTTACCTGCTATTTTAGATTTCTTTTCTGTAAAGCCAACTGGTTTTGAGCTCAAATTAAAATTAAAAATTAAAACTGATCTGTTGCTTTGAGAGACTTTGTAATTGTTCCGTGTCGGTGGAATGTTGAGCCAGGACTGAATCGTGGAAAAAAGAAGCTACTGTCGACTGTAGACTGCGTAGAGGTGGGCAGGTATTGTTTGTAATGTAGGTGAATGGTGAATGTAGTGATTGACCGTTAAGGTAAAGGTGTAGTTTGGCTCTGATGTACCTATGAACTGGGAACGTGCATAAATTGGGTGGAACAAAATTCCGAGATTTTGTTACCCCTATACTCACCCTTAGTTGGCATGTGCGCTAATGCTAAAGATGGTCATTTACTTAATAGTTAAGCTGATCACAGGGGAGTCAAAGAGTCCTTATTTTTGAATTTTTGGGATGACATCATTTATGGACGATCCCATTTACCTGGCTTTAGGTGTTTTACTATTTCTGAAGAAGAAAGGTTAACCGTTGAAGTAAAAGGTGTTGTTCAGAGAGGCTGTGATGTGATGAGCCCATACATAGGATTAATGGAGCCTTCCTACTGCTTTGGCTTTCAAGTAATTTCAACACCAAAATGAACAAAAAAGATAAAAATAAAGAAGCCTGCATTCCAGCTGCTGCATTCCGCTTCTGTCGTTAAGAAGTTCATTCAATTTGAAGGGAGCTCAAATTGTCTTGTAAGGCAGCTAAATGCCTTTGTAAACTTTTGCCGTTCTTGACGTGGACAAAAAGGGCTCAATGTTTTATTAAGATATTTTTGAAAAGCATAGTATATAGTGTTTTATTTACTTTTTTGTTAAATTTTTAATTTTTAAAAATTTTTCTGAAAAGTGCAATTTCAGTTCAAGTTACATATTTTTATACAGTATAAAATATTGTACCTATACAATCTTTTACAAAATGCTAAAAGTTGAATTTATTAATTTTTTTGAAAGTTGTCAAAATGTCCTATGTATTTGCATGTTTTTGTGGTCAACAAGTTTTATATATTTGTAGGTATTTCATTTGGTTTTAGCTATTAGCTAAAAATTTTGATGTTTAACAAATGAAGATATTTAAATTGAGCAAACCCAATGAGCAATGCTGTTGCATAATTGAAACTTGCTTTTATGTCAGATCTGTCATGTTAAAAACCTATGAGAAGCAAAATTTCAAAAAATAAACTATACTCTGAGAAAACACTTTCGTTTTAAAAAATATTGAATATTTATAGTATGGATAAAAGCTTGAAAAAAATTATTACTCTAATACATAATATCGTTCGACTTTGTTTTTAAATTCATAAAATTTTGTATGTGTTGCCGAGTTCCTATTATAACTTGTAGGTCAAAAAGAACTTTGACGTGCACGTAAATTGATTAATGTCAGTTCATTTAAACATGAGTTTGACAATTGTTACTTAAAACAGATGTACACAAAATTTTAGTAAACATTATTTATATTAAAATTTTTTTAAAGAAACTGGTGAAGGGTAGTGGACTCTGCTTAGTTGATACTTTCTTAGTGAAACTTGTTGGTATGATACTTAAGGTTGGACTTTTGGGTTGCTGCAAAGCTGCACCCAGCGATGGGACATTTAAATGGCTGAATGCTTCTCCCATCTGGTCGAAATTTGCATGTCATCTCATGGAGTAATTTATGAGATGTGCTACCAAACCTGTGTTCACAGAACTCGCATGTGTACGGTTTAAGTTTTTCACCTGGACGCATCCTGCAGCACATCTCATGTTTTATCTTTGAGCCATTTGTCCCAAATTCTCGTTTGCAGAATTGACACCTGAATGGCTTTTCGAGAGTGTGTGTTTTAATATGGGAAGACAAATGTTTTTTTCTATGAAACACCTTTAAACAAAGTGGACACTTGAAGCATTTTATTTTTGCCTTCCCATCTTCTGAGTGATGTTCATAACCGTGTGATTTTATTTCAGTTCTTGTTGCTGCCACAAAATCACATTCTAGTTCTGGGCACTTGAATGGTTTCTCCCCTAGATGCCTTCTTAAATGATCCTGTAGATGAGTAGAAGTTCTCATTTTCTTTCCGCACAAGTTACACTCGAACGGTTTGAGTCCTGCATGCATCACTAAATGGGTCCTAATGCTATTTCGATGTTTAGTTGAAAATTTGCAAAGGTGACACTTGAATGGCTTGTCGTCTGAGTGAACTCGGGAGTGTAATTTTATCTTGGACAATTTGTCAGCTGCAAAATTGCATTGATCATGAGGACACTTAAATGGTTTGGGTATATTCGAATTTGCATGAGTTTTCTCTACATGCACAGCTATGCTTTTTTCGTACTTTGTCTTCCAACTGCAATGTGGACACTTGTAATTGAGGTCAAGGTCGTGGCTTTTTGAATGCATTTTCAAATCTGCCGCGTAGTGACTTGCAAACTCACAGTTGGGACGTAGACAGACGTTTTGCTTGGATTCCGGTGGAGAGTGACTGAGCATGTGGCTGCGTAGGTGGGAGAAAGTTTTACATTTTTTGGGACAGACGGAGCAATGAAAAGGAAGTTGATGATGAGCAGTGGCCAAATGTGTCTTTAAAAAATGCGAAACTGAAGTAGAAAAGTCACATTTTGAAAATGCACATTTAAAAACCTTCTTTGACGTGTGTTTGGCTACCAAATGACTTTTCAAGAAGCCCATTGAAAGTTCCACGTCACACGCGCCTATTGGACATTTGTGGACCTGGTTTTTTCCGCGCACACGCTTTTTGTACGAGGGTTTTCTTACGTTTCCCGAGCCTATTGTATTTATTTGGTTTATTTGTACTTCAAGTCTTCCGATGTGAATGCGAGCGTGGCTCATGATTCCGTTTGAAATTAAAAGTTTTTTGTCACTTTTACCTTTGCTACTATTTTCTTTTATCTGCTTAGGAGGTATTTTATGTTCACGTTTTCCTATTTGTAAAGTGCCGCTCAAACAATGGCCAGTAGGCTTGACTCGTACTACAATCGTTTCTGGCTGTCTCTTTTCTATTAATGCAGTTGCGACTTGTGCTGCTGTTAGTACCTTTGAGAGTTGGACTTTAAGTTCGTACGTGATTCCGTGGGACGTCAGAAGTGCCTTGTCCCTTTCCATGACTGAAAGATATAAAATAATTATTTGTAAGCTAGTATTAAAACTTGTAAGCATTTTTGGTTGCTAGGCATTTAAAGCCCGGGACATTTTAAAAATTTTCTTGAAAATTCAAAACTCACAACGAAAGGTCACGACATGGGCGCCGAGTTTCAACTTAAGATCATATGCGGTGGATTCGGGTGGATAGAACTATGGTGGCAAGCAAACGCACCACTAATTATTTTTGTCTCAGGTCAACTGTATCGAGGTCATAGGTCATTTGCCGAAAAACGACCTTAGGGGAGACCACGTGTTCAATTTTATTTTGCATGTTAGATCCCATAGGAAAATTTTATTTTTTTTATTTATTTTATTTTTTTCTTTTATTTTTTTTTAATAAAAATGTTTGAACTTAACAAAACCCAGAAGTCAGTTTTCAGAAAATACTAAAAGAATGTGAAAATATCATGAAGTGGAGCTAGTACAGCAGTATCTCTAATATTTTGAAAATTTCTCTTGCATGACGGTTCCACTATGATAGTTGCATCGCTTAGTAAAAACACAACGATGTCACTAAGGTCAGAAATATGCCTTTAAGAGAAAATATATATTGTATATTTGCAAGTGTCAAGTGCACACTATTTAGGAAAAACAAATATCAGTGGTAATGGTAATGGGATCGTCCATAAAAGACGTTGGTAGGGCCAATGAGTCTACTTAGGTATTACTGTCTACCCATGTTAAATATAGTACATATAGTCATTTAAAGAATGAAGGGGGCGTTACATGGTCCAAAAATGTTATTATTTTGATGACGTCATTTGTGGACGACCCTAAACTATTTTAGTGGCAGAAGTCCCTACGCAGTAGGTTTCTCCTGCTTTATGGCGTTAATGGCTATTTTTGAATTTCTTCGCGAAATAAAAAATGAAATTTTCTTATTTGATCTAACATGCAAAATAAAATTGAACACGTGGTCCCCCCTATGTTCGTTCTTCGGCAAATGACCTATGACCTCGATACAGTTGACCTGAGACAAAAATGATTAGTGGTGCGTTTGCTTGCCACCATAGGTCTATCCAACGCATATAATCTTAAGTTGAAACTCGGCGCCCATGTCGTGACCTTTCCTTGTCAAATTCTTAAATTGAAATTTATATAAGAAAATCAAGACACCAAAAGGTCCCTTACCCATGTCACAATTTTTAATTTTATCAGATTTTCAGTGTATCTAGGGCACATTTAAAGCAGATAGGGATTGTGCACACATGACGTAATCAGTGGGGTCAATCAGTCTACTTGGGCACTTGTGACATATCCTATGTATCTTATGTTTGATTTTTTAAATAAATTAAGTTTTTGTAATCTCTTGAAAAAATAAATTCTAGGTTTTTGAAAATTTAAAACAAAATTTTAATAAAAGAATATCCTATTATTTTGGATTTCAAAAAATAGGAATTTTTCCAAAATAAATTTTTAAACATGAACTTTTTGAATTTTCTAAATCTTAGGCATGAGTTTTTATAGATATTGTTCTAGAGATCACAAAACTTTAACTTTTTAAAAAATCAGACGGGAACTAAAGGAGCTACAGGTCGGTAAATATTTAAAAAAAATTAAAAATACAATTTATTTTAGTTGTTTACCACTAAGCTTGTTGACACTTGATAATGTTGGCACTTGGTGTGTGGAATGTGTTTGTGCGGGTGGATAAAATGGAAAATTTAATTGATTTTTAACTCAAAAGTATTTAAAAATAAATTTTTAAGCTGGGTTTAGAGGCTCCGTAGCTAAAACGGCTCACTCTTGTTCTATCTGCAATGTGACTGTAGACTGTAGACTGGTAACCATGTACATTTAGTGTAATGGAGCATTGAGGCATGTGTTCAAAAGTACAAAAGCTACAAAGGCACATTTGAATTTGTTAGTCTAAACATACAAATCCTGGTTTACACAGCTGTTGCTCCTAATTACGAAACAAGTGGTAGAATTAATTAAGGGGGAAAGGGAAGTCAACTGCCCTGGCACTCACGATCAGAGGCAAAAGTGGTATGGAAATGGTTATCGTCAGCATTGAAGAGCGTATAATTATGGAGCCACGTCGAATAGGATGATGGAGAGAGTGTATGTTTTAGCGGCAGCTGTTATTTGTCGCCAGTTGTGTGTTTTATTAGGCAGAATGACGAGTTTAGATTTGTTATATCCGAATTCATTTATCTTTATTTAAGTATTTTATTAGGAGGTCATGCATATTACAATATTGCATAGCGTCAGTGAAGGCTTAAAACGTACCATATGATATGTTGCTAGCTAAATAAGGAGTGTTATAACTAATTGCTACAGATTTAGGCTACTCTGAACCTCCAAACTCCAAGCATGCATTTAAAGAACATTTTTAATGCTCGAACAAATTTTTAGTAAGTACATAAAACACTGTTTACTTTTCTGATTTTTTGTATTTTACTAATGAAGAGTTGACAGCCTTAAATGATCCAGAAGCAAAAACAAAAATAACTAAACGAATGCGCGTAAAAATTCGTGAAAACAAATTTGAGTCATGGTGTAAGATGAAATTGCAGGGCGCTGGAGTTAGTCAATTTAAAGACAACTTAAAAGGAAATAAGCAATTAATTAATAAATTGGGCTAAACGACTTCTGAATATGTAACCACTTTAAAAATGAATTCTAATGTTACTAGTGTAAGAGTAATTCCAGGAAGGAGCTTAGACGGAACCCAGTGCAGGCATTGCAGCACTGAGAAAGAAAGCCTTGGTCATGTCTTAGGTTCTTGTATCCGGGGAGAACTCATACGTAACAGTCGACATCATGGAATTCGAGAAATTATTGCAAAGGCTCTGGCTGAAAAAGGTTTTGTTGTGGAACAGGAAGTTCATTGTGTTGCAGAAAATGGATCAACTAGGACAGTGGACATTATTGCATATGACCCATCATCTAAAATTAGATATTTTCTGGATCTTACAATTTGGTTTGAGTTTGGGGATAGTGAGGAACAAGCGGTTAATTTAGAAAAGAAAGGAATTTACGAACCTTGTATTAGGTATCACTTGGAGAAATGGAATTTCAAAACTCTAGAAGTGACGGGTCTTTATATTGAAGCACGTGGGACCATTACAAACTTTTTTATGAAGTGGGCTAAATCCTTCTGTATACCGTCTGCAGTTGTGGATGATATTTTGATGCACGCTCTTCGAGGATCAATTATGATTTATAATCTTTATTTATATACTTAAAATTTATTAATGCATTATAACGTGTTGAATTTATTTTAAAATGTTTAAATTTTATTTAAAAATTTATTGTCTTGTATACTGAGCTGTGAAGCTATTGCAATTGTGCCACAGTGACTTAATAAAGTTTTTCTCTTACTTTGTATCATATCAATGCGTATTAAAAGATATTTTATACTTTCGAAAACATGAAAATCGGATTTTTTACACATAACTTATTTACATTTTTACAAAAACATGAAAATAGGAACTGTTTACACGTTTCAAAAAAAGTAAATAGGACTTTTTTACACTTTTTACAAAAACATACAAATGTACATTTTCTACAATTTTCAAAAACATGAAAATAGGACTTTTTAAAACTTTCCAAAACATTTAAATAGGACTTCTTTACACTTTTCAAAAACATAAAACTAGTACTTTTTTGCAATTTAAAAAAAATGTAGATAGGACTTTTTTACACTCTCCAAAACATTAAAATAGGACTTCTTTACACTTTTCAAAAACATGAAAATAGTACTTTTTTGTAATTTAAAAAAAATGTAGATAGGACTTTTTTACACTTTCCAAAACATTTAAATAGGACTTCTTTGCACTTTTCAAAAACATGAAAATAGTACTTTTTTGTAATTTAAAAAAAATGTAGATAGGACTTTTTTACACTTTCCAAAACATTTAAATAGGACTTCTTTACACTTTTCAAAAACATGAAAATAGTACTTTTTTGCAATTTTCAAAAAATGTAGATAGGACTTTTTTACACTTTCCAAAACATTAAAATAGGACTTCTTTACACTTTTCAAAAACATGAAAATAGTACTTTTTTGCAATTTAAAAAAAATGTAGATTGGACTTTTTTACACTCTCCGAAACATTAAAATAGGACTTCTTTACACTTTTAAAAAACATAAAAATAGTACTTTCTTGCAATTTTTAAAAAATGTAGATAGGATTTTTTACACTATTTAAAAAATGTTAATAGGACTTTTTTACACTATTTAAAAAATTTAGATAGGACTTTTTTACATTTTTACAAAAACATGCAAATATAAATTTTTTACACTTTTCAAAAAAATGAAAATAGGACTTTTTTGCACTTTTCAAAAAATGTAGACCAGGGCCCTGTTGCATAAACATTTACAAGTTCACAATTACAAGTTACAATTTACAAGTTACATTTTACAAGTACAAGTAAATTTAGTTGCATAAACATTTCAATGATTTTTCTCACACGTCACAAGTACTTGTAACTTGTCATAAAAACTTGTAGCGCGCGAATTCAAATCTTCAGGAAATTAAAATAATATCAGAATTGAAATTGCAGACGTCAGAGGTCACTATTATCTTGCATTTCGTAAATTCATGTTTGATTTAAACTGCTAACTTTTAAATTCTGAACTAAATTATAACCTGCATATTAGCCAGAAGTAAATTATGGCGAAAGTGTCCATTTTGACAATGATCAGAAACAAAAAAGATATTTTGTTTGGGAAATTCTCGGATAGCATCACAGCACAAGATAAGGAGCGCGAATGGAAAACCATAGCCGAATCTGCTCATGCTTTGGGAATCCTTCAGCTCAATAAATCATGAAAGGACCTTCGCGACACAGCATACACAAATTGGCGTAGAGCAACTGTCGTAAGTAAATTTGATTGAACCTTTAACCAATAAATATCATGAATTATAATTTTATTAGGAAAATGTTTGTGCGGTTTAGGTCATGTCGGTTGTCAGTCGCCCTTAAAAATCTAAATTCAAAACAAGTCGTTACCGGTTAACGTCAAACCAAACTTGTCTAATGTCTAACTTATTACGTACATACTTAATGTAATAACATATTGATGGCTTTTTATTGCAGACAAAACGTGATAAGAAAAACAAGACAGGAGGGAAGGGAGGGGCAAGTATACTATTTAGTGAAACCAATTTAATTATTTTAGATATCATTGGCCCTGATTCTCCAGGATTAGTTGGAATTTCTGGGGTGCCGCAGTCATCCGGATCAGACTCAGTAGTACCTGTTCGACCAATGATTCATGTAGATGATCAAAATTCGAATTTATCGGAGCTGGATTTAAATGCAGAGGATAATTCGACAACTCCAGCTACGGTATCTGCATCTAACCAACCGGCGCGCTCAAGAAAAGCGCTTTCTAATAAAAGGAGACGTCTAGCATCTGTAATTGACTTTGGTGATGTTGAGGAACTAAAGTGCTCTAAAGTTAAACTGCAAATTGAGGCCCTAAAGCTTGATAATAAGACAAAAATGCTGGACATTATAAGCACAGAAAAATCAATCAGACTTTCTCATTCTAAAGCGTCATTAAAGTTTCTGGAAGATGAATATGAAGTGGAAGTGTCTTCACCGACTTCTGACAATGGTAAAGAAGAGCATGTCTAAACTATCAATCCAAACTAAGTTAATGTGGCGATAACTCCACAAGGAATTCTATTTATTGTATTATTTTTAAGCGTTTTTGGTAACTATTTATGTGACTGGTACTTAAAGGGTTAAAATTTTTCAAAGCATTTTTACTGAATGATATATAAATACTGTTGAACAGGTAACTAATTTATAATAGTACGAATAAAATACAAAGTAATTAACAATATTTACTCGTTTTCAAACGAATTAATAAAATCTTGCAGTACTGCTCGGGCTGACGCTGGAGCATCTTCATCCATCTCTTGTATTGCTTCGGCGTAGATGTCTTTATTATTAAAGCAATATATTGCATACCTATTACTTCACGCATTTAAAGAATTGATTCAAGCTATAAAATGTAATTCATAATTTAGCAATTTTAATTTATTTTACCATCTTCGTACGCCAAGTTGTCATCGTTAGGTCGGTGCAATCTGCTTTCGATGTTGTAAATTGCAGTCGCGGTAAGGAATACTCTAGCTGCAAACTCAGGTGCCAATCGGAGATGATTCAAACAGCAAAAGTTTTCTTTGAGACATCCCAGTGAGCGTTCAACAACTGACCGTGTGCATTTGAGCCTTCGCATGAATCTTCGAACCCCGTCTGATGGTTCTCCATTCCAAACTGGAGTTAGAAGCCACTCTTTAAGAGAATATCCGCTATCTCCTAATAAAACTGCATTCGGAAATGGGCGCCAGCCCTCGCCCCAAGCATGGTCTAAGGAACTATTTCGAAGAACTCGTGCATCGTGTACCGATCCAGGCCACATCGCATTAGCGTAGAGGAATTCCAATTGTGGGCCGGAGACAACAAGGGTATTGATGCTGTGGTTGCCGTGACGGTCCACAAAAGCTGGTTCAATTTGAGTAGGGCCGTCTATAGGGATGAGACTACCGTCGACACATCCACCAACTCTAGGTAACCCAGGCATTCTAAAAAACTTTGAGGGAATCATGCTACTGTCTGCAGGCCATCGAACTTCTTTCCCAAATAAATGTTGCAATATTGCATCGGACACTCGGGAAAGACTCCGCTGAACTGATGATTTGTGGACACCATGCATATCCCCCACCCCGTGATACTGTGACCCATTCCCTATCCAATGCAGTGCAATTTTAAGTTGTTCTACAGGACTTAGTGCGTAGTTTCTTTTTGTTGGATGCTGTAAGTATCGTTCAATTTTTTCTACAATTAATTCAAAGGTGTCAGAATTAATTCGAAACTTTTCCTTAAATGCGAATGGATCCACTATTTCAAAATTTATTCTTGAGCAAAATGTACGTCTTGGGACATGGTATTGTACTGCTTCTTCTTCTTTAGAGCTTGACGTGTCGTACATTTTTTAAAATTAATAATGCACTTTAAGGTATACGTAAGTACACTTGTTATACACGTTTATGTATAATTTTGAACTCGCGTTTTATGTTTTAAAAATAAAATGTATGAAAAACAGGCTCAAATTGTTTGTCTTTGCTCTCCGTTTTCCATTGAAATGAAAATTTACATTGGTCGGGGCATGTGTAGAAAATATTTTACAATTTTACAAATGTGTAAATTTTTCAGATGTTTATGCAACACAAGTTTGTGATTTTACTTGTAATTACAACTACAAGTACTTGTAACTTTACAATTTCACAATTTTTATATGCAACCAAATCGGCCCACTTGTGATTACAAGTTTGTAAACTTGTAAACTTGTGAGCCCTTGTAAGTTTTATGCAATAGGGGCCAGGACTTTTTTACATTTTTACAAAAACATGCAAATATAAATTGCTTACACTTTTCAAGAACATGAAAATAGGACTTTTTTACACTTTTCCAAAAACATGATCCTGTCATAGCTTGAACATTTTGCAATTATCAATGTTTTTAAAGCTGTCTTGTCAATTCACATATTTACCCCACTGGACTCGTGCTTTCGCTATGTTTACATAGCTCACTGGTACTTCGCTCATGGGTAAACGCAAAAACTTGTATCTAGCCCACTTGTGTCGGCGCTATTCTTACTACGCTCTTTCGTATTGGTACTAGATTTGTACCTGGCCAGCTGGAACCTTTGCTGATGTTACCGATCCCGCTTATATACCAGCACAGCTCGTATAACTAAAACTCGAAGGTATCACTCCTGGACAGGCGCTATGCTTGTGAAGCCCAATCCTGCCAGCACCGATCATGTCTTATCTGTTTAAACTAGCAAAAGCAAAACTCGTACTTATTTCGTTATAACGGACACTAACTTTGAGTATTTTAAGTTAGCCTCACTATTATAAACATCAACAAACACATTCGCGTAGCGCCGGTTTTGTTTTGTTTTAATGTTATGCATTTATATAATTAGGCAAATCTTTAGTTCCCTAGAATTGTGGCGTTGCAAGCGAGGCATTTAATATGGTCACAAGCTATCAGTTTATCGATTACCATATCGCACTTTTTATTTTTAAAAACATCCCTTTTTCTGAAAATTTCGCATAAAATTTGGGTGTAAAAATTAGAAGTTTAAAACAAAATATTCAAATTTTTAATTTTTCAAGGGCGTCAAAATGATATATCATTTGTATACATGGGTCAATTTTATTGAGGAAATCTTTGTTTTTTAATTACATTTATAACTAATGAAAATTAGTGCTCCAACTACAAGCTCGTTAGATTTGCCAAGTCATTTCGGTTTGAGAATAGTAATTATATCGTTTATAATTACCCTTATTTAGTAACCGGCTTAAATTTTTGTTTAACGATTTGGCGGGAAAGTTAAAAAGATGTACTATTCAAAAACTGATAATCGCCTTAAGCAAGTCTTCATTAAAATCACAACTTACTCTTTCACTGTTACCTTTCCTTAGTTTACAGGGGGTAAACTGACTGTTAAGTTTTGAAGGCAAAAACTGTCTAACGTTACTGTTAAGGCTGTCATTGAACAAGAGCTTTATAGTACTTGTTTTATACAAAAAATGTATATGTGTTTTGTGTCGTTGAAGTGTCGGTTCTGAATCTTGTGCCGTGCGTGGCTCCTATAAGTTACCGTTACTGATGAGCGAGATGGATTATATAGGTATTTGTAAAATGTTTTAAATCGTAAAGGATAGCTAAGAAAACAGAAAAATGATACTTGTGCAGTATGTAAAATGTTTAGTAAAAACCGCCGAAGTTCAAATTTTCAGTTAACCTTTGACAATTTTTAGAAATTTCAGTTTATAAAGCAGTTACGTGTTTTTGTCAATAATCCTGTTCATATCAATGCGTTTTGATATGGGTCCATTTAATCATTAATTAGGGCAAATTGAATATTACGAATAAGCAGAGTTAAAAAAAAGACATTCAAACTCGCATTTGTGGTGGCTTAAAAGTTATTTGAATGATAAACTAGGTATATTGATAACATTGAACTTAATCAGCACTAAATAGGTAGTAATTTTGTTGGTATCATTTATGAACTATAACTGAGTAAAACTAATGACATGCGATTATGGGGGTACAAAAATAGTGTTAATTTAATTAAATTTTTTCACATTGTTTTTTATTACAATTTACAAAATAGTTTTTATTTTGAATTGCTTTTTCTGATGTCTATTAGCTAATGATTATAAATGTTATAAGCAAATATTTTGATTTTGACAAGTATAGGCTCAATATTTTAAATCCTAAAGGATTATTCACAAAAAATGATATTTGGTCAGTTATGAAAATATTTTTCATTTCGCTCAACTTTAAAAACATCTATGAGTTTGAATAAGAGAACACACACATGACATCTTCTGCCAATTAAGTAGGAAGTACTCGGAACACTTTATAGAAATCCTAATGATGAAGCCTGTTCAAATGTTGGTTTAGACCAGACTTAGTTGTGGAAGCAAACCTGCACCCATTCGCATGACATTTACAGGGTCGAATTTTTCTCCTATCAGGTCTAGATTTGCATGTCATTTCATTGATGGATTTTTGGCCTGATGAGCAAAACCACTTTTCGCAAAACGTGCACTTAAACGGTTTTATTTGAATTCCATCTGGACGCTTGCTGCAACGCCTTTTGTGCTCTATTTTTGAGCTGTTTGTCTGACTTCTTCGTGAGCAAAAGGAGCAGCTAAATGGCCTTTCGAGAGTGTGTGTGAGAGCGTGAGCGGATAAACCTGATTTTGTTTTAAACAATTTTTCACAAAAGGGACACTTGAAGCTTTTTTGATTCAAATGACGCCAACAAACGTGCATTTTTATTTGTGATCTTGTTGCTGCCACAAAATCACATTCTGATTCTGGACACTTACAGGGTTTTTCTCCAAGATGTCTCCTTAAATGATCCTGCAGAGCCTAGGATGTCCTTATTTTTCTCCCGCACAAGTGACATTCAAATGGTTTGAGTTCTGAGTGCACTCCAAGATGGGTCTTTAAATTATTTTTGTATTTGGTTGAAAATTTGCAAAGTTGACACTTAAATGGCTTGTGATTCAAGTGAAATCAAAAGTGTGATTTTAAATTGCCTAAACTCTCAGTTGTAAAATCGCATTGATCTTGAGGACACTTAAATGGCTTAGCTTCAATTGTATTTCCATGAATTTTCCTTACATGATCAGGGATATTGTTTTTGTGTTTCGTTTTCCAATCGCATTGTGAACACTTGTGCTTACAACTGTACTGTCTGTGCATTACATCTAAATAAAGCACAATTCAATAAAGATGACGGTTATCCAATCAAACTTACTAAAACTTAAATAAACTAAATTGATAATACTACAGCAGGAACTTTTGATTTGGAATTATCAACTATTTAATGTAAACAAATATTCACAGATTTATCAAAACATATTAAAAAAGTGGATGATTTACCTCTTTAAGCTCTAATTCCATTGATAACAAAAGCAGCTGCTATTAATGGTGGAGTTGGAGCTGCTGCAGGAGGTGTAAGCTAAGTAGTTAATGCAGTGAATAACAAAAAATCACAAGATAAAAATTTAGCTGAACAGAAAAGACCTAATTTAAAAATGGAGTCAAAGACAAAGTCTCGAAGTGATTTTTTAAAAACCTCATCCTTAAAAGTACTTACAAATATAGAAATTGATAAATGTATAGTAAAAACAAATTAAGAACTAAAGCACCAGGAACACCTGAGATTTAGGATCTAGGTACACTAGCGGAAACAGTAAAAATAGTAGTAAAAAACATGTTCGTTAAAGAAGACAAAGCCATCGTATGAATAAGACATGTTTTAATAAAAGAAGCGCATGGCAGTAATAGAATTAGTAATAATGAATTTAAATATACTAATACGAATGTCATAGCAGCAACAGTTAAATTACTAACTTAGACAGACACTAAAATACGGACTTCAGATACAGGAAAAGGAAAAATATCGTGTGTTCTACAACAAACGGTACCTTAAATATAATAAAAAATACTTCAGCAGGGGTTTAGAAACCAATACAAAAAATCAGAAAGGACTTAGAACAGGAAAAGTCGTCAATTGAGAATTACCTAGAAGGTGATAGAATAATAGAGAAGCTACATTCTGGGATCGTTAATAATAATATGTTTGTTATAAGAAGAAGATCAAGTTGCTTTTAAATCTGAAGGCTTTGAGAGACTTGACTCTTGACTCGACTTTTGACTCGACTCTTGACTCAACTTTTAACTCGACTTTTATCTCGTCAAAGTCTGTAATGGCACTTGTTGCCATAGTCGTCCTTCTGCCTTCTTATATTAAAGTCAATGTGACTATACGACCTACATGTGTGTACGTGAAACACACTTGGGTTTCGTATGGTATAATGACACAGATGCAAATCTTTTTACCACATATTTCTTTGTCATTGATCTTTTCTTTGCCTCCATGCTAGTGACGACGACCAAAACTCTATTTTTTAGAACGCACATAGCAGAACCGAAAGATTTACAAAAGCAAAGTCATTTGCATTGAAAACACTGCAAAACTACTAGCCTAATATTTGCAATTGTTTTACTCAAGTCAAAATTTTAAAATTAAACTTGACTGAAGTTTGAGCAAGCAGTTATTTTATATTACTAGACACTAAATTTGTAGCTCATTTTTACTTGTTAGTAGGCTATTTAAAGTAACCCAGAAAGATAAATGAATTGTTTGTGCTCCTTAAAAAAACAGTAAAACTACAGCAGTCCTATTCAGCTAGGTTTCAATGATTCATGTTTAACTGTTCTTGCGACAAGCACTTAAAACTCGCCTATTTGCCTCAACTTGGTCAGCATATATCTTTTATCTTAGTTCCATTTTTAATACTTTTTCGTTTTCTGTCCGCTAATAAAGTCAACTACATGCTTGTATCAGTGAAATATGTTTTGAATTATTGCGAGCACTTACTTTGCGAACACAGCTTTTTTGTGCAGTCATTATTTTTATACTAACGTTTAGTATTGTAATATTGTTTATGTGAGTATCGTTCAACTTAATTTTTAAAGGCGTTAGTGACAGGTAAGTATTTTCATAGAGTTAGTCTGTGCAGTGTAAAAAAGCATGCACAAATTAATAATTATAAAAGTAGCAAAACAAACAATGATATTTATTGTACAGGTGACTATTCAAAAATCATACTACGCTTAGCACAGTAGGCTAGCAATCTAGTATTTCAAACGTTAAAGGAAAACTGAATATATTGTTTACGATCGCTTTTTTAAATTCTTAATAAATTATAAATAGTAGTAAAAGCAATTGAAGACATTTGTGAGGCAATTATAAAAAAAACATCTTAAAGTAGGTTAAAGTTCAAAAAATATTTTTAAGCTTCTTTAAATCAACAGTAGCAAGAACTTATTTTGTGTAAAGCGACAATTGACCGCAAATACGACTCAAAACTAAAGAACAGTTAAAGCTTATGCTAAGGCGATATATCTGAAAAAAGTGCAACAAACTGGTGTGTTTGAAGTGTATCCATCCTAATTACACATTTTTGACGATTTCATCAATGCAGCAAACAGTATACAACATTACGCGCCATTTACTTGTTTGTCATTTCAAAAACTAGTATAACGATTTAAAATAAATGATAAGTAATTTGTTGCAACGTTAAGTAAATATAATAGTACTTCTAAATATTAAATACTGTTTCATTTAGTACCTGTTTACAGCTTTAGAAGGTTTTTAAAAAATTTTAATGATTTTACAAAGTATGTTGTCTTCTTGCAGTGTTTATACCAGCGTTTAAAAGTGCGTTTAGGATATTTAGATTTTTTTCGAATTTCAACAGTACAAGGCATATTATTAGGTTAGGTTAGGTTAGGTTAGACTAGCTGCACGAAAAAACGAAAGCATTAGTCTCATCTCTTATGTAACATCTTATATAAAAGTTTATTTATTTATGGTTTTTGGTGACCTACTTATAAAGTGTACAGTCACAATCTTACTAATTTCAATAAAGGTGACAAAATATTTGCATCTACAGCAAGAACATCTACTATGCCTAAGCGGTAAAGTGACCTATTTTTACAACACTTGTATCTCTTTTATTTATATAGGCACTAAAACTAGCTATAAAACTGAAACATTAGTAGTGTATACTGTGTTTGCTGCATCTAACAAACGAAACTGACAAATTGCTCTTTGCATTTTAACTATTAAAAAAGGCATAAATTATTGAAAATTTTAAATTTCAGTTATCTCTGTATGTGTTTGTTTTAATTGAAATTATTAAAATATAAATAATAATTGTATAAACTAACGTAATCATACCTTGTTATATAATTACACATTTATAAAGAACGGAATTTTGTTACATGAGTCCTGCTATTTTTTGCTATCCAGTTATTCATACTTAAACTTGTTCAACGGCTTGATAATGATTAGCTGTTGCCGAAGTACTGTCATTAGGTACATTGTCAACCTTAATTTTTTTAGCCTATTGATTGTAATATTGTGATGCAGTTTTAATCATTGTTCAAAGAATCTAGTTCAAAATTTCTTTAAATCTATGGACCGTTACTGCATTGTGTATCTTTTGAATGCCTAATCGTTGTTAACTGTTTATTCATTTGAGTCACTGCTACAATACGGTTTCTTACAGAATAAAATATTTTTGTTTAAATAATTATATAACAAATTTTAGTTGAATTGCACAAATTAATCTGTTACAACAGTACTACTAGGCCCTTGTAGCATATGCTTTGGCACAGCTTAAGTGTGCACTCAGTGCTTGTTTTAGCACACACTATACAAGACTCTTAACTTCAACCCTATGGATTTGCCCCTACAGTAGCACACAAAAAATGAGGCATTGAATCAACTAGAGCAATTTTGCGACTCTTTTTTAACCACTGTAGGGCAATGTAGCATTGCTAGCTGCTCAATCTTTTTTTATGAATTTTACAATTTAAATAAAAAAAGAAGAGACGCTTGACTGCAATTTAGTATTTTCACTAACTTACTATTATTTAAACAAAATATAAGCTTTGTCCCAAACAAATTCTAAAGTAATATTTGGTTACAACTAAGCATCAATTTTTAACTGCTTACAAAAAAGGGAGTTATATAGCAGTTCTGTTTTTAAAATTTTAGGGTTACAACTCAAGTCAGCGATTTCTAAAATACCTTATCCAATTTTTGTTTTTCAAAAAGCAGGCACCAAAGGTTCTCATTGAATTAATTTTCATTTAACTGCCTCGCCTAAGGTCTTAAATAACTATGCTTCTTTGAAATCGCAATAAAAATTAAACGCAAATGTAAGGTAAACCCCAAACAGCAAATTGACGTCCATATTTAAGCTTTCTTGAGAAAAGGAGTAACAATCCTACTTACAATTATTTATGTAACCTAGGCTTTGCGCAACTATTATTCTAATTGTAGTAAAAGATGATGTAAATACCTATATTTTTATCTAATTAGTATTTTTTTATAAGTTAAAAAATAAATGCAAAAACGAAATTGTGTATGTTCGTCACAGACAAGGCAAGCAATCACATAGCGTTAGGCATAGATCCACTCTAAAAAAACCATGCACACGTCATAACCTACTAAGGCATATGTTATTTTTAGTCTTCTTCGGTACATAAAAACACTTATAATAAGTAGTATACTAAAACCAAAGAAAGCACGCGTATTGCACAAATTAATTTAAGAAAAACTTAAATATTTGAATAAAATACGTCTCTAGGAATACTCTACAGATAGTCTCAGTTCTTAATTTATTATAAATTTCAGTATCATGTTTTTTTTGTTTTCTCATACAACATTCATTTAACAACTTGATCACCACAGCAGAGGTAATGCGTATGAAGGTTGATAAAATAGACAAACTACTTATTCTGCAGACTATCTGTCCTTCCGAACCCAGCTTAGTAGTTTGACGATGCTATGGCATGGTCACACCACTGAGTCGCGCCAGGCGGTCACGCTCAGAATTGGAGTTGGTGTAGGTGATTTTTCTGGCGAAGGGGTGGGGATGAGCAAAGGGGTGTTGTGGAGAACTGAACTTTTGACAGAACTTTCTGACATTACCACTCTGGACAGGAAGCGCCAAGTCTTTTACTGTGTGCACGTTGCAAAAAGGGAAAATTTGCAGGCTGCCCAGGCTATAGAGTTTCACTGACACTTTCTCTGACCCCGGCTGTGGCGTGGCCCCTGCATGAACCCAACGAAGATTCAGTGTCTTGAAGGGACCCTTCACACCAATCTTCGTGGCCAAAGCACTGTCTGATAAAGAAACTGTCAAACCCTCATCCAGCAAAGCAAATGTCTTCAGTTTTTCAGCTGGGCCAAATAAAGTCACAGGCAGGACACGAAGAAGAACTGTATCGCTTGTAGTCAAAGAGTGAGTAAGTAACACTTTCTCTTGATCCAAAGTCCAAGTCTCTTTATTATGCAGGAGCTTGTAATGCGCTTTCCTACACTTATTCATACCACAGGTTGCTTTTAACTTGCAGAAACTCACTAGGTGCTTTCCCTTGAGACACAGTAATATTTTGCACACGTTAACGGTTAGTAAATCTTTACATTAGGAACCCGCTTACTATTTGTAACCTGTACTAAGATTCCGCAGTGAAGCCCCGCAGAGCTTGTGCTAGATTCACACTCCTAGACAGACTACATCAAAACCGACGGTCCCAAAACAAGATCCATACTAACAAATGGGCAAAATAAAAAGGCACTGTAAAAAAGGTAAATAAAAAACAGAAATATGTCCAACCTCGCACTTTTAGTGGCTAGAACGCTCGTCAGTTTCTAAAAATGTTTTCTGGCATTGATCCGGTTCAAAGGACCAATTGTTGCAACAGCAACACTTCAATAGCTTAAATATCGATGAGTACAGACAAAACATCGGATCTTAGATGGTCAAATGTTAAATAAATACAGTGAAAGCAAGTCACAGTCACTTTAGTGTAAATAGCTTAATACTGTATTTTTTCTACTGTTCAATTTATTTCACAAAAATATTAGCCCAAGGTTAAGCCTATACAATCGGGCAGAATGTGAAATTACTATAATACTATGAGCACATTAATCCAAAATACAAATGACTTAAAGTCCTAAGTTAAATAAATATATCGTTACAATCCATTGAATGACACTGTATAATAAATAGAGAAAAAACTTTTGCCACTAGCGCCACTTTGTCCGTACTATTTAAATTTAACACTTAAATATAAAAATGTATGACAATCACTTCACAATACTATACACTATACGTTCTATGAAAATATTAATGACTGCTACTGACTTCTCACTACTAAAACTATGTATGTGAAAGATAAATTCTAGTTCAAGTTGTACCGCTCTCTTAACTCTGTGTCTGTAGTGTATGTAGTGTGTCTGGCCGGCGGACGTGTCTTTTCTGTGCTCGTAATTAATCAGTAAATTAGGTTAGATATAGTGTTAATACATCATTAAGTGTTATACTGTTACTTGCATTGGCACTTCATATCTCATATAAGACTATATTAAGGTTAAAATTATCTTGAATTGGTGTTTAAATGTTCATTTAAATTATTGCTGATTCTACTCAACCGCATGGTGAATTTCGAGGAAAATGGAGCGGAGTGACGTCACGCCCCACCGCGAAATACCGTGTTTTTCAAATTCTACTGTTCTGTACCATAGACTACCGACGAACTATCGACCTCAACATCAGATTCCCCCATGCAGCAGCAGCCAGCCTCGAATCCCCTAATCCTAATCCTTAGAAACGGATCAAGAACACAAGTTATTCCGCAATTAAAAATTCGTCAATTTGCGGAAAATCATAATAATATTCTTATTCTAATAACTTATTGCAAACTTCATGTATAATAACTACCTAATATTTAAATTCAACACGCCGCAGCATACAGACACACTACAGACTACAAATTTGACCCTACACTGAATGTCAAACTGTGCTGTTCTACTAGTGTAAATGTTGGAGGGCTGTAAGGGTGCCTAAAATCCCTCACCCAGTTTACTTCAGTCTGGGGTAACAAAACTGACATATTTACTGGTGCAGCATAGTTGGACACACAAAAATGGGTTTTTTAAATTCATATTTACGAAATTCTTACTATTTTTTTTTCCTTATGAAGGTTTTTTTTTCTCCAAAACATAAGTTGGGCTATACGATTACTAAAATGGTTTTGCTTTAAATTCAAAATTATAGGATATCAATTACTAGTAACACAGTTAAGAATCAAATGATTCAATTTGTAAATTCTGTCATCCCAGCGCTTGATATATGCTGCAGGGGCTTCTTCATATTTCTTAAAGAAAATTATGTACTGTTTTTGTTACTGTATTAGGTTAAGTAGGTACTAAGCAAAATTCCCTATCTATTACATGTACTATTTTCGAGGATGATTATACATATTATTTGTGTCATTTTTGAGTATGTACTTTGTGTAACAATTTGTTTTTAACGGAAGAAAAATAATAAAAACCCAGAATAATAATAATAATAATAACTGGCTGTCCAGAGACTGAGACTGCTGTACTTGGCTCGGCCTTTGTATACGACAGCAAAGACTGGGAATAAACGAAAATCAAAACTTGGAAACAGTCATTAAATCCCCCCAAAGGTATTCGATGTTTTCAGGACTATGGTCGAATTCCTAAGGCTAGAGTCGAAGCTTCTGGACCGCACCGGACTATTCGAACAAATTTCATTTTTCACAGTGCTTTGACAAGCATATAGAAGTTTCGACTATAATACATAGAATATTCTACATCTTATAAAAACTTCGAATGACATTTTGACAACTTTAGGATAATCCAAAAACAACGTAAAACAAATTCGTTATATTAATTAAGACCTCAATAAACAGCTAGACTCGCTGGCTTAACTAATGAAATCATTTATGGAAACCCCTATTATTACATACAAGTCTACAAAAACCAGTGCTCACTTCTTTCTATGACTAACTTAAACTATGTATTTATGCTATATTACTACAAACTACTATACGATTTGAAATTAACTTAACTATAAGAATTTATTCTCAATTAACGGTTCTCGCTAGTTACTTAAATTTTCTTGAATTTCCCCAACACTTACTGTACCTGGCGACACCTATAATTTTCGTCATTAAAACGTCATAGATATTTAAGCAAACCAAAACATGCAACTTAATGTTCAGAATGCATATTACAACAGTAGAAACAGAAAGTAAGTTTTGTTAGTTCTAATAAGTAAAATAGAGACAGAAGTACGAAGTTGTTATCAGGTAGAACTCAATAAATATAGCAAACAATGTAGGCTATGGCAATATAAAAGTATAGGAGTTCCCTATTTAAATAGGTTTGTAGCAACAATCTGAAAACAGGACTCATATACAGTTTGTATTGCTGTCTACGTGGCGTAAAATCTCTACCTATGCCTATGGCTTGCATTGACTGATATTTTACAAAATTACAATGAAAAGTAGTTATGTGAAATAGTATATTCTAATGCAACAGTTTGCGCCTATTTGCGAACGGTGCGATATTTTTATATGCTAATCTTTCGTAAACACTTGCATCATCAATAAATTATATGAATTATGCATTTAAATAAATCATCAATTAAAAGTGTCTCAAAACCTCCAGAACAATAACATTTTTAAAAGGTATACAGTAATGCGCAAAGACAAGATTAGCAGACAAGTAAAATGTGTAAGAATACTGCGTTCGTTATTGGTGAACAACCTTTTTAATGTTTTTTTATGACTGTATAATTTATGCAGCGCATTTAACTTCAATTTTTTTAACGCAAAATGTTGAATACTAATAGTTTTTACACAATAACGTTAACAACAAGTGTCGTTGTTTGGTCCTTAAATTTTAATTATTCGATAACGTCATCTTATTATAAAAATTGTACTCATAAATAAATGCCTAACTTTGAAACTATCGCTGCTATGATATGTATAACGAGAGCTGTATTGCTTTGAAAACTAAAATATTTAGATTTGCTTCGAGAGATGCATAAAGTGAATGAATCATAGTTAGCAAATAAAACCAAGATATTAGGCCCTAATTTGTTTTAAACTATATTCCAAAACACAACGCTTAGGAATTTAAATATATGTCCGAGTATGTTTTAATATTTTAAGAAAGCTCAAGTTTAAATATAATTAATGCTTGGAGGGGCGCGAGCGTTCAAAGTGACAACAAGTACTTTCCTAAGCTAAAACACTTTCAAAAGTAAAATACAATTTCTATGGAAACGAAAATTGTTACAACTCTCAAGCAAACATAAACATATTTCAAACATTAAACTCTATAAGCATCTGATCGAAGTTTGTAGTGTCAGCAACTAGTTTTTGAATTCTGATCAAAAAAACGAACGTGGTATTTTGCAACTTCTACCTCGTGTTAAAACAAGAACACTCAACAAAACCTGGAATACAAAATCGCCCCCGCACTCAACCACTCAACCACTCAACTAAAAATACATTCAACTAGCTCCTTTTGTCTAGATATAAATATCTACAATAGTGGAACCAAATGCAGACGTTGTAGGTTTTATTACAATAAACCACATTATAACTTCTAAAATAACAAACTTCAAAAATCATGGAATTTTAACAAAACTGCAACCAACTCAAACAAGAATTCTACGAATTCAAACCAGAAATGTACAAATTCAAACAAGTAATCTTCGAATTAAAGCAATTTCTGGTAATTTACGCCGAGTCTGTAAAAAAAACCTACACTGATCATAAAACAGAACTCCAAAATAATAGACAAGAAACTAAATCAGTTGGGGAAAAGTTTAACATTCGAAGGATCAAAATTAAACATTTTGAATCTACAATTGCAAAGGATAAGGCAAAGGTCAATCAATCTGAGCGACGTAAACAAAGGATGGAAAACCAACTTGACGGTCCTGTCGATACAGCAACTCAATCAACTAAAAATACCATGGCAATTAAAGACATAAGTATAGTTGCATTAAATACGCTAAGAAATAAAAACGAGAAACCACAGCCCTCCAGTATTCAACTACCTTACAAAACTGAAACAAAAACTAAGAAAAGAATGTTGATTAAAATCAAAAAGCAAACAAAGGACGGTTTAAAGGTCAAGATAAAGCTCATAAGTTCTTAGTGGACGCCGCAATGCTTATAATAGAATGCTAAGACTTGGAAAAAGCTTAAAACCAGCTCAATTTTAAAGTAAAGCTAAAGCAACCGAACTAACATAAAGTTCATGGAATCATCATTTTCAACAAATAATTTCATCTCATTAAAATACTTCTGTGCAGTTTAATGTTACGGTTTCTGAATCTCAAAACTTTCAAAAACCAGCAAGCAATTTACCATGGAGACCTAATTTCATCGATAACCAAACTACGGGAACTGGATCTAACCAACAGCTCAAACAAATGTATCCAAACAAGCTAATACATTGTAGTTTTATGAACAATACTTCATGAATACTTGTGTAATAATACTGATAAAACTAATACAATCTAAAATACTATATTTACGTCAAAATTGAATATTTGGCTATCTAAATAAATGTCTACAATTAATATACAACTAAATAACCTTTAATATTACAAATTCAATTATATTATAATTTTTAATAATTTACTGTACTAAACATATTTACTTAATTACTTAAATCTAATTCCAGCATATTACATTTGTAAAACTTTTTGCTAACTTTGTGTGATAGGTGTTATGCCTTTAGGCACAATAAAGTTAATCAATCAATCAATCAATCATATAATCAATGCTTTACACGAAAATTAGGCTGTTGTAAATACTTACAGTAAGTGTAGTCTGCAAATATCTTATTAGCTTCACAAAATCTGTTAAAAAGTTATAATAATTTATGCAGTGTGTCAGTTATCAAAAACGATTTGGTGTAATCGACTTCTTCAGAATACAACAATACGCGCTATTTTTTTAAATAACTAGTGATTGTTTTGAGTTAACGTTTTCAAGATTGTTTATCTATTTAGATGGTAATTACCTATCATTGCTATAGGCAATCTTGTCAATAAACTCAATATAACACATTGTTTTTATATAAATAAGTTTTAGGCTGCGCTTTGTTAGAAAAAAGTGCAAAATTTCATATTTTGTAGTTAACGCGATTTAATATCCTGTTGTTACATTAAATAAACACAATTTGGTAGGTTTCTTTCATTTGTACTACTTTTTCTCTAAAGAAGATGCTAACTAAACAAAACGTATAAAAATATAATACAAAATCTGTGTGTGGTAAGGTGAATGTGCAAGTACTTTAGTTGTTCAAAAAAACGAAAGCATAAGTCACATCTCCAATGAAACATCCTATAAGAAAATTTATTTATTTTTGTTTTTGGTGACCTACATATAAAGTGTACAGTCACAATCTTACAAATTTGAATGGAGATGACAACATTATTGCATCTATAGCAAGAATATCTATCATGCCTAAGCAGTACAGTAACCTAATTCTACAACAGTTGTATCTCTTATATTTATAAAGGCACTAAAACTAGCTATAAAACTGAAACATTAGTAGTGAATGTTGTGTTTGCTGCAACCTACAAACGAAACTGACAAATTGCTCTTTGCATTTTACCTATTAAAAAAAGCATGAATTATTGAAAAAAATAAATTGCAGTTATCTCTGTATGTGTTTGTTTTATTTTAAATTATAAAATTAAAATAATAATTTTATAAACTAACGTAATCATACTTTGTTATTTTATTCAACATTTATAAAAAACAATATTTGTTCACCTGGGTCCTGCTTTTTTTTGCTATCTAGTTATTCAAACATGAACTTGTTCAACAGCTTAATAATAATTAGCTGTTGCCCAAGAACTGTCATAAGGTACATTGTCAACTTCTATTTTTATAGCCTATTAATTGTTATATTGTGATGCAGTTTTAATTATTGTTCATGAATATAGTTAAAAATTTGTTAAATTCTGTGGACAGTTACTGCTTTGTGTATCTTATGAATGCTCATCGTTGTTCACTGTATATTTATTAAGGACACTGCTTTAATATGGTTTCTTACAGAATCAAATGTTATTCTTTAATGAATTTTAATACAAATTTTATTTAAATTGCACAAATTAAATTGTTACAACAGTACTACTAGGCCCTTGCAGCACATGTTTCAGCACTGCTCAAGTGTGCACTTAGTGCTTGTTTTTAACACACACTATACAAGATTCTTAACTTCAACCCTATGGATTTGCCCCTACTGAAGCATGGAAATTAGAAGGCATAGAATCAACTGAAGCAATTTTGCGACTCTTTATGAACCACTGTAGGGCAATGTGGCATTGCTAGCTGCTTATTTTTGTGTCAAGGATTCTTTACTTTTAATAAAAACAGAAGCCACGCTTGACTACAATTTAGTATTTTAACTACCTTACTATTATTTATACAAAATATACACTTTTTTGTAAACAAATTCTCAAAAAAAATATCGTTACAACTAAACATAACTTTTTACCTGCTTACAAAAAAAGCAGTGATAAAGCAGTTGTGGTAATAAAATTCTAGAGTTACAACCTAAGTCAGCGATTTCTAAAATTCAGAATCCAATTTTTATTTTTTAAATAGCAGCCAACAAAGGTTTTTATTAAATCAATTTTCTTGCAACTGCCTTGCCCAAAGACTTAAATAACTATGCGCGCATCTTTTGTTAAATCGCAATTAAGATTAAGTTTTAGTGAAAACCAATAAGCAAGTTAACGTCTAAATCTAAGCTATTTTGAAAACAAAAGCAACATTAATATTGGCAATTTATAAAATAACAATATTTTCAGAAAATTGGCATTTCTTCTTTAATTAGTTTTTACAAAAAATACAAAGACGAAAATGTGTATGTTTGTCACAAAAAAGGCAAGCCAACACATAGTAGTAGGCATAAACCTACTTCAAACAAACTATGCACCTTTTATAAGCCACAAAGGCACAAATATTTTATTATCCCCTGCTGTCAAATCCAAATACTAATTTAAACGTCAAATTCTTAAAAGCACGCGTATCGAACCTATTAAATAGAGAAAAAGACAATTTTATTAAAAAATAAATTTGACACTGTCCTCCGTTGAAGATAGCCCAAAGGACTCAGTATACGGATCAAAATCTTGTTGTACATAAGTTAGTTTGTGTTATAATTGCAAAAAATAGAAGCTTCTAAAATTAATCAGTAGGTGTACAGGAATATAAATGGTGTACACATATTTGTGCGGATTTCTTCAAGACAGAAACCACAATATCTTGAATGAGCGTTGAAGGCAAACACTGAGTTTTCATAAACTTCTGGAAAAATTTAGAAATGGTTCCACGCGCCCCAATGTACAATCCTATCGCTTCAATCTCTTTAAGACCCAACTTCTGCTGGAAGTAGGGAATACAGGGATCATAGATTTTTTGTTTTTCTTCATTAACAGCATCAGCTTGATTTAAATCGTTTTTTTTCATCCTAATAGTTGGATCAAGAATCATTCCTTTCTTAGACGCTAGGTTGTACGCAAGAATATCAATCTTTCTTGAACCATTTCCTGTACATTCGGCTTCTTCAAGAGTTTTCCAACCTAATTTTTGCATGGCTACTGCAATTAAACGGCGAACAGCATGGTGTCGATTATTACGAATTAATTCACTACGCGGGCATTTTCCAAGGATATGGCCTATCGTTTCAATCTCCTTACAGCCATGTCGGCAGTAAAGGTATCCTTGGTCATGTCGCGGAATGGCATTAACAGGCAAAACATTTCCAACCATTTTGATTGTGGTGGTCCATTCAGAAGATGTGAGTCCAATTTTGGAATTAATCAACTTATTGGCATATGGGCACTCTTGAAATTGTATAACCCCTTGACCTTTCTGTGGTAGTTTACACCAGGAATCGTACTCAACACTCCTTAAGTGATCACGGATTAACTTGCTCTTCTTCCCTTTAAAATCAATCATTTTTTCTCGAACTTCTTGTGGTACGTTAAGAAAATCCAAAGCATGGGATTTTTCAATCGCTAAATCCTTAACTTCTTGAATCAAAGCATGGCCTGAATTTATTAAAATTTCCTTCGAATTGAAATTTTGGATGCCAGCTTCCCATTTGGCACGTACTAAACCCAGACCCTTGACTTTAGTGCTGGAATAAAGCATATTAGAAGGCGTACAAGTTGGTATATTAAGACATTCTTTAACGGAACTTTGCAAGATTTTGTCAACGGTTTCTAAGAATGAGAGGGATAATTTTGAAAGAGGGGCGTTCTGAAAGGGGTACACAAGCGTTGGCCACACATAGTCCTTGAGAATTTTTAATTTCTGGTCAGGTCTAAGCATGGCAGATGAAGTTAACTTCTCAATTTTATTGCTTAATTTTTTAGCACACTTAACTTCATCAAATACGATACAGTCATTGAAGGTAACACCAAGGTATTTAATAGTGTCTTGTGGTCCAATGCATGATATAAATTGGCCATTACCCACAGGGAAAGGATCTTGGCATAGTTCACCCTTCACAACACTGATGGCAGCACTTTTACTAGGATTCATATTTAATCTAATAAGCGATAACGACTGAGTACTCTGCTGGTAGAGCTCAATGGCAGAATTTCTGGAGTTCCCAAACAACCCAGTATCGTCAGCGAATTCTCCATTTGATATGTTATCATGCAAGTCATGCAGACTGAACCCAAATTTGTCTAAAACTTCTTTTTCACTTAGTTCATGAACCATAGGGTCAATTGAGATGTTGAACAGAAACGGGGACAGTGGACTTTCCTGCATAACGCCTCTTTCAAATTTTATTTATTATTTTTAAACACTTAAAATATTATAAATACGTCTTATTAAATACCTCACAGATAGTCTTCATTCCAAATTTAATACAAATTTCCTAAATTACTGTTTATTTTTATTTTCTATTACACCATTTATCCTACAATCTGATCACTACAGCAGAGGTAAAACGTATTAGGGTTAATAAAATAGTTACACGAATTATTTTTTAAACTATCTGTCCTTCCTACGACTCTGACGATTTCTTTGAGGAAGATGTCCTAACAATGTCATCAAACAATATATTTTGTAGAACTGAATAAAGTTTAAAAAATTTTAATTAAGGTTACTGTTTGGTCACTTTAAGCACATCACTCGTATTTCAAAGTTAAGAAAAAGTGTTTTAATACAGAAATTTGTGACAAAAGAAAATCTCTGTTTTGGAAATATAGTTTACTTGCAGGTTGAGTTTTTAGAAGAGTAGAAAATGGCAACTGCATCTGCTTGCTAAGTAGGGTTAATATTAAAGATTTTATTCTGAATATCACAAATGCCCCCACTGCGTACAAAGCTATTCTCTAAGGCAATTAAAGCTTTTGTTTAGTAAAAATATTAAATAGATTTCAACTAATTTAAGCAACATGTACAGTTGAATCTCAGCCCCTACACGTTTAATAGAACGTATGCCTTACTATCGAGAAAACTATAAAATTTAAAATTTCATAGAAATTTACTGATAAATAAACAGAAAAACCTCTTGAATATGCAAATGAAATTGCATAAAGTCTTTAAGTAGTAGCCCAAAAAGTTTCAATTTAACTGTTGAAGACCTACTAAACTAAAAAGCGTTGATAGGTTATCTTGAAATTATAGACGAAGACTATTAAACATCAATTTACAGTTATGTTTTAATTGTTGCAATGCGTTCTGAGACGTATAACCGAGGCACGTTATGCATAAAATGCTATAAAGTAATACAATAGCCTCACAGTCCTTAGCACGTTTGTTGTCAAAAAAAGTGTCTGTAATTAGTGTTTATTTATTAAATATTGAGACAACAATATTTAAATTAAACTTTTGGCTGGCTTCATCTCTAATTTCATAGATTTTGCATCAGAATTTAATAATTTTTAACGTTTCTGCAATTTTGACATCGCAAGTTTCTACTAACAAGAAACAGTGCACACAAGTTGCCAAACGTATGTAAAACGTATTAGGTAATTAAAAATTCTTATTTATTTTACACTTTTGTATAGATATTTCAGCTTAATCACATGTTTAAAACAAGAAATACTCAAAGTTCAGTATCTTTTTGTATGTTTTTTCCATGCTTCTTGCTCAGACGAAACATGCTTTAGGGTTTTTAGCGATTGCAATAGGTTTCGAGTACACGTTGAGTTTTTTTTCACTTATATTTGTTAGACACAGGATAAGCGCAGATGGCATCATTACTGATTAAAAACAGGTCAATGTTATAGTCGTGTTATTTAGTTTATGTGTTACGACTGAATTGGAAGGTTAATAGGGATTTCAAATGTTCTGTAAAATTACTTACAATTAATGATATTTGCACTCACCCAGTCTTTTCTTTGAACTACTGTTATAGAAACTTCTTTTTATGTTTTAATAGTATGCTAAATTGCTCACAATTTGCTTGCAGAATCAATTGAAGATGCCCTTGCTCTAGCTTTTTAGATGCTGAACTTAAGCATCTAATAAAATTGTCACGTCCGTCCGTCCGTTCGTCTGTCAGTCTGTTGGTCGTACACTACAAGTTACAGTTCTAAACCAATTGACTTTAAACAACTTGTTTGCGATCATAAATGCGAGCAGGCAGGTCTGTATTGTCTTCTTAATTTAGTCACACTGACACTTCATTTTACAATTAACAGTTAGCTGGACCCATGGCAAAACTTAGGAAAGTGGGCTTCGCAAGAATAAAAGAGGCGAGAAAAAAATGAATGATGCATGTACATACCACTTTATTTTAAAGCTTTGGCGGAGAATACACGTATATCTTATAGTTAAGACCTAGCAAAACCCAGCTACAGTTTTTATTAGTCTGTGGTTTGCTACTTTAGATACGCTAGAAATAGTTTATAGTTATTCAGTTTATATGTTACAGAAGTTTAGGGATCGTCCATAATGGCGTCCTTTAAATATCATAGTTTATTGTTATTTATATTCAGTATATAGGTTATATTTATACATTTATTTAGGTTATAACTACAAATACATAAAAAATCTGTGATTTTGTTGTTAATCATTAGTATTAATAATCGTAAGAATTAATTTACCAATTTTCTTCTTTAGATGCTAAGCTTAAGCATCTATTGAAATGACTATGTTTGTCTGTCTGTCTGTTTGTCTGTCTGTTCTTTGTGCGCTACAAGCCACAGTTTTCAAGCGATGTTCGTTAAACATTCTTTTAACGGTTACAAGTGCAAGGAAACAGTGCTTTTTGGTTTTTAAAGTAGATCAGTCTTACAACGTTTCTTACAAATAATGGTTAAATAGACTCATGTAAAATCTTCTAATAATCCCGCCACTAAAGTAAAAGAACAAGTGAGTCCTACTGTATTGTTAGTATCTTCAACAAACCAGTTTAAGTAAAGGGAGCAGGGGAGTATCGAGCGGATTGGTCCACTATGACGTCACAAGAATATTACTTTTGTACCAGGATCGTCTATATATGACGTCTAAGATATAACATAATTCAACAGTCTGCGTCTATTATTTTTAACTATGAAATAAAAAAGCTATAAGAAGATAGGGGGATGGTTCCTAAACACCCGTAAAATTGCGATTACACGGTCGCAGTGTGTTGAGGGTATAGAAGAGAATTAGCGTGTGAATTAGATGGTAGTGAGAGAGATGGATGGCCGGAGGGCATGAGCAGATGAGATGGGAGATGAGAATGGAGATGGGATGAGAGCGTAGTATGGTATGGTAATGGTATGGTAATAGTATGGTGTGGGATGAGGAGTGGGACTGTATAGTGGACGGAGCTTGGAAGAAGAATAAAGGGCAGCCCCACGCGACGTGGATGTTGAAATGGGACGAAAGTGGTGCCCGACCCGTGCGTTAAGGTTGGAATGGAAAAGGAAGGAGATGGAATGCGGTGAAGGTTACGAGGTACGTAGAGGCTTTACCTTTTTTGTTTACCTACTACATGGATGGTAGAGGTAGGTTTACTAGAGGGCAGACTGCACACGCATTATTTTCATTCAAGATTGTTATGAGTTCATGCCTACGTATTTAATGTGCAGTGCAATTGTGAATAATATAAAAATTGCACTGTACATTAAAATACGCAGGCATAAACTCGTAATATTTTTGTCAATATTGTTAATGGATTGCATACTTACCTATTTAAAAAGTACAATGCAATTGTCAAAAATTATTTTAAAGGTTAACAAATATATTAATTACAAACATTGTGATGACAATTGCACTGTACAATAAATGGGTAGGCATGCATTATTAAGGGATTTTAAAAAAGAATGTGTGGCTCCATACTCATTTTTCATACTCATTCCTGTCCGATTTTCAAAAAAATTGAAGTTTTCTAAACTCTAGAACAATATTCAAAAAAGTAAACTCTAGGTTTTAATAGGTTCGCAAATTTTATGCTTGAAATTTATTTTTGAAAAAACGCCTATTTTATAGGATGCAAAAAATTAAAATATTTTTTTTAATTCTTTTTTTTTTAATTTTTAAAAACCTAGAACTTACTCTTTGTAACATTGTTTTACAGATTAGAAAACTTCAATTTTTTTAAAAATCGGAGAGGAATTGTAGGAGCTACAGGTCGGCAAAGATTTAAAAATAAAATTAAAAATTAAGTTTTTCAAAAATGGTTTTTTTTTGAAATTACGCGCGCATCAAATTTTAAAAAAACTTAACCTTTTCCGCATATGATCGCAAAAGCCTAGTTAATTCTGAGCCTACAAACATTAACATTAGGCTAGTATGTTGAAAACTGCTATCCTTGGAGCACAATCAAAAATATATATTGCGCCATTCAAGCTATGGTAAATATTCGAACATAAAAATTTGTGCAGCACAAACGGTGTGTTTAATTGTTCCCAAAATTTTCACTGCAGCTCATCTATGTCTTAGTACTTGCCACAAAAAGATTGAAGAATTTTAGTGCACTTTCTGTATTTTGCCCCAACATACCAAGCTGCCGAAATTCATTGAAATATTCATTATGTGCGCTGTAGGTATAAAAGCATAATATTAATATAAGTGTTATATTGAAAACATAAAAACAAAAACAAATACAAATTTCAAAAAACATTTGTAGGGCAGTAGAGCGGAGTGAGATTTAATATTAATATTTTTTCGTTGTGATAATGAAAAAGTGTACTGGACATGGTAGATATTAGTGAATGTTGAACCGTACATAGTAAATTGAACGAAAAAATAAATCCATACGAAAATGAAAGTGAATATAGGAGAGAGCAGAGATACGAATCTTTTTATTTTGAGACTGGGCCCTCACTTTGCAACTTCAACTTTCAAGTCTAAAAAATCAGACAGGATATCAAATTTATCTGAAAATTGACTTTATCGCAAAACTCAACAACAGCAACAACAACCGATCAAGCATGTCCTCCGAAGTTCAGATAATTGAGCCAGGAGCATTTGAAATTCAGAACAGAGAAGAGGCTCCGGAAATTAAAGAGGATCCGCCTGAGATTAAGTACAACATTTCAACAGCTTTACTCGAGGTTATTACAACTCTGGCAACGTGTGTTCAATGTAGTAAACCCTAAACGCTGCTATTACTCACCGTGTGCACTGGAGGACACATTATATGTAACAACTGTAAGATCCGTATCTGCACAACTAATCCCAACAAGAGGTGCTCTCAGTGCAGGAGTGAGATGCTGTTCATGCCAATAAAACACCAACCCCTGGAATCATTCTTGAAAACAGCTTGCATTCCTTGTGACGAGATTCAGAATTGTGGACGGTGGCTTTTGCCACTAACATTTGAAGAGCACCAAGAGACGTGCGAATTCACACGTTTTGGCTGTCCTTTTAAATTTACAAGGAATTGTCTTGCAAAATTCACTGCAACTGAATCTCTCATTCCGCATTTCGAAACTGATCACAGTTTAGTAGCCCGTCAGCAAGCGTGGAAGTTTACGAGTACTATCACGTTACTCCGAAATGGAACATTTTTAGACAGCTTCTCATACATTGAGAAACCTGATCATTTAGAGAAATTTGCATTTCGCATCGATAAACATACAAAGGATCCATCAAGATTCATCATGTTAGTGCACTACGTAGGTGCTGAACACAGCAACGCAGCTCAGTTCGAGTACTCAATCAGTATTCGGAATTTTATACCAACTTCAAATGGAAAAAAACGAAGACATGAGTTGCAGTTGGTAGAAACCGTCAAGGCATTTAATTCACTGAAGACGATGCATTCTAAAGGCTTGTGTCTTGTTATGTCAACAAGCCAGTTGCATAACTTATCCGTTGAGGTTCCAGAAGGACGCAGACTGATTATTACCGTTAACGTTGCAAAACTAGGAAATCAGTAATAAAACAAAAGGACAAATCAAAGAACTAAATTAATTAATGATGATGATGATAATAATGATGACATTTAGTGGCTAGCTGAAAGATGACAAGAAATAGGTGGTAAGGGGCTACAAGATGACAAGAAATGGGTGGTGGGTCAATTAGGAAAAATGATGACATAAAGGGTGGTGGGTTAATTATAATCAATAAAATTAGATTAAATGCATTTGTTATTTTGAATTCCTAAATGTAGAGTAGTAATAAAAAATATGAAATAAAAAAATAAAATAAAAAGAAAAAAAAAAGAAAAAAGAAAAAAATCAAAAAACAAACAAAATCTTAAAGAGAGAGGGTGCCGCTTCTGCTGTCGAGCTATGTAGAAATATATAGGTGACAGTGCAGAAATGTTTGTAAGGTACGTGTACTATTGCACATGCCGGCCAAACCACGTTCTGCTATTTCAGTAAAGCTAATCAGCAATGTTACACTTAACATTTGCTGAATACGTAAAACAAACTTGCGAATTTGGTTTGGCAAGTTTGCAAAAATTTTTTAGCGAGTGCAAAATTGCAAAAAATATTTTGCAACAATTTCGATGAAAAGTCTAAAAATGCAAAATAAAAATTTTGGCAATGTGCAAAAAACTTTTGGCGAGTGCAAATTTGCGAAAAAATATTTTTTAACTATTTTTGATGAAAATCAAAAAAATAAAAAATTAAAATTTTGGCAATGTGCAAAAAAATTTTGGCGAGTGCTTTGCAAAATAAATATTTTTTAACTATTTTTAATAAAAAGTCTAAAAATGCAAAATAAAAATTTTGGCAATGTGCAAAAACTTTTTAGCGAGTGCAAATTTGCGAAAAAATATTTTTTAACTTTTTTTGATGAAAAGTCTAAAAATGCAAAAAAATTTTTTGTTATGTGAAAATCTGCAAATATATAATAATAATAGCTAAATTTAAAGAAATTTAATCTGAGGAGCATTTTTATTGCATTCAAGAAAAACGTTATGAATAATATATATTGCATTACATTTTATAATGACACAATTATTAGACATAAATGCACCTTATTGATTAGTTTCTAACAATGCAGCATTGGCTTCCTTGATAAATTTTAGCAATTTTCTCATTCTTGGAACGCAAAATTGCAAAACACTCTTTGGCCAGATAAGTGTATCCTGTGAGTCTCTAAAACCAGAAGAATTAAGATAAAGAACATACGTACTATAGCCACTGTCAAAAACAAGTCGTGCACGAACAGATTAAAGATTTAAATCTGGTTTTCTCCAGAAATCGCATTTGTCATTATTATTAATTCGATCAGTAATTTCCTCACGATCACGTCCATCAAAAAATGGTATGGACGATTTAGCTTATCCACAAGTGTCTTGATGTGCTCGAATTTGTTTTATGATCTTTTGTAAAAAATCAATTAGCTCAGCAGAGTCGTAAACAGAAATGCTTACTTTTGTAGGTTTTTGATCTTTCTTATTGGGTCGAGCAAGACAAAACAAATGAGTTTTCGTTTCAGGATTTTACCAAGTGCGAGCATGAATGTAAGTTCCAACCATTGTCACCCTTTCTTGATCTTCATACTAGTCCCAGACATCAGGGCCAGAGCCATCCAACAGGACTTTATTAATTTTTTTCATTTCCGGAGAGTTGTATTTGTAAAGCTGAACATCATCATTGTCGTCACTATTTTTGTCAACAAATAGCTCACGCTTGACTGTACAACAACAAATTTAATATATTTCATTATAAGCAGTGTAACAAACAGTAATTCATAATTAAAATATCAGAGACTAATTCTTACTGGGTTTTCGAAAAACAGTGGATTAATCGTTATCCAACATCCCATTATCCTCATCATGCTTGCGTTCATCTATAAAATACCAAAAGTTGGAATTTATAAAAACAAATTAGCAAATTCAAACATATTTTTGTTTTAAAACTAAAAAAGAACAAGTAAAACTTAGGAACTTACTTTAATGGGTAACACGCTATGATAAAGCCATTTTTAGAGCTTTGTTATTATTTAAACGTGTAGCAAAAGTTTTCAGAGAATTGACTTGTTATAACTGACGCACAAACTCAAGTGCACACCTTCCAAATAGAGATTGCCAGTTTTATAGTTGCGCTGGATTTAAATTTCCAGTTCTATTACTGTATGGTGCTTGCTTCCAAGCGTAATAAACTTTTAATGCAATATTGATAAGTTTAATCATAAAAAGCAGAAGAATTATTACAAAAGAGGCGCAGTCAACTAAGAACATAAACAAAAAAGAATTGAGGGCGTGTTAATTAACACAGCGAAATACAAATGACAAGTTTGTAACTTACATGTAAAAATTTTTTGAAGATAAGCCTTCAGAAACACATTTTCTGCAAAATCAAATGCACTTATGTGGTCCTCATTTTCTGAATTAGTTGTGAAAGCAAGTTTTGATGAAATATTATTAATGCGTGTTAACAGCTCAGTGTTATCAGAAGTAGACACACAATACCTATTAGAAATTGTAAGTAGTGATAAGAATGTAAAAACGTTTTGAGTTTGTTATTTTATTTTCAAAGCCATGTTGCACAAACCATAAAAATTATTTTTTATGTTTTTTAGATATTGAAACTTATGTTCTGGAGCGGTTGCGCTGAGAATTAGTTTTTTTAGTTTTTCTTTTTTGTGTTTTACGATTAGTTACTGGAGTATAACTTTTATTGCCATTTAACGAGTAAAAATATTTCCAATAGGGTATTACTTCTGGTGGTTTATTACTTGAGAAAAATTAGATTCTAAATGAGTTTTTGTAACGCTGTGTCAGAAAGATTGAGCTTGTATACATTTTTATTTGTGTATCAAATATTGAGATTTGGGTCCGATATAAATATTTTTATTTCCTGGTTTGTTCTTAAGCATAGTGTGAGAACAACCAGGTCTGGTAATTCTTTGATTTTAGAATACCCTGTGAATTGTAGTACTGAGGCTTTTAGACATTCATTCCTGTATAGAAGTATTACTGAGTGGAATAAGTTGCCTGATCATGTGAAATGTCTCGATGAATCATGTAATTTTAGATCATTACTCAGTGAGCACCTAAATAGCTCAAGAATTTCTACTGAATATTCTCTTTATCAACTACCCTGAGTGTGGATGTGATAATATGATTGATACCTTGGCAACTATATGATTTTGAATGGTGAATATTTCTGTTAGTGTATTTTAATTTAAATTTATTTTATTGTGTAATTAAAATGGTGTCCGTCGGTTGAGAGCAGTGCATTTGTACTGATGAACTTGACACTTGAATAAAGATCACTCAAACTCAAACTCAAACTCTTTGCTCTGAATTTTCTTTTAATGCTTTCACTTTGTTATGGTCATGCAACTTGCCAGACTGGGGCTGATTTATTAATGAGGCTGATAATGATGGTTGAAAATTAGAAAAACTTGTATCTGTTAAAATAAATTTTTGATCTTGCTTCATATAAATTTCTATTAACTTGTTATACAGTCTAGGTTCAATAATTCTTATTATTGTGGCTATGACAAATTACCATGAACAAACGCTCTTAGTTTGCAATCACAAAAAAATTGTTGATAACAAAGCTTAAACAAGGGTTTGATTTTTTACACAATAACGTTTTACATTATCTAACCATTCTTGATTGCAATTTTTATTTAAGTTACAATAACTTTTCTGAAACTTGTCAAGTTTTTTTGAATCACTCTGAGTAATTGATGTTTCAAATAAAAGTGCATTAGCTGCGCATTCAATAATAGCACGAACTTGATACTGTGTAGCATTTGTAATAAGTTTCACGTACTCAAGTTTGCTTTTATTTATCTTCCCACGGAGAGTTAAACTATGAAAAAACTCGTATTCGTGTTTAAAACCAGTTTTCATTATGTTAGTACATACATTTCACAATTATTAGCATCTGGATATAGGTTAGACCGTACTCAGTATTTAGTATTTGTACTTTTTGGATGTAAATCCAAAAACATGTAACCAAACTTGCGTGATGTGACTGCTTTCACATACGCACTTTGTAGAAATTTCACTCGGCCAGAAAAAACCTGTCGTGCAATATTCGTGAATACACTACGATCACGTCGTGAATCAAATAAAACTAAATATTGCGTTGATAAATTAACGTCTCGAAGAGCAGATTTAAATGAGTTTTGAACTAATAATATAATTGATGCGTTGCGGTAGTAGGCGTGTTTTGTAAAACAACTGGTAACAATCGCGTTTTCTTCACTAGCGTGTTTAGATAACACATCAAGTTGATCTTTGACGATAATAAGTATAGGCAAGTCTTTATATACTTCAATTCGAGTCTGGGTCTGCAGTGCCTACTTCCAAAACTAAAAGTTGCAAAACTCTGAAACAGCTGTAAACGTTGTTATTTGTTGCAAGTTTTAAAAAAAGTAGTATATATTGGATGTTTCGCAAATTTTCAAAAATTGTAAAACAACATTAATTACAAAACTTTACACTTTTAAAAAACTCGCAGTAGGTAATTATTTTATTTTGCATGCATCCTATACGTAGATTACGCTTTTAATAGCTCGATTTTAAATTCTTAAATCCGATACGAATCATGATAAATACTTACAAGGGAATAGTTTTACATGGTACGCGCCAATTTCAAAAAGTCATACCTACAAAAATCAGGCTACTTTTAAATAGTTGGGATCTAGAGTAACTCGATTGCATTTTGCTTTGTTTGGTCACAGTAGCCCGCCAAAGTTTAAAAAATTCCAATTTTAATATTTTGCCGCCCTGTAACTTCTACAGTTCTTATCCGATTTTGACGTAATTTGGTTTTTTCTAACGTTTAGACTGTTTTCTACAAAGGAATTTCAGGATTTTTCAAAATTCGAAAATTTTTATTTTTTTGAAAAAATTGGTCGATAAAATTAGGCCTTAAAAATAACGTTTTTTCAAAAACGTCATAGGACGTTGTATAATTGCAAACGCATGCAAGTACAAAAAGTACAAGTTGAAATATTCAGTTTGATTACAGAATCACCAAAGGGTCTAAGGATCAGTAACAGTTAACAGTGAGCAGAATCGGTGTAGTTTACAGCATGACTTCTTGAATAGGAGGTAAGTTAATCGTTATATTTATAATAGTTCGATTTTTTTATTTAGAGTTTATTTGCTTTTGATTTTTAAGGTTTTAATATGTTTAGTAATGTGCAGTTTTTTGGCCTATTTTAATGAGGGCTAAAGTTTATAATAGCAATTTCACTATTCTCATATTATGGGGATTTATCTAGTTACAAATCTTGGACATTTTGTGAAGCACACTTTAAGATTCGTATATACAGGTAGTTACTTAGGTAAGCTCTGATAGTCACGCCTCTTCATCGGTGAAGCGGTCACTGAATGGACATGTAATAAAAAACGACGTTCCACCAGCATGCCATGCCGATATATCCCGAAGCACCGCGCCAACAACCGGCTGGTTTGCCTCTAACTTTTACAAAGAAAATTGATTTACTACTTTTCAAAAACATGCAAATAGAACATTTACCACTTTTAAAAAACATGTAAATAAAAAATTGTACACTTTTCAAAAACATGCAAATAGAACATTTACCACTTTTAAAAAACATGTAAATAAAAAATTGTACACTTTTCAAAAACATGTAAATAGAACATCAACTTCTTTTCAAAAATCATGTAAATAGAACATTTCACACTTTTAAAAATCTATTAAAAAAAACATTTCACACTTTTTAAAATCATATAAATAGAACATTTTACGCTTTTAAAAATCAAGTAAATAGAACATTTCACACTTTTAAAAATCATGTAAATAGAACATTTCACACTTTCAAAAATCATGTAAATAGAACATTTTACACTTTTAAAAATCAAGTAAATTGAACATTTCACACTTTTAAAAATCATGTAAATAGAACATTTCAAATTTTTAAAAATCATGTAAATAGAAGATTAAATGTAGGATAAATTGTAGTGTGCTAAAATAGAGTTAGCTATATATGCCGACGGCAAAATACCATCGGTTTAATCATCGGTTATTTGCCGGATCGGTGGTTTGCATAAAACCATTGTTAGACATATTGAAGTTAACTTGGGCTCAAATAGTTCGTGAACTAAAAAAGTTCAATGAAGGTGTAAAATTCCAAGCTCAACGAAGCGCGATGAAGCTCAAAAGATTTTTACCCAAGCTCAACGAAGCGCGACGAAGCGCGATGAAGCACAATCGAGCTTTGGTCCCTGAAAGTTTTTGGGGGTGGTAAATTTTTTTAACATTAGCGAGCCCAGTAATATATTTTTGATACTTGTGCATTCAAATTCAAAGTACCTATGTGCTTAAGCTTAAAATGTGCCATGTTGACAAGTAATAAAAAGTACTGGAACTGAAAATAGTGGAAATCCAAAATACCAACTTTTGCCTCGCTTCTCGCATTTGCCTACTAGTTACTATTACTTAATTACTTATTACAATTCCACAATTCTTAATTCTTTTATAGAATACTATGGATTATATATTATAATTAATTTTAGTAAATTCATATTTCGTATTCCAGTTCCAATTGAATCTACTACTACTAATTACTAATTTTACTTCTAAAATAATAATTTAGTTATATCATATTAGGATATAACAACATAATAGCGACAACTTCCCATTTTGACACTAATAATATTAATACTGATGCTACGAATACCGCTGATATTGACCTGACTAACCTAGCCCGTGCTAAAAACGGTGATCCAAAAAACTTAAGTGGTGTTACCACTCAGTAGTACTACCATTCAATAGTACTTCAATGCAGCAGTACTACTGTTTAGTAGTACCACCATTTAGAGGTACCCCCATTCAGCAGTACCTTCATTTAGTAGTACTCCCATGCTGCAGTACTACCATTTAGTAGTATTATCATTCAGTACTACTACTATATAGTAGTTATACTATTCAGTACTACTACCTTTTAGTAGTACTATTATTCCGTAGTTTTTTACTATCTACAAGTTCTACTATACTGTAGCACTACAAATTAGTGGTGCTACTATTTAGTAGTCCTTTCATTTGATAGTACTACTATTTAGTAGTACTTCTATGCAGTAGTACTACTACTTAGTAGTACTACCATTCAGTGCACCACCATTCAGAAATACCTTCATTTAGTGGTACTTCCATGCAGCATTAATACAATTTAGTAGTATTATCATTCAGTACAACTACTATTAAGTAGTACTACTATTCTGTACTCAGTGCGCTACTCTGTACTCCATTTGTTTGTTGTAATCATGCTTACCTGTGCTACCTAATAAATTACTTTAATTAGAATTGCAACTGGTATTGCAACAGACATGTAACATGTCTTCAAATCACTATCACAAGTATTCATGCCACCTTGTTCCCGGCGTAATTCTTTTTAACGATTTTTCACACGCTTTCAGAAGTAAAGTTGACTATGGTTTTAAAAGTATGCTCATCTTCCGCTGAGACACATGCCTTAACGTAGTTTAGTGCGCAGTCATACACCACCTATTCGATGATGTAAGTATACTAAAAGGTTCTAGTGATACTTACGCTGACCTATGCGCATAAGCACGCTAGTTACTAATAAATCCGTATTCCTTTTCATTCTAACGATTTATATGAGCGTGATGAGCAATTGCGCACCTGCATGCATACAGACAAGACCCAAATGTATGCTTTTGTGTACGAACAAAAACTGTAGGTCTTTATAAGCACAATAAATTTTTAATGCTACGAATATGCCACTAATTATTATATTGCAGTTTAAAACGCACTCTGCAGTGTGTATTAACTACTATTTGTGGCTGCCACATTAACACTGGGAAATAGAAGTGCACTAATCTGAACAAAAACATACTTCCCGTCTTGTGTGGGTGGCGGTATGAATACTTCTTGTATGCATGCATAAATGTTAATACATGTCACATGTAATACGAGTGAATGCAAATGCGTTGAATTAAGTGGCATGTCAAGATGGACCCAATGGGTTAGCACAGGTGAGCATCATCACAACTAAAGGGAGTACAAAGTAGATGCTGACTAGTACCTACACGTAAAATTTAATTATTATACTTTTTATTAGCGACAAGCAGTACAAGCAGCGAATTGCTCTAATAAAAAATGCATAGTTTTAGCTTGGTATTTGTTGGTATTATTTAGCGCATTTAATTTGTTTTTTTAGTTAACGACTTAGGTCATCATTTCCTATAGTACTATTTTGAATTTTTAAAGCCAAATAGAATACCTTAGCAAGAATAGTCTGTACAAATTCGCTCGTGAAATTTATGGCAGCATCGCACACCTTCTCTGTCAGTACTACGCTGGAAGGCAGAAAGCCTATTACAATCGACAACAGCTGGAGGAAGAGAAGAACTTCAAAACTAATACCGAAGGTGAATGTGTTTTTGAGATCGAAGTCAAGGTTAACGATGGGATGCTAGTGACAAAAAGAGTGTGATTTACTTCTAGAAGTGGGGACGAGAACTCAAGCGACAACAAAGATGACGATATTACTTATTTTAGTAGTTTTACTATAAAGCAGTTCTACTATACTGTAGCACTACAAATTAGTGTTGCTACTCTTTAGTAGTCCTTCCATTTGATAGAACTTCTATTTAGTAGTACTTTATCCAGTAGTACTATCATTCAGTAGTGCTACCACTCAGTAGTACTACCGTGTAGGAGTAATACTATTCAGTAGTACTTCCATGCTTCAGCACTACCATTTAGTAGTACTACCTTTCAGTAGTACTACCGTGTAGCAGTATTACTAGTCAGTAGTACTTTTATGCTGCAGTACTACTATTCAGTAGTATTACCATTCAGTGGTACCATTATTCAGTAGTACCACCATTGGGTAGTAGTACAACTATGCAGTAGTACTACCTTCCAGTAGTACCACTATTCAGTTGTACTACCATTTAGTTGTAATACCATTCAGCAGTAATATCATTTAGTGGTAATTCTATGCAGCAGTACCACCATTTAGTAGTACTACTGTTCAGTAGTTCTACATTCTAGTAGTACTACTATTAAATAGTATTACCATTTAGCAGTTCTACTATACTTTAGCACTTTGATTTAGTGGTACTTTCATTTAGTAGTCCTTTCAGTTAGTAGTACGACTATTCAGTATTACTACTATTCAAAAGTACTACTATTTAGTAGTACCACTATTTAGCAGTACAACCATTGAGTAGAACTTCCATGCAACAATACTGCCATTTAGTGGTACTACCATTTAGTACTACTACCATTTAGTAGTACTACTATTCTGTATTGCTACCATTTAGTAGTTAGTGTTACTGTGATAATTTATGCTTTTGAGATGCTGAACTTTAGCTGATCAGCATCTATTGAAAGGGGTTTGTCCGTCCGCCTGCTGTCTTCAGATTTTACGGTTACAGTTTTTAACTGAATTCTTTGAAATATTTTTAAAAGGTTAGCAGACGCACCCGCGAAGTGGTGTACAGCGTTCGGTTAAGATCGCGGTAATAGGTTTTTCGCAGTCAGCGGTTGAATGACGCAACTTTCAACATTTTTTTACATTGTTTATTCTCCAAAAACACGCTTGTGTAAATACATTAGGGTACATACTTATCTTTTTACCTAGCTAGGTACGTTGTACGTTACGATAACGCCATTTTGGAACACTAGACACCAATAATGTCATCCAAATTGAGGGTCACCTAAAAAAACAGGACGCCCTACAAAATAGTATGGACGCCAACATGTGACTACAGGAAACGTACAAGCATATCATGTAGTAGACATTTGTTTGGAACTGTTACTGTAATCATCCCCAAAACAGAAGTTCCTACTTTGTTTTGGTTTGCGGAACGAACAATTTAAAATTGCAGATTAATGCACGTGCTTTATGTGCTCATTATATTTAAACAAAAATACAATAATCATCATTCTGATGCATAACCAGTACACTTCGGTAGCACGCGTCAAAATCCAGTACATGTACTGTACTGGTTGAGTTTTGTATTTTTTCCAGTACTTCAGTCTCAAAACCTGTATTATACTGGTGAATCCAGTACGACTAGTCAGCCTAATTTAGTAGTACTATTATTCAGTAGTACTACTAATAGGTAGTACTACTATTCAGCAGTACTACCGTTCAGTACAACTTTCATTCGGCAGTACTACCATTCAGTACTACTACTATTCAGTTTTACTACTATTCAGTACAACTACCATTCAGTAGTACTACCATTTGGTAGTACTTCTATGCAGCAGAATTACCATTTAGTAGTACTACCATTCAGTACTTTTACCATTTAGTTAAACCACCATTCAGTACTACTACCATTTAGTAGTACTTCTATTCAGTAGTACTACAATATAGCAGTGCTACTGTACAAAAGCACAACGATTCAGTAGTACTACCATTTAGTAGTACTACTATTCTGTATTACCACCATTTAGTAGTAATACTATTTCGTGGTACTACTGTTCAGCAGTGCTACCATTTAGTAGTACTTGCATTCAGCAGTGCTACGATCTAAAAGTTTCACCACTTAGTACCGCTACGATTTATTAGTACTACCATTTAGTACAACTACCATTTAGTTGTACTACTATTCAGTTATACTACTATTCAGCAGTACTAGCATTTAGTAGTAATTCTATGCAGCCGTACCACCACTTACTAGTAATACGGTTTAGTACTACTACATTTTAGTAGTACAACCGTTTAGTAGTATTACAATTTAGCAGTTCTACTTTACTTCAGCACTACAATCAAGAGGTACTTCCATTTAGTTGTACCACAATTTAGTAGCACTACCAGTTAGCAGTACTACCATTCAGTAGTACTTCCTTGCAGCAGTACTACTATTCAGTAGTACTACCATTTAGTACTAGTACTAATTAGTAGTACCACTTTTGAGCAGTACTAGCATTTAGTAGTAATTCAATGCAGCAGAACAACTACCTACTATAAATACGATTCAGTACTACTACTTTTTAGTAGAACAAACATTCAGTAGTATTACCATTTAGCAGATCTACTATACTTTAGCACTACGATTTAATGTAACTTCTATTTAGTAGTACTACCATTTAGTAGTACTACCATTTAGTAGTACCACCATTTAGCTGTACGACCATTTAGTAGTACTTTCATGCAGCAGTACGACTATTTAGTAGTACTACCATTCACTACTTGTACCATTCAGTAGTTTTGGCTTATAACTAGTCGTTGATTTGTTTCGCATTTTTTTGTACGGTTGTAGAATTTGTGCGTTGCGTCCTATAAAAGTCTTAGCCTGATAACGGACCCTGTGTTTCTGCCCAATTTAGGATTTTGCGTTTTGGCAGTCCACGTTTTTTGGGTTTGGCTTTTTGATATCTTCATTTCTAAGCGTTTATCTGTACCCTTTGCTTCATTCTGCGTTTAATGGTACTATTTACACTTTTCTGCGTTTGCTGGTTCGGGTCTTACGCCTCGATATGTGCTTTAAAACAGTGACATATTATATAGATAATATTTTAATATATTTATACTTCGTATATCAATTAAATCTACTTTTACACATTGGATTAAATCAATATTTATTATATTTTGTAATCCAAATTTATCTACTTCTACTAATTACTAATTCTACTTTTACTGTACCACGATTACTATATTATATCAGGATATAATAGATTGAGGAGTTGACTATATAAAATTAGTATGTTATAGTATGCACACTAATATTCTAATATATTATACACTATAACCCTTTCCATATCAATACTTGTTAAAGCCTTAAAGTAAAGTACATTGCACGACAAAAAATTTTACCTATCGTCGGGGGTCGACATAGTCGGCAGGTGGAAAAAAGATAAAAGTGGAAAACTGAAGCTCAACGAAGCGCGATGAAGCTCAACGAAGCTCAAAAGATTTTTACCCAAGCTGGACGAAGCGCAATGAAGCGCGTTTGAGCTTACGATTTTTGTAAAAAAGTTCATTTTGTGAAAAACGAGCTTCATGCCACAAAGGGAACTTCTGTCTAACAATGCATAAAACCTAATTATATCATGTCGGTAACCGTGGAGACGCGTGCTCATAGTGTTGTCACTCGTGTTAACACAAGGATCATAGATCTAAACATTAAAAAAGTACCAGCACCAATAATAACGATTCACAGTCTAACTAAAAAGCTTCGGTGTCATTCTCGTCGTAACATTCTTCAGTATTGTATCCATCATTCTCACTAGGAACCAACACTTGGTTATCAATAGAAGCGTTCGGGAACATTCTCTTAAAACTTTGAATTACTTCCTCACCATGACCATACAGCATTAAAGTGACTCCCTTGACATTGGCGGCCGGACTTGGGTTGACATCATTGAAGATATTTGGAATGGGAAGATTTTCCATTTCAGTCTTGGTCCTTACTTCAAGAAATTTTAAATTGGGAAAAGTATCGCCCAGGTTCACGCCATCAAGGCGTGAGTCTGTTAAATTATTAATTGGTGTGTCCCCCTCTTCGTTTAAGCAGTACTCAATAGTTAAATGCTTCACTTGAGGCATTTGTGGGATTCGGATATCAAACAAATATGCCAACCACACAAGTTTGAGACACGTAGCTGAGCAGGCTTTTAAAATATTCTCCACGGCGTCATACATTTCTTGACTATTCTCTTCTTTAGAAATTAAAAATCGGAGGTTCTTCCAAAGTAGCGTATGACTAAAAATTCTGATTACTACAGTCTTTTTCAATTCTTTGGATCCGTAGTACGCCCAGCGGTGGGAAACTAGACGGCATTTGAACAAAGTTTGGCGGTCACACTTTGTAAATATCAATTCCAGTATCTGTTACAGAGAGAAGGGTAATATTTATTTACAACTGGCGCAACAATTACGCTTGCCACAAGGACACAGTAAGAACAACATACATTTATCAGAAAAATAATACAATGTTATTTATTAAATATAATTCCAGAATTCCTACAATCGACATTTTATAATTACTTTTACTATTACATGGTTGTATTTTAAGTTATCTTACATGATCAACTGAGAAAGCAAATTGTTCTGCAGGGCGACGAGAAGAATTTGGACTTACTAACAACTCAACATTTCAACATTCACATTCCTGATTTCAGTCACGTATTTGATTCTCCCTTCATCTTTTAAGCATCCCAAGTCACCAGAAGAAGCTGAGGTTTTTATTTTTTTAGCAGAAGCATTTGCACAATTTTTATTCTTCGTCATTGTTGGATCTTGGAATGACTGTGAAGAAGGCAAAATTGGTTTTATTGAAGAATTCATTGCTGCATCAGGTTTTCAACAACCTGACTAAAGAACATAAATAACTGTTGCAATATTGGGAATAATAATTGACAATAATCTTAATTGCCAGTATCCACGACACGTGACGGACTGGCCTAATTAATTGTAACTTGACTTTTGATAAAGTCATTCTGTTTGTCAAGTCAAGTTTCAAATGTATACGTACTTACGTGATTGCACATTGCCAAACGCTCCATAGCAAAACCCGAATAAAACTGGCAAAGCTAAGTCATAAATTAGTTAATAAAAATCTTACCATTTCAAATTTTAAAGCAGTTAATAAATGTGCACAAACTGAAATGATGAAATGTAAAAGTAAAATAATTATACCCACCTAGGTACTTATGTGAATGTGCAAAACAATTTGAAAGTCCGCGCTTCCGTAAAAAGAGAACCAAGTAATTATGAGCGATGAATTTTATTCTTTTCAAAATATTATTTTCAAATATTTTATTTAAATATTAATTGCAAGATGCTTTTAATTTTAATTTTCACAATTTGTGGTAAATAATATTCTTTTTCTTAGTTTTAATTCATTTTCATTATTTCATTTTGACAGATTTGGAAAATTCTAGGAATGGAGAAAGGCTAGGTTAAAATGTAGGGTAAGCTTGAAAATGAAATATAGGGTAGGGTAAAAAAATAGGGCGAGCCATAAATGAAAAATAGGAAGTAGAATCTTGTAGGAAAAATTTCAAAAGTCCGACCTTTGACTGTACTGTAGGGGCAACCGAGAGTGAGGTCTGGCAAGGATGCATTCTCCATTTTTGTACCACCAGAAGGTCCCTTCGCTACAACCTTGGTACTTTGGTAGGACCTGCTTGCTATTGGCTGCTTCACATATTTTAAATCATGCTAAGCGGGTAACAGAAACAGTATGTACATACAATGAAAATGCCATATACCCATTAACTGTATTGGAAATGCATTGGAATATTTGATTTTTATTAGTTTCTTGTTTGTTTTGGGTAACAAAAATTGTAAACATGCAAATAGTAAATTAGTGTTTCAACACAGTTAAATATTTAAATTATATTATTCGCTCATCTCTGCATCGCTTTCATCTGAATCAGAAGAACTAGAATCACTGCTACTGCTGTCATCATCTTCCCTTCCTTTTCTCCCTTTTCTTACTATTACTAAACGTTGGTTTGTGCCTAGTAAGTGATGTACTTTTTGACACTTGGCAAGCAGTGGATACTAATTTTACTATATTTGTGTATTTAGCACACAGCTTAGCACAGTCTAACTTCCTTACATCTTCTCTTAACTCACTCATAAAAACATAAACGAAATGGATCACATCTTGAGTTTGCTGTTTGTAATGTGGTTTGCTTTGTTTTTCCCTAGTAGGGGTCAAGTTAGTTGCGCTCACACTCATATTAGTACACAATTACAATTAAAATTAACTGCTATTTTCCGTTCTAATCTACTTACTAGCGCTAAATAGGGAAACGTGGATGAGTGCCGGCATTTCCAATGCGGTTAATAGGTATATGGCATTTTCATTGTATGTACATACTGTTTCTGTTACCCGCTTAGCATGATTTAAAATATGTAAAGCAGCCAATAGCAAGCAGGTCCTACCAAAGTACCAAGGTTGTAGCGAAGGGACCTTCTAGTGGTACAAAAATGGAGAATGCATCCTTGACCTCACTCTCGGTTGCCCCTATAGTAGCTCGATTGCATTTTGCGTTGCTTGGTCTTGGTGGCCCGCCAAAGTTCAAAACAATTCAAATTTTAGTATTTTGGTGTCTTGTAACTTTTTGAGTTCTTGTCTGATTTGGAAAAAAATTGATGTTTTCTCATTTTAAGACTGTATTCTAAAAAGTAATTTCAGGATTTTCCAAAATTCAAATTTGTTTATTTTTTTTTGAAAAAATTGGAGCAAACATTATTTTTGAGACTTTATTCTTCAGACTAATATTTTTGACAACAAAAAAATTTTGGAATTTTTCCAAATCCTAAAATCACTTTTAGGAGTACAGTGTGGAGATTAGAAAACATCAAATTTTGTCCGAATCGGATTTTTGGTTTCAATGATTTTTCAAAATAATTATTTTTAAATAACGTTAATAAAAATGCCTCTAAAAAAGGTTTCAAAAATATTTTCTTTAAAATTGAAAGTTTTTGAACTTTTTAAAACACAGAAATTACCTTTTTAGATATTGCAAATATCACAATCATATATATCAAGTGTGCGCGCAGACATCTAGAACTTCAATTATAAATTGCAAAAAAGTTAACCACACTCGCACAAAAAGTAACTGAATAATTCTCAACTTTTATTAAATCTAGTATTTTTTATATAAATATAGCTTTAAAATGACATTTAATATGTCTAATATGGTTAAGAATTACCGAAGGTTGCTAAATTACTTTAACGGGGTGGTACAATTAGAATTAAAACGTTGTAAATGATGTCATCCCTAAAGATAATTAAACAATAAAAAATTTATTTCTCTATCCGTTTGTTATTTTTCTTTAAATTTTGCGAGTAGGAAGGATGAAATAAAAATATTTATGCTTTCATGAAACGTCTGCGAAGAATCAAATTGGCCTTTATACAATTAAAGGTAAAATTAAAATCTTTTTTTAAACACTTTATTGATATTTTACATATTCGTCTGCTAAATTATGCAGTACTCTAAATATTGTATGACAATATTATTCGTGACGCTTGTTGGAGTTGAAGTGACACTGAGGACCGCACTAAATCATGGAAGCAAAATTGCATCCATTCACAGGACATTTACGTGGTCGTATTTTCCTGTCATCGGGTCTGGATTTGTATGTCATCTTATGGAATCATTTTGCGGAAGTAAAACTAAACCGTTTTTCACAAAACTTGTACTTGAAAAGTTTGATTTAAATTGCATCTGGACGCTTTTTGCAGCATTTTTTGTGACTTTCTTTTGAGCTGTTCGTCCTGAATATTTTACAGCATAACGAGCAGCTTAATGACTTTTCCAAAGCTAGGGTTTGAGCATGGGAAGCCAAACTATATTTTGAGGTAAACGCTTTTTCACAAACTAAACACTTGAAGCTTTTTATGATTGTTTCGCGGTTTCGCCTTCTTTCAAATGACAACGATTAAAGTGCGACTTTGTTACCGACCTTGATACAGCCACAAAATTACATTGTGACTCTGGACACTTGAAGGGTTTTTCTCCAAGATGTCTTCTTACATGGTCCTGCAGTGAATAGATTGAACTCAATTTCCTCCCGCAAAAGTTGCACACGAATATTTTGAGCTCTGGGTGTACTCTCAGATGGCTCTGCAAATTAGTTTTGTATTTAGTTGAAAATTTGCATAGTTGACATTTCAATAGCTTGGAGTCTAAATGCAATCGAGAGTGGGATTTTATGTCCCTTGAACTGTTAGCTGTGAAATTGCATTGATCTTGAGGACACTTAAACTGCCCCTGAAATGTTTCTACATGCGTTACTATGTTTGTTTCATATTTTGTTCTCCAACCGCATATTGTACATTTGTACTTGTGCCCCCAATCATGCATTTGCAAATGAGTTTTCAAATTATTCGCGTCATGACTTGGCAACTCGCAGTTAAGACGTGGACAGATGTTTCGTTTTGATTCCGAAAGAGAGTGGCTCAGCATGTGTACTTGGAGGTATGTATGTTTAAAGAATTTTTGAACACACAGCACAGTGAAACGGAGGTTGTTGGTGAACACTGGCCAAATGGTTTTTCAGAAAGAGCGGGACCCAAGTAGAAAAGTCACATTTAGGAACTGAACACTTTAAGGCAATATGTGACTTGTGACTGGCTGCGACATGTATTAATTCGTCGAAGACTGAGGAGAGATCTACGTAACTTGGGCAGATGGGTATTTGTAATATAGCTGCTTTCTAACTGGGCGCTTTTGTTTTTTACTTAAGATCTCATTTTATGGTTTAGAGTTGAATTTATTCATCAGTTGCTGCTGCGGTACGACCTGTTTTACAATACAAATACGAATGTGGCTCGTTATTCCGTTCAAAATTAAAAGTTCTTTGTCACTTTTGTACTAAGTATTGGTTTTATCGCACTTCCCTAGAAATTTATTTTTTCCGTTTCTTGTTGTTGTCTGTTGTGGGGCACTGATCAAAATATTGCCATTTGGTTTCAACTGCGAGTTCAATTTTCTTTGTTGTGTTATGATTGGTACTCTGGTTCCTTTTGTGATGGTTGCTACAGTTGCTGACAGGTTTGAGAGTTTTTTCAGTTTAAGTTTGGAGGCAATACCGTGTAACTCAAGAAGTGCCTTGTCCTTGTCCTTCTTTATGATCAACTAGTTACGTTTATGGTAAGAAATATAAAATAATTTTTTTTATTTATGAAAAATCACTTTTTCAGTTTAATTTTTTCAAAATGGTATTTGTTGTTTTCTTGTCACACTAAATACAGTTGCTTACACAAAAAAACAGTACTAAAAAATAAGCCCGTATTAGCTCATCTAACAACTAACGTCAAATTTAATTTTCAATTGAGTTACACTAATTAGCTAATTAGATTGGGATTCGCAGATTAAATTTAAAATACCCAAAAATCTTGCAATTTTATTCGCACTGGTAGTAATGTATTATGGTGAACGATTTCCTCAATTTTTGCGAAAGCTTCCTTGTTATGCTTTCAGCCGTTTGTAACTGTACAAAATAGGCTACTGATTCTTAAGTAACAAAACTTAAACAAAACCAAAATAATAAATTGACGATCTGAGTGGAGGTTCACTAACTTATGTGTGTGAAATGAGAATTGAATCGAGCCGGAGCCGGAGCAGATGTTTTTAGTTGTACACAGAGTACACGAACATATGAGCAAAACGAGCACCTCAGAGAATCCTTATGTAGCAACGTTACTATAAACGTACCCATTTGTTATTTGATAGCGTACATACTTAGAGCTTCGCATAAACTATGTGTCGCCGCAAATTATTGTATTTTAAAGTTTATTTTTTTCTAATTAAATCCGATAGATAAAGCCGTCGTGGTTGTCGATTCAAAGTCCTATAGGAATTAGGAATTACAATGGTCATAGCTGTTTACTTTGAATGTCGGCTTTAGTTTAAAGTTTAAAAAAATAATGAAAAAGTAATGATGAGTAATAAAAAATATTTTTTGCTGATAATCTACAAATTAATTCCCACTACACCTTGAAACGCATAGCCAAAGACAATATCGTGTAAAATAAATAGTAAGTAGGTATGTAGCTTTAAACTCAAGACCAAACGCAAAGTGGCCGGTCTCAAATCTTGTTCAAACTCGATAAAATGGGATACCGGCCACTTTGCGTTTAGTAAAGGATGAAGATCGGACACTTTACTTTTACCTGCGTTTGGAGAACGGCCACTTTGCATCTACAGTAACGATATAAACTAGACTTTAGGCCACCGAAATCGGTGGTTCAGGTGCGCCTTATCTGGCCACTGGCCACCATTACCCACTGTCACTCTCCTGCACTGTGTCTGGGGTTGGCCGAAGTGTACACACACGCAAAAATTAAACGGAGTAGCCTTTAAATGAGACAATAGTGTCGTAATTGGGGCCTGGACTACTTCTAAATACCACGCTAACACGACCAACCCTAGACACGCTACAGAAGGGCGACAGTGGGTAATAGTGGCCAGTGGCCAGATAAGGCGCACTTAATCCACCGATTTCGGAAGCCTAAAATCTAGCAGTAATATATTCGCAATCTGACACTGGACACTTATTGTTGCCATACCCTCAGCCGACAATTAGAGCTAAAAAAATTAGCGGATCATTTTTATTTTAAAAATCAGAAATTGAGAAACAAATATTATTATTTAAAAAACCAGAAATCAATATTAAATGCAATGATTCACTTTCCTCAAAAACGAGATTTTACTAAAGGAGAAAGAAATTTGAAAGACTTATTTTATAAAGACATGCAACCTTGCTAAGTTATAGCGGTACACGTATTCTGATGTAAGCTAATGAGCATAGTTATCCATCAGTACCACGTAATCAGCTTACAATCCAAAAAATGTTTTTAAAAACTTTTATTATTATAAAATTGTTTACAAACAAAGCTAATTATAATCCACCAATATCATTTAAAATGCACATTGAGAAAACCCATAAAAAAAAAGATGTTAAAATTTAAAAAAAACACGGATATATAAAATTTAGAATTTAAAAATGTAATAGTCAGGTAGCAGAAGTTGAAAACAATTTTAACTGCTGGAATCCGATGGAGCTGAAATGCAAAAGTAAGGTCTTATAAAATTGATGATAAAACTGTCATAAAAATTTTATCAAGTTTAACCTCATTCACGTAAAGCATTTTCAAATAAACGTCTAATTTAAGCATGAATTCTTTAGATGTTTCGTTTATAGAACTCACTTATACAACATATCGAGCTTCAAAGATAGTTTTTAGTCGTTGCCTATTTAAATCAAATTCATCGCTGCTGTGAGGAGGCTTGGGTTTTGGTAGATGTTCGTCATCTGGGCGCCTATACTTTCGAGCAAATTCCCGTGCGTAAGTAAGGGCATTAACACGATTGAGGTTTCGTTCGCTATTCATTTTTACCCGTATAGTGTCGTCAACAGTGTTAACATTCAGATTGTAGCGGCGGCGAGTTTTAACTGCGTTTTGTAGAGTAAACTCCCTTTCAGCTTCGCTACTACTAGGAGAAATAACTAAAACAGTATTTATCATCAACCTTATTTTATCTGTCTAAGCAATTGTATTACAAGCTAAAAAATATTGCCAAAATTCAACAGGCTCTTTGTTAACATATGTTAAAAACATGCTGTGTTCTTTAATACTAGTAATTAATAATTTCCATTCTAAGTTCAAAGCAAATTCATCCGAGTAGAATTTAAACGCAGTGTTTAAAGCTATTATGTTTTGTTGACCGTAATGCAATTCTCCTTGTTCAATTGTATTAAAACGATTAGGGTTGAAAACTTCAAATAAATTAGTATGTTCGCTGTCTGGAAATCGTCGTCTTAATTCCTGAACTAAATGTAAAGTATAGCTTAGAATCTGACTTGAAAGATTATTACTATCGTCGGCAGGGTCTGGTGTTGACAAAGTAATACCGCGATACATGTTTATTGACGTTTCATACGTATACAGTTCAGGAAATCTTTGATCAGAATCCGGTTCACCAACTTCATCACTAGATTCAGATCGGCTGACAAGCTCTTTTAGTTCCTTACCTCCTTCAAACGGAAATGATTCAATATTTTTAATCATCTCCTCTCTCACTTTAGCAAATCCAATAAAATTGCCATTGCGTTTTTGTGTAACCATTGACACTTTTGTTATTTCTTCTGTTATATCACACAGAAAAGCGATATGCGTGAGAAACTTAGGATTTTTAAGGTGATGAAGAAAATAATCAGCGCTAATATAGTCATCTTTAAAATCAGAGCTTGTAGATATGTACTTAATTGCATTGACAATTACTTTCCAATGAGAAAGAAGTCCACTGTATGCCCTTTTGCGAGAGCTGACCCACCTATTACAGAATTAACACCATGATGCTTATTAAAAGGAAATTACTGTTATAGAATATTTAAAAACAGATAATTACCTAATTGGATGTATTCGATGCAACTCAAAGTATTTAACTCTGGCACTTCTTGTTTTTGAACGCAAAATGAGCTTTCTTTTACTTGACTTACTCCCAAAAAATCGAGTTAGTTCGTTTACAATTTTGTCAATATTTCTAATACTTTCAAATTTTGAGAAAGATGCTTTATAGGCGAGTTCAAGGCGATGACTAGCACAATGAACTTTAACAAAATCTCTATTCGTAAACGCTCTCAGTTTTCTATAAAAAACATTTTGCAGAACTTTTGACCTATCAGCAATAAGTCCAACAACATTAGCTCGGAAGTATTCCTCAATGCCGTCCGCACGAAGCTGTTTCTTAAACAAGCTAAATACATGTATTCCTTTATTTCGTTTAATCATACACGATAGGTGATAGTGATATGTTTCAACTCGATTGTTGGCGTCAAACGTCTGGAAGATAAACGCGTAGTTACTATAACCTGGAAATATAACAAAGTGTGTTGCTGAGGTCTATTCATAAACTTTCAACTTAAATAATAATTTCATTTACGCAATAAATTTCTAAAATGTAAAAAGAAACTTTGACACAACTTACCTGCCACGTCTACTGATTCGTCCAAAATGATACTTATTTTAGGATTGGTTAAAATAAGGTGATAGAGCAGCTCTGTATGCATAGATGTACTCATAACTCCAAGCATGTTTCGATACCCAGCGGCATTATGATGGTAAACCCCAATGTTGACTCCAAAATGCTTCAACATATTTGTGTACTCCTTGAAGCCCGTGAATGGCAATCCCATATGCACGGCGGCGTGCACAGCGATTACCAAATTAATCGTGGCTTCATAAAATTGATAAAAATTTCCATTTTTATCCAGCATTGCGGCTTCAAAATCCAATTCACGCAAGCCGTTATCAAGATTTTGGAAGTAATCAAGAGATATCTTGTGCAAAGGATTATGCAAATGATCACAAATGATTTACTGGTTATCGTGTTTTCTTCGGCTTCCACTTAAGTGCCAGTGTTTGGTTTTAATAAAATTGCTTGAATAAGGAGAAGAAAATCTTTCAACTAAGAGATCTGCATGATATAACGCATTACAGAACTTGCATGTTGCTTTAGAATTAATTCCAGTTACATATTGGAACCAGTCACAAACTTCAGGAATTTTAACGTTCTCAATCCTTATATCTTGCTGTAAACTTCCAAGCCAAGAATTATCAAAATTAGCGCAACTTCTAGTAATGTACCGTTTATTATCGTTAACTAATTCTGCATGAAATAATTTATAATTGTTGATATCCTTTTTGTTTTTGAAAAAAGGGTCGTCGTTCATAGATTCAAGCTCAAGCTCAACTTCGTCGTTATCTTGTTCTTCCTCAAAGTCGACTTCCTCAAAATCACATACTGGTATGTCGTCTTCACCTAACGTATCTTCACTATATGCATGTTGTAGTAACGCATCAGTAGGAACGTTTTTCCCTGCCTGTGTTTCATATTGTGATAAAATAGTGCATTGTTTTCTAAATCCCACTTTCACTATAGTAGCACTTGGCAATTAAGGAACTTTTTCTTCAATAAAAAACATTTCGCCATTTTCACAGTCATTTTCTAATCCAGGAGTTGGAAATGAAATTTTCATGTATGAAGGCATAAACGGATCAACTGAGTCCCCACAACGATTAATTGACCGGCTAGATCTCGAAAGCGAACTCCAATCTCTTAGTAGAGCGTAAGGACTGGCAGTGTACTTGTTATACAATTCAGTGAATGCTTCACAAGCAACGTACGGTGTATTTCTTCCATACAAAATAAAGTCTTGCAGGTTATCTCGTACTGCATTGATAATTCCTGCGTGCATTCCTTTTTTGACACATTTTGTATTTTCCCCTCTTATTGTGTCCAATTGTAAGTGTCTCAAGACAAGAGTTGATGTTGATCGAACAAGCGCTAGTCCGAAAGGGGTTTCACCGTTTATTGGAATTTGGTGATTAAATTCTCGCGATATTTGGCATCTTTTGAGGTCAAAATCAACATGCTCCACGTTAGTAGAGCCAATCACATAAAAATAAGAATAGGAAACTCTGTGTGAAGTTGATTTGGGCCGGTTTTGCAGAGTTCCATCTAACTGGCAAATCATGACCATAAAACCTTCAAAGTCAACAACTACAATCCGGTAGTTGGCCAGAGATATTGCATGATGACTTCTTGGTTGTGGTAGACAATATTTTTTCAATTCAATAAACTGATTATCATCAGAAGAAACAAGTTCCAGCTCATTCAGTAAAATTCTACAGTTAGTATAAGGTTCTTGAACTGTAGCATGTGTTGGACCGATAAGAGGGGCTTCTTCGACTTGACATGTTATTGCAATAAAAACTACAAACCTGTAAAAACAAAACATTAAATAAATTTGTAAGTTACATTTTGTTGCATTATAAACGCAAAGCATTAGAAAACGGATACAAACTACGTCATTAATTGTGTTAATAAGTCTAGAAAATATTGATACTTCATATCAGAGACTTTGCGTTATTACTGTCTCCAAGGAGGTGTATAATGTATGATTCACATAAGTTCAAAAATTCAGTTACACAACGTGTGTTCGTTTTCTCAGCATTAACTGTTATAATTTTTTTAGAGTCAAACAATAAGCTGCAATTACAGTCTAATTTAAGAACTAACAGAATCACAACCTATGTCTTTATATTTAAAATAAAATAATTTAACATTTTTAATTGGTGACCATCAAAACAAAAATAATTTTAAGCTTGGCGTTTGGAATAGATTTCTTAGATTTAATAAAATCGTAACCTACATAAAACACAGAATAGTTCTCAGCTTCATGTTGTACTCAGCTTCTGTAAATATGAAAAAGTAAGAGTGGCGTTAACAAATATCTTTTAATAAATAATAAATCAATGATATGTAATAATCGTGGGGAATGGTTTTGAGTTCTGTGCCACAAATAACTATTGTGCCATAAACAAAAAATGATTTTGAGGCTCAGTAACTTACACATTAGTTTTTTCTTATATTTTTGATTTGGAGTCGGTTGTTAAGGATGCGCTGCACTTGCAGATATTAGAAGGTAACTTGACTTTACTGCCAGCTTCTCCGCCTTTTTTTGGTATGTTGAGTAAATAATCTGAAAATAAAATCAGAATTATTTCTAGTTTCAAGTTGTAGAAGAAATACTTAACCACGAGCTTAAAATACATTGCTCCTCAACGTACTAGACCTGTATACGAATTTCACAATGTAATTGGTCTTATTTTATTACAATTATCTGTTTTTATATCTAAAATAGGTTACCTTATGGGTGGCGCTGAAATATTCTTTAAGTACTTGACTTTTAAGTTTGTAGGTTATTTAGAAGTAATTTCTTATTTTAGTTAGTCAGAATATTTCATCAGACTACCGTAAGTCTCACAAAATTTTGTATTGGTATCTGTTTTGTAGGTTTTTAGGTTTTAATAGTTATAGGAATTTAGTTCAATTTTCTGAGTTGTAGTAATGATACAAAGTATCTTCTGAAGCCACGAACCACACTTTAAACACTGAAGATTGATATAGTCTTTAAAAACAGTGAGGACTGTGCTAGTAAAGAAATATTTGGTCTCTCTAGGTACTCAAACTTTTAAACTGAATTGCCTTCAAGGGCATCTGAATGTGAGCGAGAAACACGTTTCTAGGTCGTGGGTTGCAGTCTGACTCACCGACGCATATAAATTCTAGTTCATTCTTGAATAAAGTTGATAACCGTGATTACGTCTGCCTGGGCTAGGTACATAAACAGCATGTTTTTGTTACTGTAGTCTTTAGTAGATTGGCATGGTATTTTATTGAATTATGATGTATGAAAATTCCACATATACTTTAACTTACCCTCAAGGGTCTAATAGTATACAAGGTTAAGGTTTTAACCTTAAATTTAATCTAGGTATTTTAGTCTAGAATTTATTAAAGTTAAATTTTTACTCTACTTAATTTTTATTTCAAAGATAGAATGCATAGATATAAATTATACCTTGAAATTGTTTTTAAATTTTAATTAGTGTTTTAAATTGTATCTTCACATTATTTTGCAATTTTGCGAACTAAATTAATATACACCTGCCTAACTAAAATAATTTCCTGCTACGATGAAGATTAGTGCAGTACAATATGTATGTGTGTGTGTGAATGCACGTGTACCAATATGTACTGCAGTGTTTAGTACAAGTTAAAAATTTAGACTGCAATTTGCGACGTACGTGCAATTCATACTATCCACATCCCATATCGTTACTGTAGATGCAAAGTTGCCGTTCTCAAAACACAGGTAAAAGTAAAGAAGCCGCTCTCTATTTTCTACTAAATGCAAAGTGGCCGGTCTCCAGTTGTATCCATATGCATCTACAGTAACGATATTAATTTGTAATGATGGCTCTAAAAATCTTTGCACTTGTTGCATAATATATGCGATGCACCCAAAGTATGACGTCACAGCTGGCAGTCTATGGCTCGAAGTTGCAAATTCTATCTCAGTCTTTTCTCACTGGTTGTACACTGCCGAACAGAGGCAAAATATTGGCCGTTGAAGGTAGGTATACTTACTTAAATAAGGTTTAGGGGCCGGTCGTCCATGACGTTACAAAAATTTACCAAATTTCTGGGCTCACCCACCCACAACTTGTCATGATCTTGAGTATTGCGTAAACATGGCTAATCTTTAACGCATGATGTTAATTTTGCGAGTTAAACCTACCCTTCATGGGACTGACGTCGTTCGGGTTTGACCCCCGTTTGTGTAGAGTGCCGAATGATAATAAAGGATTTTCAATGCTGCTTCTCCTTTTCTTTTCTTTCCAATTTCAGCAGGAAAATAAGCAAAATTGGAGCGTAAAAATACGAAGCCAGGATTGCTGCTGCTTCATTTTTCTTCTGTCATATACAAGTAAGCTACGTACTACTAAGCACTGCACTAACTAGTTCTACGTTTTGGTAAATTCGAAAAATGTTTTGCTCAAATATAAATTTTGGAAAAATCCCAAATATAATAAATTACAATCAATACTATATATTTCTTGAAATTTAAAATTTTTTGAATTTTCTAAAACGTAGAAACTACTTTTTAATTATTTTTCTGGAGATCACAAAACATACCTACTATTCCGCGTATTGTAAATAATTATGCATAAGACTTTGAATAAAATATCACAAAATGTAAATTTATTTCATCATGCTTTTGTTCTGCTTCTCTAATTTTTGAATGGTTTTATTTCACATTTTGTATAGGAATCAGTAGTAAAAACGTTAATAAAATTACAATCTTTGGATGTAAAAAGATCTTAAAATCTCGTCCAGTGTTTGGATCCCGGATGATTTCTTAAGAAGCCAATTGAGAGCTCCACGTGGCGTGGGCAGATAGGACATTGGTACACCTTATTAGTTTTACTTCCATCTTCAAGTTTTTTATAAAAAGATATCCTTGAGTTTTCAGTTTGGAATTTATCCAGCAGCTGATCTACCTCCTCTCTTACAGAATGAATACGAATGTGGCTCATTTCTCCGTTAGACATCCATAGTTCCTGGCCACTTTCGTATTGGCGGTCAACTTCATCTTCTACTTGAAGATTATTTTTCCGGGATTCTGTTTCTGACTCTGATTCCCAATTTTCTGAATGTCCGTTTGTTGTTGTTGATGATGAGAAAATTGCTGATGCTGGAAGTCTCATAAGTTGAACTTGAAGTCCAGACGAGTGACTGAGCGCCATGTGAACCTGTAAAGCGGAGATATTTTTAGATTTCTCGGGACATACAGAGCAATGGAACGGGAGTTGTTGGTGGACACAGGCAAAATGTTTCTCGAAAAATGCGGGAACCAAGTAGAAAAGTCACATTTAAAAAAGGAACATTTGAAAAGCTTTGTTGATCTGTGATTGGCTATTAAATGATTTCTTAAGAAGTCAATTGAGAGTTCTAAGTGATGTGTGCAGATAGGACATTTGAACGCCTTTCTCACTGATCGAGACGGGGGCTCCCTTGAGTTTACACAGTCAAATTTATTTTTCAGCAACTCACTTAAATCCTGTCTCTGAACAGAAATGCGAATGTGGCTTGTAATCCCGTTTGAAATCAAATGTTCCTGATCACTTTGGTATTTGCTATCAATTCCTTCGCCAGGCGCGTCCCGTTTTTTATTGTCGTTGCAATTTGGTTTTAATTGTGATGTACATTTTTTGGAGAGTCTCTGTGTTAGTGATGTTGTTGGAAATTTCAGGAGTTGGACTTTGAGTTGGTAGGCGATGCCGTGGGAATCGAGGAGCGACTTGTCCTTGTCCATCACTTCAAAAAAGTACACAATGATTAATTAATTAGTCACTGCTTGTAAAAAGTCAAAATGACACCCACATGTTAACAAATTAGCGTAGGATTAAAAAACGCACTGACAAATATAAGAACAGAGACACTGAGATAAACACTTTTTTGATGGTGCATAAAATGTTTTGTCACATGTATTAAAAAAGTGGAAAATGTAAAAGTTACGTTTTAAAAAAAAATCCAAAATGCTGTAATAAAATGTTTTTCAAAAGTCCCTAATGTTGTAACTAACATGTTTTTAGAAACTACATAATGTTGTAAATACCTATAGTAGTTAAATGTGCTTAAGTAAATACCTTAATTTACTTTTTTTAACACCAAGGAATTAGTTTTAAATGCCCAATATTTATTAGTAAATACTGAGCACTGGGTGCAGATACAGCTGCATCCTCTTGAACCAGTGGGTTAATTAGTGAGCTGTTTGTCCAAGTTACATTATTGGCATGAAAATTAAGTCACAAAGTCGTCATCGTTCCGATGTAAAAAATACTTTAAAGTCGTACTTGAAATACTAGAGTAGGTATTTAAATCTAAATATTGTCCACTGACGGACTGACTGGTTATATAAATGTTTTTGCAATTTAGAAACTTAACTATTTTATTTATTAGTTTTATACATGTGTTTTGACATTCAAAACCGTTCCATTAACATGTTTTTGAAGAGTAAAAAATTTAAAAGTTAAAATACGTTTGTGAAAGTTGCAATAATCCTGTCTATTTATTACTTGTTTTTGAAAAGTGTAAAATGCTCGATATTTACATGTTGTGAAAAATATCATACTGTTTTACTTACATGGTAATTATGAAAGGTTCCCAAATTGTTTCTAATATTTTCAATTTAGCTACATGATATTGGGATCATTGGATTTTAATTTTTTGTGTAGTATGTTTTTCTACAAATATGAAAATGCGTCGTTTCAATGCTTCAATTCACTGACGATTTATTTGGGATGTGTAAAGTAAATGGAATGCTTTCGTTGTCACGATATTATACGTGGATTATTTTATTCTTTTAGTACAAAGTTCTGAATGGAGAATGGCCAATTTTGAATGTTGATTTTTTTTTCGTTATGTATTAATATCTTGCCACACTAACTGCTAACACAAAGAAAGTATACATTAATCAAACCGCGAAATCTTGTAGAATTTAATTTAATTAAGTTTTTACACTAATAGTTTTAAATATTGGGATTTGCAGATTGCCATTGTCATGGCATTGTGTCTATCTGTGTGAGTGGAATGCGGAGCCGGGACTGGAAAATAGAATATAGTTCTATTTGAAAAGAAGCAGATGTTGTAAGTAAGTTGTACATTCCTAGAAGTAAAAGATTGGCCGTTGAAGGTAGCTTTAGCCAAGTGAGGTTGGGGGCCAGACGTAAATGACGTTTCCTACATTTTTTTAAGTTTTTGGGCTCACCCACCTTTATCTTGTCCACCTCTTAAGTATTGAGTTTAAGGCTTGCATTTACATGGGGTGCCATCTACTACCGAGTTATTCACCCTCAACATGACTGAAGCCATTTATGTCTGACCCCTTGTAGTGTAGAGTGCCAAATGGAAAGAATTCTCACTGTTGTTTTCCTTTTCTTTTCCTTCCAATTCTAACATACAAATAAGCAAAATAGGAGCGGGAGAAAAAGAAGCAAGGCTTGCTGCTGCTTTACCATTCTTCGACGCGAGTGAAGCAAGAAGCTAATAATGAATTAATGAAATGAAATGAATGTTGTAATGTAATAGTTAATAATAGGTAATTGATGTTTTTTGTAAACATCTCACGTAATTTACAATTTTAATAGCTCAAATTTAAATTCCTAAATCCGATACGTGTCATTTCAAATTTTAAGTAGAATACATTTTGCGCATATTTTACAAGGCCTAAAAAATTTAAAACTTTTGTTGTCCACTCTACAAAAACGTATTAATATTACAGTAAAGTTCGTTTAAAAGGGATTCTGTTAAAACGGAAAACCGCCTAAACGGGACAGATTTGAAGTTTTTAGTTGGCCAGGCTATGATTCAATGTTAAAATTGCCCGGTTATAAGGGAACCGCTAAAAGGGATTATCCGGTTAAAAGGGACTTTTTTTACCAGTTTTGGTTTTTTTGGTCACTTAAAAGGGATTTTTGACGAAAAATAGTAGTAATAACAGACAGACAGACAAATCATACAGAGCCGAACAAGTGAAGCACTACTTTTTTTGAATACTAAACTGCACTCATTTTATCTCTTATCTGAACATTTACATTATCTAAGTAGGTCGTCGTATTTATAGTTTATAAAGCTTTTTTGGCTGTCGGTTGTTAGTTGTACTTTTGACTTTGACTCTTACCTGTACTGGTTTCAGCTCTCCTGAGTTGGCTAGGCATGATGTTGAAGCGGAAAAGAAACTCGTTAAGTACGGAAAAAAAATACGAAATCGTGCAAAAGTTAAAAACCCACAAACAAATTGAAATAATAAAAGAGACGGGTTTATAATTTAAGTTTATGTGTACGTCAACATCAAAATCAAATTTAATCTAAACAAACTGAATTAACTGACTTTTTTGAATCTAAATAACTGTCCACGGACTACGTTGTAAATAACTTACCCTTTTACGAAGAATAAAATCTGAATTTTTTTAAATATAATAACCGCTTAAAAGGGAAATCCCTTAAATGGTTAAAAGGGAATTCGGTTATAAGGGACAGATTTAGTCGGTCTTGCGGAATCCCTTTTAAACGAACTTTACAGTATTGGCATATTATGTTAAAAAAATTTCAAACATAAGAAAAATAGTTGCAAACATGTAATAATAAATTGACTTAATAACCCAATAAATAGTAATGTCTCAAAATTGTGCATTTTGAAATTTTGGGACGTGGACGTGGACAGATGTGTTTTTTGGATTTTGCTGCTGCCGTGTGGCGGAGTATGTGGACATATAGGTTTGATGCCGTTCTGCATTTTTGTTGACATTTAGTGCAATAAAATAGAAGTTGTTGGTGAACGCGGAACAAATGGTTTTTGAAAACGTGCGAGACCCAAGTGGAAAAGTCACATTTTGAAATTGAACATTTCAAGAGCTCGCTGCACTGTGTTTTGATGTTATATGATTTCTTAGGAAGTCAGTTGAGAGTTCCACGTGTCCCAGAGGGCAGATAGGACATTTGTACACGATTCGTTTGGAGTCCGCACGTTTTGTGCAACAAGGTTTGCTTGAGTTTCCAGGGTCAAATTTATTCAACAGTTGGGCTGCTTTTTGCCTTAGGAAAAAAATGCGAATGTGGCTTGTAATCCCGTTTGAAATCAAATGGTCGTTTTCACTTTGAAACTTGCTATCAATTAATTTTTGCCCCGCACTCCATTTTTTATTGTCGTGGTATTTTAGTTTTGGTTTTAATTGTAATTTAAATTTTTTTTACTGTCTTTTTAGTGTTGTTGATGCTGTAGCTGTTGTTTGAAGTTTCAGGAGTTATGGACTTGAAGTTGGTAGGTGATGCCGTGCCAATTGAGAAGCGACTTGTCCTTGTCAATATAACATAAAACCAGTAATTAGGAGTTTTTGAATAACTTAAAATGTCCTATTTACGTGTTTTTGAAAAGGAGCAAAATTTTCTAATTCAATGTTTTTGAAAAGATGCAAAATGTTCTAATTCAATGTTTTTGAAAAGATGCAAAATGTTCTAATTCTTTTTTTTAAATGTGCAAAATTTTCTAATTCAATGTTTTTGAAAATGTGCAAAATTTTCTAATTTCACGGTTTTTAAAAGGTGCAAAATGTTTTAATTCCATTTTTAAGAAAAATGTGCAAAATGTTCTAATTTGATGTTTTTCGAAATGTGCAAAATTCTCTAATTTCACGCTTTTTAAAAGGTGCAAAATGTTCTAATTTCATGTTTAAAAAAAATGTAGCATGTTGTATTTATATGTTTTTTGAAATTTAAAACTGTTCCATTGACTCCTTTTTGAAAAGTGTAAAATGTTCTATTAACATGTTTTTAAAAAATATCAAACTGTGAGAGTAAAGTTGAAAGTTATTTAATAGTTTAAATGTCACGATGATATTGTTTGTATTTTTGTCGTTCTCTTTCTCAATATGGGGAATGACCCGAATGACGAATTTTCAATGTTGCGCTTGTTAATGGTTTTTAAGTGGGTACGGTTACATACTATGTTTTGAGTTCTTGCCACACTTACAACTAACTGGTCACACGAAAACAGTATACACGAAACAAACCGTATGAACATGCAATTATTTATAATTTACGTGCTAAATAATGTGAAGAGCTAAAAACATAATTATAGGTAAACGAAAATTTAATTATGTAATGTGTCATTAAAAAGTGTTCTGATTTTGTAAAACACAATTTGACAAAGAATTAAATTACATTATGTTATAAATTACATTTTTTTGAATAAAATTTTCAAATGCATAAACAATGCTAACAATGATATAAAATATTGTATTTACACTTTCTTGAAATTCCAAAACTGTTCTAACAAATTTTTAAAAAATATTAAATATTTGTATTACATATTTTCAAAAATTGCAAAAAATTTTCTTTGCATACCTTTAAATAGTGTAACGTTACTTTTGCTAACTTCCGGAATAATTTTTTTTAATTAGTACATTTTGTTTGCAATTACCTACAAAAATTCCTAATTAGGCATACCTTACATAATTAGTTGTGTCTAACTCCCTAGGATTTTAATAATGAAGTCTTTTGATATGATGTTTGAGGTTGGATTTCTGCGATGCTGCAAAACTGCACCCATCAACAGGACATTTAAATGGTTGGATGATTCTGGTCTGAATTTGCATGTCCTTTCATGAACGGTTTTTTCCTGTGTTGCGCTAAATGTTTTCTCACAAAACTTACAGCTATACGGTCTAATTTTGGTTCCGTCTCGACGTTTCCCACAGCGCCTCTTGTGACTGCTCTTTGAGCTCGTCGTTCTAAAATCTCGAAAGCAGAATGTACAGCTGAATGGTTTTTCGAACGTGTGTGTCTTAATATTAGCGGACAAATTCTTTTTTCGGTGGAATTCTTTAGCACAAAGTGGACACTTGAAGCTTTTTACTTTAAAGGCGCCATCTTTTAAATGATAGAAACTAGCATGCGATTTTATTTCACCTCGTGTTGCTGCCACAAAAGAACATTCCAACTCTGGGCACTTAAATGGTTTTTCTCCAAGATGCCTTCTTAAATGATCCTGTAGATGGGTATTTGTCCGCATTTTTTTCCCACACAAGTTACACTCAAACGGCTTGAGACCTGAATGCACCACCAAATGGATCCGTATGCTGTTTTGATGTTTAGTAGAAAAATTTCATAGGTAGCACTTAAATGGCTTGTGATTCAAGTGAATACAAGAGTGTTGTTTTACCTTGGACAATTTGTCAGCTGAAAAATTAGTCATCTTGAGGACACTTAAATAATTTGGCTTTGATTGAATTTCCATTAGTTTTCTCTACATGCACCAGTATGCTTGCTTCGTATTTTGTTCTCCAACTGCAATGTGGACATTTGTACTTGAGCTCCAGGTCGTGTCTTTGTAAATGATCTTAAAACTTTTCGCGTACAAACTTGCATACGCACAGTTGGGACGTGTACAGATGCATTTTTTCGAATCCACTGGAGCGTGGCTTAGCATATGGACTTGTAGACCGGAGTGAGTTTTACATTTTTTGGGACACACAGAGCAATGAAACGGGAGTTGTTGGTGCACGCGGATCAAATGGGTTTTGAGAAAGTACAGGACCCATGTAGAAAATTCACATCCTTGAAATGAACATTTTAAGAGATTCCTTAAATTGTGATTGGTTGCTAAATGTTTTGTGAGAAAGTAAAGGGAGAGCTCCACGTGACTTGGGCAGATAGGACATTTATAGAGCTTTGCACTTGGGTGCATACGATTTTCCCTAAGAATTTGATTTGATTTCTGTGTGTAAAACTTGTTCATCAGCTGGGCTACCTCCTGTTTTTGAATATAAATACGAATGTAGCTCGTTATTCCGTGTGAAATTACAAGTTGATTGTCACTTTTGTAGTTGCTTAAAATTCCATCGAATTGCCCATAAATTAATTAACTTTTAAGTTTTTCTGCCCGTGAAACGCCATTTGTAATATCTCCATTTGGTTTTAACACTGGATTTAATGTTCCTTCCGGCTCCCCTATTGCTACTGCTGTTTTCTTTAGATTTGCATCTGCTGTTGATGGATGTTTCAAGAGTTGGAGTCAAAGTTGGTACGTGATGCCGTGTGACTCCAGAAGTGCCTTGTTCGTGTCCATGACTTAAAGAAAATAAGAAAATAATTATTACACACACTGCTTTTACCTTTGCGGTAATGAATCCAGACTTAATAGATTCAAAAAATAATGGATTTAACAAGTTACCCTTGTTTATTTAAATAATTAGTTTGTACTTAAAGTTTTTAAAATTTGAGGTTTATACCTGTCACAAAACCAGCTGACTGTGCACGCAAAAGTGTATACGCTATTTAAGCGCTATTTGGGGTGTTAGTTAATTAGCAGTAAGAATCAAAGTTGAGAATTTCTAGTATTTTGAATTTGCTTTCTAAATACAAGAAAATACAATTTCCACGACTTTCATTTTAATTGTAAAATTCTCAGTAATTGTGTTGTGTGTCGGTGGACTGTGTTCTGTGAAACTGAAAAATTAAGCTCGATTGGTGTTTAGTTGTGTGGAATAAAAATTAGCTGTTGAATTTGACAAAAGGTTAAGCTTAGTGAGTGGGGATTTCTACTCACTCGAATTTTATTATAAAAATAACCAAAGGCCAAAGGGAAAACGGTTATTGCCCTATTGAGAACATGAAGCTACATATATTGGAGCGGAAAAAGGTGGGAAGCTTAAATCTTTACCTAAGGCATTTGCATACCTTTTTTTTATTGAAATGTTATTGTTTCGTTCTAGTTCTAGGGCTGATGTAGTCCAGAAATTTTGTTAGAAGTGAAATTGCCGCTTTAAAAACTCGTTTAAGATTAAAGCCATACTATTCGATTATATTGACATTTTTATTTGAAAGAGACGCCACTACATAGAGAGTATACGTTGTGGGAAGTGTGTTGTAGCATAGGAGTGTTTTGGGGTTGGTGGGGTGAGTTTGGATGCGGGGGATGAGAAAGACCGAGTAGCTGGGAAAGTATCCGGGATGGTATAGGGGAAGCAACGGGAAGATATTAGGGGCAGATATGGAAGGAATGAAAAGGGGAAAGTATGAAGGAAAGCAATGTGAACTGATATAATGGGATGTATTGAGAGACATGGACTGGCATTGAGTGTGTACAGTCGGCTATGCAGTATTACAATAATATAATTTGAAACCGTATAGGTAGGTAGGTCCTATGATTTTCCTTGTGTTGTATGCTAAGTGTAGGAATATAAGTAAAATGAACCAGGAGAAATGCAAATAAGGTGATTTAATTAAAGTATTTACATATTTACATTTTATTTTTTTTTAAATTTTCTTGCTAAACCGACACAATTTACATTGATATTTACATGATGGTTTTCAGTTTTCTGAATTAAACTTAACTTAAATCACATATTTACACAATGCAAATACAATATTTACACATGTACATCTTACAATACAGACGTTTTAGAATTAATTTATATTTTTTAAATTTGTATTTGCAGTATATTATTAGACTAACATTAAATACATAGTACTACTTATAATTGTAAAATAGGGATAGTAAGGACTCACCAGAAATTTGAAGATTTGAAGATGTTTACGTTGTAGTCTGAATATTTATTTGTAGAACTTTATTAATTGTCGCGACGCGTTTCGGATTTCATCCTTTTTCAAGCGAGATTATTGTGGAATGAACACTGTTTTTACGGTTGGTTGTTTACACTGTTTCAATTTTGGTGGGATAGTAGTAGGATGGATAGGACGAAAGAGATTGGGTGGCTGTTTCGCTCTTGAGCGAAACAGCCATGGCTGAGATATCCCTAGGGACGCCACTCCCCGTCAGTTTGTAAACAAACTGTCCTGAGGTTTAGATAAAGTTAGAGAAAAGAGAAACAACTGTTCAGCCCCGGGGGGGTTTGAGCAGCGAATCGAAAAATTAAACGTTTTTCTAGCGATAGACGGTGTTCTTCGTGTTTAGAAGCAGAAATTAGAGCAGTAATTTTAATGTGCTGGTTTGAATGAGATGGTAAATTAAAATGTTTGGCTACCTGAGAGGTAACTAGTTTATTACGGATTGCAGACAGATGTTCACCAAAACGAACCTTCAAACGCCTAGAAGTCTGACTAATATATATTACTCGGGGGCAAATTGTACAGGTAATAGCATAAATTACGCATTCGGATTTACAGTTAAAATGATATTTGATTTGAAAATTATGAGCAAGATTGGATACTTTGGGCAACTGTAGGGTATGAGCACAAGTCACACACCGGGGGGCGTGGCATGGAAAAGTGCCGGGGTTTGTGTGTGGAGGTTGTTTAGATTTTAGGGATGAGCGGACAAGCATGCTGGACAGGTTATCAGATCTTCGTATAGCATTAATTGGCGGAAATGGAAAAATGTGTTTTGTAGATTGATTATTAGTAAGTATGGTGCTGTATAGAGTTTTGGCATTATTACATAATTGTGAGGAGATTTGAGTGTGAGTGAGTACGAAGGGTATTCGGTCATTGTTGTTTTTGGGCATGGGAGCACGGTTTAAAAGGACTGAGCGGGAGTAGGATAAAGCTTTGGATTTAGCTGCTGTAACTAACTTATCAGGATAGCCTTGGTTAAGAAAAAATTGGGCCATAATATTTGATTGAGCAATAAAATCGGGCTGCTCGCTACAAATACGACGGAGTCTTAAAAATTGAGAGAACGGAATTGATTTCAAAATGTGTTTGGGGTGAAATGAGTTAAAAGGTAGGTAGGCATGTGTGTCAGTAGGCTTATAGTAAATTGAAGTGGTGAGTTTAGCGGAGTCCTTATTTGGAATTATTGAAATGTCAAGAAACGGTGTGGGAGATTCAGAAATATTGAACGTAAATGAAATAGCGGGATGTAATTGTGTAAATGATTCAATAAAAACTTCGATATCTTTTCGGGGACAAGAAAAAAGACCAAGACAATCATCAAGATATCTTTTGTATAAGTCAGGTTTAGGACCAATATAAGTTTCAAAAAAATGAATTTCCAAATAGGCTAAAAATAGTGAGGCAAATGAAGGACCCATACGGGTGCCCATGGCTACTCCTGTTAATTGAGAGTAATATTAACTATTAAATTCAAAAGCATTTAATTCTAATACACATTCGGCTAAATTCAAAATTACTTCAGTTGAAGGGTCTTGTATAGGGCGCAAGTCAAGAAAATATTTTAAGGCCTTTAAGCCGTCCTTGTGGGGGATAACTGTATATAAGGATACTACATCCAACGTTACTATGTAACGATGGGGGCCTACAAATTCAAAATCGTTAATTATAGACAGAACGTGATTCGTGTCTTTGACATAGGTTGAAGTGGAACGTAGAATAGGTTGGAGGTAGGTATCGACAAACGCCGAAGCTAAGTAAGTAGGACAAAGAATTGTCGAGACTATTGGCCTGCCCGGGCATGTAGCCTTGTGGACTTTAGGCAATAAGTAAAGACGTGAGCAACGGGGATGTTTGACTATAAGTTTAGTAGATTGTTTTGGGAGCAAGTGGGCGTCAATTAGATCATGAATGCAATCGGTCATTCTTTTTTGGTGATCATTTGTTGGGTCGCCGGGAAGATTTAAATAAAACTTTGGATCAGATAGTTGCCTCATACCTTCAGCTATGTAAAGGTCGCGATCCCACACTACTGTGGCACCACCTTTATCAGCTGGACGTATGACAATATCTGTCCTGTTTCGTAGAGAAGTAAGGGCTTCAAACTCAGATTTGGTAAAGTTATGGGGAGTGGGGTGGGACGGTTTTAAGTTGGATGTAATACTGTGTCGGAGTGTGTCAGCAAAGAAGTCGACAGCTGGGGTTTGGTTAGGGGGCGGAGTCCAAGTGCTCTTAGTGTGGGTGAGTGAGTTAATGACTTGTGTTATTGGGTCGGTTGGGGTGGTCGTTGATTGAGATATGTGTATGTTATTGTCAGTACTAAAGTGAGCATGTAAGCGGATTCTACGGATGAAGGATTCAATATCTTTGTGTGTGTCGAAGAAGTCTGTGTGTAGAGGAGTTGGAGAGAATTTGAGACCATGACTGAGTACGGATTTTTCGGAAACGGATAGTGTAAGGTTAGGAGGTATGGTAATGACAGATGAATGTTGTGGCTTATCAGGTGTGGTATGATTAGTGCTGTGTGAATTCGATCGGAGTAATGCTAATGGTCGGCTATGAGATTGATTGTGAGATTTTGGGACTGTGTACTGTCGGTTGTTATGTAGTAATTTTTTAGATTTAGTGTATATGCATAGACTGAAGACATGATTGTTAAGAACCTGGGCAATGCTGATGATTAAAGTGAAGGTGGATTCTGGTACATGTGATTTAAGTTTTAATTTAAAATATTTAATTTGAGCTTCTAAGCGTTTGAAAAGTTTGTTTTGGCTATTGAGGGTTAAAACTATTAAATTACGTGAGCAAGATTGTAGACGGTGTTTGAGTAGGTGCTGGGGGATATCGGTTGTGGGTGTAAATTTCACTGTAAAACCTTTTGGAATGAATTTAGTACGTAAGCAAAATGATAAAAAATGAATGTGGCTGGAAAGGCGTGTTCGCTTAATAATATTATTAAAGTAAGAAGATGCTATTTTGATTATGTGATGTGGTAATGAGTTGATACTGTGACGAAAAATCTGCATATGATTAGTACGGGAAGTAAGATTGAAGTTGACAGTGTGTGTGTTCATTGTATAAAAGTTCAAAAATTCAGATATTAAAAAGTTTCAATTATGGATACGCAAAATAAGGTTACCAGAAAGTAACGATAGCAAAAGTATAGTAAAATTGAGGCGCGTGAGGTGAGGTAGACATATAATGGTAAAATAGGGATAGTAAGGACTCACCAGAAATTTGAAGATTTGAAGATGTTTACGTTGTAGTCTGAATATTTATTTGTAGAACTTTATTAATTGTCGCAACGCGTTTCGGATTTCATCCTTTTTCAAGCGAGATTATTGTGGAATGAACACTGTTTTTACGGTTGGTTGTTTACACTGTTTCAATTTTGGTGGGATAGTAGTAGGATGGATAGGACGAAAGAGATTGGGTGGCTGTTTCGCTCTTGAGCGAAACAGCCATGGCTGAGATATCCCTAGGGACGCCACTCCCCGTCAGTTTGTAAACAAACTGTCCTGAGGTTTAGATAAAGTTAGAGAAAAGAGAAACAACTGTTCAGCCCCGGGGGGGTTTGAGCAGCGAATCGAAAAATTAAACGTTTTTCTAGCGATAGACGGTGTTCTTCGTGTTTAGAAGCAGAAATTAGAGCAGTAATTTTAATGTGCTGGTTTGAATGAGATGGTAAATTAAAATGTTTGGCTACCTGAGAGGTAACTAGTTTATTACGGATTGCAGACAGATGTTCACCAAAACGAACCTTCAAACGCCTAGAAGTCTGACTAATATATATTACTCGGGGGCAAATTGTACAGGTAATAGCATAAATTACGCATTCGGATTTACAGTTAAAATGATATTTGATTTGAAAATTATGAGCAAGATTGGATACTTTGGGCAACTGTAGGGTATGAGCACAAGTCACACACCGGGGGGCGTGGCATGGAAAAGTGCCGGGGTTTGTGTGTGGAGGTTGTTTAGATTTTAGGGATGAGCGGACAAGCATGCTGGACAGGTTATCAGATCTTCGTATAGCATTAATTGGCGGAAATGGAAAAATGTGTTTTGTAGATTGATTATTAGTAAGTATGGTGCTGTATAGAGTTTTGGCATTATTACATAATTGTGAGGAGATTTGAGTGTGAGTGAGTACGAAGGGTATTCGGTCATTGTTGTTTTTGGGCATGGGAGCACGGTTTAAAAGGACTGAGCGGGAGTAGGATAAAGCTTTGGATTTAGCTGCTGTAACTAACTTATCAGGATAGCCTTGGTTAAGAAAAAATTGGGCCATAATATTTGATTGAGCAATAAAATCGGGCTGCTCGCTACAAATACGACGGAGTCTTAAAAATTGAGAGAACGGAATTGATTTCAAAATGTGTTTGGGGTGAAATGAGTTAAAAGGTAGGTAGGCATGTGTGTCAGTAGGCTTATAGTAAATTGAAGTGGTGAGTTTAGCGGAGTCCTTATTTGGAATTATTGAAATGTCAAGAAACGGTGTGGGAGATTCAGAAATATTGAACGTAAATGAAATAGCGGGATGTAATTGTGTAAATGATTCAATAAAAACTTCGATATCTTTTCGGGGACAAGAAAAAAGACCAAGACAATCATCAAGATATCTTTTGTATAAGTCAGGTTTAGGACCAATATAAGTTTCAAAAAAATGAATTTCCAAATAGGCTAAAAATAGTGAGGCAAATGAAGGACCCATACGGGTGCCCATGGCTACTCCTGTTAATTGAGAGTAATATTGACTATTAAATTCAAAAGCATTTAATTCTAATACACATTCGGCTAAATTCAAAATTACTTCAGTTGAAGGGTCTTGTATAGGGGCGCAAGTCAAGAAAATATTTTAAGGCCTTTAAGCCGTCCTTGTGGGGGATAACTGTATATAAGGATACTACATCCAACGTTACTATGTAACGATGGGGGCCTACAAATTCAAAATCGTTAATTATAGACAGAACGTGATTCGTGTCTTTGACATAGGTTGAAGTGGAACGTAGAATAGGTTGGAGGTAGGTATCGACAAACGCCGAAGCTAAGTAAGTAGGACAAAGAATTGTCGAGACTATTGGCCTGCCCGGGCATGTAGCCTTGTGGACTTTAGGCAATAAGTAAAGACGTGAGCAACGGGGATGTTTGACTATAAGTTTAGTAGATTGTTTTGGGAGCAAGTGGGCGTCAATTAGATCATGAAAGCAATCGGTCATTCTTTTTTGGTGATCATTTGTTGGGTCGCCGGGAAGATTTAAATAAAACTTTGGATCAGATAGTTGCCTCATACCTTCAGCTATGTAAAGGTCGCGATCCCACACTACTGTGGCACCACCTTTATCAGCTGGACGTATGACAATATCTGTCCTGTTTTCC
>OX461808.1:5098888-5188179 GCA_949802685.1 Dicyrtomina minuta | reverse complement strand
TTTGCGTATCCATAATTGAAACTTTTTAATATCTGAATTTTTGAACTTTTATACAATGAACACACACACTGTCAACTTCAATCTTACTTCCCGTACTAATCATATGCAGATTTTTCGTCACAGTATCAACTCATTACCACATCACATAATCAAAATAGCATCTTCTTACTTTAATAATATTATTAAGCGAACACGCCTTTCCAGCCACATTCATTTTTTATCATTTTGCTTACGTACTAAATTTATTCCAAAAGGTTTTACAGTAAAATTTACACCCACAACCAATATCCCCCAGCACCTACTCAAACACCGTCTACAATCTTGCTCACGTAATTTAATAGTTTTAACCCTCAATAGCCAAAACAAACTTTTCAAACGCTTAGAAGCTCAAATTAAATATTTTAAATTAAAACTTAAATCACATGTACCAGAATCCACCTTCACTTTAATCATCAGCATTGCCCAGGTTCTTAACAATCATGTCTTCAGTCTATGCATACACACTAAATCTAAAAAATTACTACATAACAACCGACAGTACACAGTCCCAAAATCTCACAATCAATCTCATAGCCGACCATTAGCATTACTCCGATCGAATTCACACAGCACTAATCATACCACACCTGATAAGCCACAACATTCATCTGTCATTACCATACCTCCTAACCTTACACTATCCGTTTCCGAAAAATCCGTACTCAGTCATGGTCTCAAATTCTCTCCAACTCCTCTACACACAGACTTCTTCGACACACACAAAGATATTGAATCCTTCAATCGTAGAATCCGCTTACATGCTCACTTTAGTACTGACAATAACATACACATATCTCAATCAACGACCACCCCAACCGACCCAATAACACAAGTCATTAACTCACTCACCCACACTAAGAGCACTTGGACTCCGCCCCCTAACCAAACCCCAGCTGTCGACTTCTTTGCTGACACACTCCGACACAGTATTACATCCAACTTAAAACCGTCCCACCCCACTCCCCATAACTTTACCAAATCTGAGTTTGAAGCCCTTACTTCTCTACGAAACAGGACAGATATTGTCATACGTCCAGCTGATAAAGGTGGTGCCACAGTAGTGTGGGATCGCGACCTTTACATAGCTGAAGGTATGAGGCAACTATCTGATCCAAAGTTTTATTTAAATCTTCCCGGCGACCCAACAAATGATCACCAAAAAAGAATGACCGATTGCATTCATGATCTAATTGACGCCCACTTGCTCCCAAAACAATCTACTAAACTTATAGTCAAACATCCCCGTTGCTCACGTCTTTACTTATTGCCTAAAGTCCACAAGGCTACATGCCCGGGCAGGCCAATAGTCTCGACAATTCTTTGTCCTACTTACTTAGCTTCGGCGTTTGTCGATACCTACCTCCAACCTATTCTACGTTCCACTTCAACCTATGTCAAAGACACGAATCACGTTCTGTCTATAATTAACGATTTTGAATTTGTAGGCCCCCATCGTTACATAGTAACGTTGGATGTAGTATCCTTATATACAGTTATCCCCCACAAGGACGGCTTAAAGGCCTTAAAATATTTTCTTGACTTGCGCCCTATACAAGACCCTTCAACTGAAGTAATTTTGAATTTAGCCGAATGTGTATTAGAATTAAATGCTTTTGAATTAATTAGTCAATATTACTCTCAATTAACAGGAGTAGCCATGGGCACCCGTATGGGTCCTTCATTTGCCTCACTATTTTTAGCCTATTTGGAAATTCATTTTTTTGAAACTTATATTGGTCCTAAACCTGACTTATACAAAAGATATCTTGATGATTGTCTTGGTCTTTTTTCTTGTCCCCGAAAAGATATCGAAGTTTTTATTGAATCATTTACACAATTACATCCCGCTATTTCATTTACGTTCAATATTTCTGAATCTCCCACACCGTTTCTTGACATTTCAATAATTCCAAATAAGGACTCCGCTAAACTCACCACTTCAATTTACTATAAGCCTACTGACACACATGCCTACCTACCTTTTAACTCATTTCACCCCAAACACATTTTGAAATCAATTCCGTTCTCTCAATTTTTAAGACTCCGTCGTATTTGTAGCGAGCAGCCCGATTTTATTGCTCAATCAAATATTATGGCCCAATTTTTTCTTAACCAAGGCTATCCTGATAAGTTAGTTACAGCAGCTAAATCCAAAGCTTTATCCTACTCCCGCTCAGTCCTTTTAAACCGTGCTCCCATGCCCAAAAACAACAATGACCGAATACCCTTCGTACTCACTCACACTCAAATCTCCTCACAATTATGTAATAATGCCAAAACTCTATACAGCACCATACTTACTAATAATCAATCTACAAAACACATTTTTCCATTTCCGCCAATTAATGCTATACGAAGATCTGATAACCTGTCCAGCATGCTTGTCCGCTCATCCCTAAAATCTAAACAACCTCCACACACAAACCCCGGCACTTTTCCATGCCACGCCCCCCGGTGTGTGACTTGTGCTCATACCCTACAGTTGCCCAAAGTATCCAATCTTGCTCATAATTTTCAAATCAAATATCATTTTAACTGTAAATCCGAATGCGTAATTTATGCTATTACCTGTACAATTTGCCCCCGAGTAATATATATTGGTCAGACTTCTAGGCGTTTGAAGGTTCGTTTTGGTGAACATCTGTCTGCAATCCGTAATAAACTAGTTACCTCTCAGGTAGCCAAACATTTTAATTTACCATCTCATTCAAACCAGCACATTAAAATTACTGCTCTAATTTCTGCTTCTAAACACGAAGAACACCGTCTATCGCTAGAAAAACGTTTAATTTTTCGATTCGCTGCTCAAACCCCCCCGGGGCTGAACAGTTGTTTCTCTTTTCTCTAACTTTATCTAAACCTCAGGACAGTTTGTTTACAAACTGACGGGGAGTGGCGTCCCTAGGGATATCTCAGCCATGGCTGTTTCGCTCAAGAGCGAAACAGCCACCCAATCTCTTTCGTCCTATCCATCCTACTACTATCCCACCAAAATTGAAACAGTGTAAACAACCAACCGTAAAAACAGTGTTCCTTCCACAATAATCTCGCTTGAAAAAGGATGAAATCCGAAACGCGTTGCGACAATTAATAAAGTTCTACAAATAAATATTCAGACTACAACGTAAACATCTTCAAATCTTCAAATTTCTGGTGAGTCCTTACTATCCCTATTTTACCATTATATGTCTACCTCACCTCACGCGCCTCAATTTTACTATACTTTTGCTATCGTTACTTTCTGGTAACCTTATTTTGCGTATCCATAATTGAAACTTTTTAATATCTGAATTTTTGAACTTTTATACAATGAACACACACACTGTCAACTTCAATCTTACTTCCCGTACTAATCATATGCAGATTTTTCGTCACAGTATCAACTCATTACCACATCACATAATCAAAATAGCATCTTCTTACTTTAATAATATTATTAAGCGAACACGCCTTTCCAGCCACATTCATTTTTTATCATTTTGCTTACGTACTAAATTCATTCCAAAAGGTTTTACAGTAAAATTTACACCCACAACCAATATCCCCCAGCACCTACTCAAACACCGTCTACAATCTTGCTCACGTAATTTAATAGTTTTAACCCTCAATAGCCAAAACAAACTTTTCAAACGCTTAGAAGCTCAAATTAAATATTTTAAATTAAAACTTAAATCACATGTACCAGAATCCACCTTCACTTTAATCATCAGCATTGCCCAGGTTCTTAACAATCATGTCTTCAGTCTATGCATACACACTAAATCTAAAAAATTACTACATAACAACCGACAGTACACAGTCCCAAAATCTCACAATCAATCTCATAGCCGACCATTAGCATTACTCCGATCGAATTCACACAGCACTAATCATACCACACCTGATAAGCCACAACATTCATCTGTCATTACCATACCTCCTAACCTTACACTATCCGTTTCCGAAAAATCCGTACTCAGTCATGGTCTCAAATTCTCTCCAACTCCTCTACACACAGACTTCTTCGACACACACAAAGATATTGAATCCTTCAATCGTAGAATCCGCTTACATGCTCACTTTAGTACTGACAATAACATACACATATCTCAATCAACGACCACCCCAACCGACCCAATAACACAAGTCATTAACTCACTCACCCACACTAAGAGCACTTGGACTCCGCCCCCTAACCAAACCCCAGCTGTCGACTTCTTTGCTGACACACTCCGACACAGTATTACATCCAACTTAAAACCGTCCCACCCCACTCCCCATAACTTTACCAAATCTGAGTTTGAAGCCCTTACTTCTCTACGAAACAGGACAGATATTGTCATACGTCCAGCTGATAAAGGTTGTGCCACAGTAGTGTGGGATCGCGACCTTTACATAGCTGAAGGTATGAGGCAACTATCTGATCCAAAGTTTTATTTAAATCTTCCCGGCGACCCAACAAATGATCACCAAAAAAGAATGACCGATTGCATTTATGATCTAATTGACGCCCACTTGCTCCCAAAACAATCTACTAAACTTATAGTCAAACATCCCCGTTGCTCACGTCTTTACTTATTGCCTAAAGTCCACAAGGCTACATGCCCGGGCAGGCCAATAGTCTCGACAATTCTTTGTCCTACTTACTTAGCTTCGGCGTTTGTCGATACCTACCTCCAACCTATTCTACGTTCCACTTCAACCTATGTCAAAGACACGAATCACGTTCTGTCTATAATTAACGATTTTGAATTTGTAGGCCCCCATCGTTACATAGTAACGTTGGATGTAGTATCCTTATATACAGTTATCCCCCACAAGGACGGCTTAAAGGCCTTAAAATATTTTCTTGACTTGCGCCCTATACAAGACCCTTCAACTGAAGTAATTTTGAATTTAGCCGAATGTGTATTAGAATTAAATGCTTTTGAATTTAATAGTCAATATTACTCTCAATTAACAGGAGTAGCCATGGGCACCCGTATGGGTCCTTCATTTGCCTCACTATTTTTAGCCTATTTGGAAATTCATTTTTTTGAAACTTATATTGGTCCTAAACCTGACTTATACAAAAGATATCTTGATGATTGTCTTGGTCTTTTTTCTTGTCCCCGAAAAGATATCGAAGTTTTTATTGAATCATTTACACAATTACATCCCGCTATTTCATTTACGTTCAATATTTCTGAATCTCCCACACCGTTTCTTGACATTTCAATAATTCCAAATAAGGACTCCGCTAAACTCACCACTTCAATTTACTATAAGCCTACTGACACACATGCCTACCTACCTTTTAACTCATTTCACCCCAAACACATTTTGAAATCAATTCCGTTCTCTCAATTTTTAAGACTCCGTCGTATTTGTAGCGAGCAGCCCGATTTTATTGCTCAATCAAATATTATGGCCCAATTTTTTCTTAACCAAGGCTATCCTGATAAGTTAATTACAGCAGCTAAATCCAAAGCTTTATCCTACTCCCGCTCAGTCCTTTTAAACCGTGCTCCCATGCCCAAAAACAACAATGACCGAATACCCTTCGTACTCACTCACACTCAAATCTCCTCACAATTATGTAATAATGCCAAAACTCTATACAGCACCATACTTACTAATAATCAATCTACAAAACACATTTTTCCATTTCCGCCAATTAATGCTATACGAAGATCTGATAACCTGTCCAGCATGCTTGTCCGCTCATCCCTAAAATCTAAACAACCTCCACACACAAACCCCGGCACTTTTCCATGCCACGCCCCCCGGTGTGTGACTTGTGCTCATACCCTACAGTTGCCCAAAGTATCCAATCTTGCTCATAATTTTCAAATCAAATATCATTTTAACTGTAAATCCGAATGCGTAATTTATGCTATTACCTGTACAATTTGCCCCCGAGTAATATATATTGGTCAGACTTCTAGGCGTTTGAAGGTTCGTTTTGGTGAACATCTGTCTGCAATCCGTAATAAACTAGTTACCTCTCAGGTAGCCAAACATTTTAATTTACCATCTCATTCAAACCAGCACATTAAAATTACTGCTCTAATTTCTGCTTCTAAACACGAAGAACACCGTCTATCGCTAGAAAAACGTTTAATTTTTCGATTCGCTGCTCAAACCCCCCCGGGGCTGAACAGTTGTTTCTCTTTTCTCTAACTTTATCTAAACCTCAGGACAGTTTGTTTACAAACTGACGGGGAGTGGCGTCCCTAGGGATATCTCAGCCATGGCTGTTTCGCTCAAGAGCGAAACAGCCACCCAATCTCTTTCGTCCTATCCATCCTACTACTATCCCACCAAAATTGAAACAGTGTAAACAACCAACCGTAAAAACAGTGTTCCTTCCACAATAATCTCGCTTGAAAAAGGATGAAATCCGAAACGCGTTGCGACAATTAATAAAGTTCTACAAATAAATATTCAGACTACAACGTAAACATCTTCAAATCTTCAAATTTCTGGTGAGTCCTTACTATCCCTATTTTACCATTATATGTCTACCTCACCTCACGCGCCTCAATTTTACTATACTTTTGCTATCGTTACTTTCTGGTAACCTTATTTTGCGTATCCATAATTGAAACTTTTTAATATCTGAATTTTTGAACTTTTATACAATGAACACACACACTGTCAACTTCAATCTTACTTCCCGTACTAATCATATGCAGATTTTTCGTCACAGTATCAACTCATTACCACATCACATAATCAAAATAGCATCTTCTTACTTTAATAATATTATTAAGCGAACACGCCTTTCCAGCCACATTCATTTTTTATCATTTTGCTTACGTACTAAATTCATTCCAAAAGGTTTTACAGTAAAATTTACACCCACAACCAATATCCCCCAGCACCTACTCAAACACCGTCTACAATCTTGCTCACGTAATTTAATAGTTTTAACCCTCAATAGCCAAAACAAACTTTTCAAACGCTTAGAAGCTCAAATTAAATATTTTAAATTAAAACTTAAATCACATGTACCAGAATCCACCTTCACTTTAATCATCAGCATTGCCCAGGTTCTTAACAATCATGTCTTCAGTCTATGCATACACACTAAATCTAAAAAATTACTACATAACAACCGACAGTACACAGTCCCAAAATCTCACAATCAATCTCATAGCCGACCATTAGCATTACTCCGATCGAATTCACACAGCACTAATCATACCACACCTGATAAGCCACAACATTCATCTGTCATTACCATACCTCCTAACCTTACACTATCCGTTTCCGAAAAATCCGTACTCAGTCATGGTCTCAAATTCTCTCCAACTCCTCTACACACAGACTTCTTCGACACACACAAAGATATTGAATCCTTCAATCGTAGAATCCGCTTACATGCTCACTTTAGTACTGACAATAACATACACATATCTCAATCAACGACCACCCCAACCGACCCAATAACACAAGTCATTAACTCACTCACCCACACTAAGAGCACTTGGACTCCGCCCCCTAACCAAACCCCAGCTGTCGACTTCTTTGCTGACACACTCCGACACAGTATTACATCCAACTTAAAACCGTCCCACCCCACTCCCCATAACTTTACCAAATCTGAGTTTGAAGCCCTTACTTCTCTACGAAACAGGACAGATATTGTCATACGTCCAGCTGATAAAGGTGGTGCCACAGTAGTGTGGGATCGCGACCTTTACATAGCTGAAGGTATGAGGCAACTATCTGATCCAAAGTTTTATTTAAATCTTCCCGGCGACCCAACAAATGATCACCAAAAAAGAATGACCGATTGCATTCATGATCTAATTGACGCCCACTTGCTCCCAAAACAATCTACTAAACTTATAGTCAAACATCCCCGTTGCTCACGTCTTTACTTATTGCCTAAAGTCCACAAGGCTACATGCCCGGGCAGGCCAATAGTCTCGACAATTCTTTGTCCTACTTACTTAGCTTCGGCGTTTGTCGATACCTACCTCCAACCTTTTCTACGTTCCACTTCAACCTATGTCAAAGACACGAATCACGTTCTGTCTATAATTAACGATTTTGAATTTGTAGGCCCCCATCGTTACATAGTAACGTTGGATGTAGTATCCTTATATACAGTTATCCCCCACAAGGACGGCTTAAAGGCCTTAAAATATTTTCTTGACTTGCGCCCTATACAAGACCCTTCAACTGAAGTAATTTTGAATTTAGCCGAATGTGTATTAGAATTAAATGCTTTTGAATTAATTAGTCAATATTACTCTCAATTAACAGGAGTAGCCATGGGCACCCGTATGGGTCCTTCATTTGCCTCACTATTTTTAGCCTATTTGGAAATTCATTTTTTTGAAACTTATATTGGTCCTAAACCTGACTTATACAAAAGATATCTTGATGATTGTCTTGGTCTTTTTTCTTGTCCCCGAAAAGATATCGAAGTTTTTATTGAATCATTTACACAATTACATCCCGCTATTTCATTTACGTTCAATATTTCTGAATCTCCCACACCGTTTCTTGACATTTCAATAATTCCAAATAAGGACTCCGCTAAACTCACCACTTCAATTTACTATAAGCCTACTGACACACATGCCTACCTACCTTTTAACTCATTTCACCCCAAACACATTTTGAAATCAATTCCGTTCTCTCAATTTTTAAGACTCCGTCGTATTTGTAGCGAGCAGCCCGATTTTATTGCTCAATCAAATATTATGGCCCAATTTTTTCTTAACCAAGGCTATCCTGATAAGTTAGTTACAGCAGCTAAATCCAAAGCTTTATCCTACTCCCGCTCAGTCCTTTTAAACCGTGCTCCCATGCCCAAAAACAACAATGACCGAATACCCTTCGTACTCACTCACACTCAAATCTCCTTACAATTATGTAATAATGCCAAAACTCTATACAGCACCATACTTACTAATAATCAATCTACAAAACACATTTTTCCATTTCCGCCAATTAATGCTATACGAAGATCTGATAACCTGTCCAGCATGCTTGTCCGCTCATCCCTAAAATCTAAACAACCTCCACACACAAACCCCGGCACTTTTCCATGCCACGCCCCCCGGTGTGTGACTTGTGCTCATACCCTACAGTTGCCCAAAGTATCCAATCTTGCTCATAATTTTCAAATCAAATATCATTTTAACTGTAAATCCGAATGCGTAATTTATGCTATTACCTGTACAATTTGCCCCCGAGTAATATATATTGGTCAGACTTCTAGGCGTTTGAAGGTTCGTTTTGGTGAACATCTGTCTGCAATCCGTAATAAACTAGTTACCTCTCAGGTAGCCAAACATTTTAATTTACCATCTCATTCAAACCAGCACATTAAAATTACTGCTCTAATTTCTGCTTCTAAACACGAAGAACACCGTCTATCGCTAGAAAAACGTTTAATTTTTCGATTCGCTGCTCAAACCCCCCCGGGGCTGAACAGTTGTTTCTCTTTTCTCTAACTTTATCTAAACCTCAGGACAGTTTGTTTACAAACTGACGGGGAGTGGCGTCCCTAGGGATATCTCAGCCATGGCTGTTTCGCTCTTCCGCGAAACAGCCACCCAATCTCTTTCGTCCTATCCATCCTACTACTATCCCACCAAAATTGAAACAGTGTAAACAACCAACCGTAAAAACAGTGTTCATTCCACAATAATCTCGCTTGAAAAAGGATGAAATCCGAAACGCGTTGCGACAATTAATAAAGTTCTACAAATAAATATTCAGACTACAACGTAAACATCTTCAAATCTTCAAATTTCTGGTGAGTCCTTACTATCCCTATTTTACCATTATATGTCTACCTCACCTCACGCGCCTCAATTTTACTACTTATAATTGAACTAAATACTACAGTTGCGTACACAAGACAAAAGACTCAAGATATTTTATTAATTCTGACTTACCGGCGGCGATGGCTAAAGCAAATTACGAGGAGCGCAAAGCTAAGAATATGGCTAGACCACAAGGCGACAACGTGGTAACAGACATGCACATTTCATAGGATACAGGCGGGCCCATACACATCAAACATACACAAAATAAACCTTCTGTAAATAGAATCTTATACTGGAATGTAAATGGACTAATGAAAGACAAACAAGAAAAAGCGACAATAATTGTACAAAATGACGTGGATATTTTTTGCTTATCCGAAACCTGGATTTCAGAACTAAATGACGACTTAAAGAGAATTTTCAATGACTACACCATTGTCTTGACTCCTGCAGTAGGAGAACGAGGCAGAAAGAGCGGAGGACTCATTGTGGGAACGCGAAATAGTATCACTCAGCTGTGTAAACTTGTGCACCAAGACCGCTACAAAATCACAATCGAATATAAATGTCAAGGAAAACCCACTCTCATCTGCTTCGCATACATACCGCCAACATCACAGTATGACGATGAAATAGATAACATTTTTATAGACTTCCCTTAACTCCACAGGCAAAGGTGCATCCTAATGGGGGACTACAATAGTAGGACTGGTAGCTTCGAGAACCCGTCAGAGGCCACGCAGCATTTTAGCAGAACCAGAAAATCTTCAGACCTGATTACTAACCAAAGAGGAAAAAAGTTAATAGAGCTCATCACAGAACACGAACTAATCATACTAAATGGAAGAACCCTGTCTGACCAGCACGGCCACCCCACTTACGTAGGACACAATGGTAGCAGCCTCATTGACTTATGTCTGTGCAATGAAAAAACAATAGACTACGTCGAAGATTTCTCAGTAATCGAATGCTTGGAATCGGACCACCTGCCAATCCTAATTAGGATGGCGCATACCTGGCAAAAACATGCCTGTGCTCTGAATGCAGTAGAGAACAAAATACAATGGAACAAAGAGAAGGCCATGGACTTCCGAAACCAACTCAAAGCAGACAGCACAGATTTAAACATGAACCGATGCGACTTCAAAACCCTTGAAAATTTAATCTACCAAGCAGCAAGGAAAACCGGAATGCGCACTAAGACCAGTGCTGACTTGAGGAAAAATCATGGCCCCAAGTGGTTCGATAAAGAGTGCAGCCTTGCTAAACGAAATGCCCTCTCTCTCTTGCACAAATATAGGAATGACACACTACGTAATCGAACAACTAATAACATACTCGACAACCTGATACAAGCCAAAAAAGAATACCGCAAGCTTTGCCAGGAGAAAAAGAAAGCATTCTTTGATACAGTTCAAACAGAAATCCATCACAGTAAAGATTCGGCAGGATACTGGAAGGCAGTGAACATGCTTAGAGACAAAAAGTATAGTTTCAAAACTAACAATATTGAAAAATTACAATGGGATTTACATTTTCGATCTGTCTTTGAGACCTTAGACACCGACATCGTGGAAGTGTGCACACCCCTTGCTCAAGCTCCACTAGAAGACCCTGCCCTACTTGATGCTGAAATCACACTGTCAGAACTTTTTAAAGCAATCAAGAACCTTGCCAACAACAAATCGCCGGGAGCAGATGGCATACCTAACGAAGTATGGAAAAATTTGGACTCAATATCGTACGACTACCTACTTCAGCTGCTTAACAAAGCCAAAGCCGAACAAATACCAAGTAGCTGGGCCAAAATTATAACAGCACCGATTTTTAAGAAAGGCGACGCAGAACTGCCCAGTAATTATAGGCCTATTGCCTTAATCAATACAGTCACCAAGCTATACACCTGTATAATGTCCAACAGGCTTAACTCGTTCTGCTTTGCAAACAACACAATATCGGAGAACCAAGCAGCCTACAGACGAGGGAGAGGATGTACAGATCATATATTTGCACTCTACTCCTGCATCCTGAGACAGCTGAATAGACCAGCCCTAAAGAAGAAAGGAAGACTGTATGCGTTGTTTGTTGACCTAAGCCAGGCATTTGACTCTATCAGAAGAAACAAACTGTGGTGTAGACTGAAAGAAGCGGGTCTGAGCGACCAGTTTACAGCTAAAATTAAAGAACTATATGATTTAGCTAAAACCAAAGTAAGGTGCAAGGAGGGTTACACTGACTTAATAAAAGTGATGGGGGGAGTCCTACAGGGCGAAACGCTGTCGCCAACTCTCTTCACCATATACATAGACAAAATTACTGAAATACTCCGAGCAAGTAACATACAGGGAATACAGATGTTCACCTTTGAATTACTGATCCTCCTGTACGCAGATGACATCATCCTTCTTGCATCTAACGAACTAGACTTACAAAGGCAAATAAACACGCTCAACAGCTTCTTCAAGGATAACGACCTAACAGTCAATCTGTCTAAAACAAAAGTCATGATCTTCCGCAAAGGCAACAAAATCAGTAACTCCATTAAGTTCAAATGGGAAATTAAGCCATTGGAAATTGTTAAAGAGTACGTCTATCTTGGCGTCCCCTTTACGCATAGCGGAATCTTCAATAGAGCGAAAGAACATTTTTTCGGCAAAGCAAGATTAGCGCAAACAAAGCTGTTTGAACTTTTTTACAGAGCAAAACTTAAAGACATAAATATACATGTGAGGCTATTCAAATCTCTTGTCAGCTCGATCTTAATGTACGCAGCACTTGTCTGGGGACTACGCTACAGCGAAGAACTAGAAACCTTTCAAACTATGTTTCTAAGAAGGCTTACATGAACATCCAACTCGACACCAGGATACTATCTAAGACTGGAAACAGGAGCGCAAAACATCAAAATGCAATTGTTTAAAGCACTTCTGATGTTTCTTTAGAAAATTATAAACTCTAAAGAAGACGGCATAAGCATAAATTGTTATGAAGAGCTATCACAGATACAAGGAACAGACCACAGATACAACTGGATGTTGCAAGTGAAAAAGATCTTTGCCGATGCATCAATGGAAGGAACGTTCCAGAATCTTAACAGCGAGTATTTAAAGCTGCATAAATCTGAAATTTTAGAGAAGTACCAACTAAGCTGTGTTAATATGGACGTACAAAGAATGCAAAGCTGCAACACACTTAAATACTATAGCCGCCTAAAGACCCACGCACTAAGATCGGAATATTTTGAAATGGGATTAGCATGGAACATGGTGAAGTTCATACTGAATCTAAAATCTGGCCTACCTAGAATTGTCCTTAGGGGAAAGGTCACCAACCTTAACGGAATGAACAGACTATGGAAGCGAGCAGGGACCCCTGACTGCGACCTGTGTGGAAGAGAAGAGGAAGACACCTTCCATGTAATGCTCAACTGTCCACATTACGCATACCCAAGAACCAAATTCCTCAGAAAACTTAGCGACGCAAGACCAGGCAGGAAAAGCCTTATGGAACACATCTCCAACAAATACCACAACGCCGAGGGATTTGAGCTACTTTTTAATTTCTGGGATACAGCCATCAGGACTCGAAATTTTTACTATAAATGCATTGGAGAGGCCTGACTCCCCCCCCCCCCTTCATCAAACTACAGATGACTCCGAACATGACTTATAACATGACTAAGAATGACTATATTATACTGTGTCAGAAAAATTACTAACATGCCTTCTTTTTTCACCTAAGAAATAACCATAATTACATATACTAAATCAAACATATTTATTATTATATCAAACCAAGGATCAATTACCTCTGTAAAGCTAACAATGTAAATAACCAATGTTGTATGGGCTGCGGCCAAATCGACTCAATGAATAAATTATTATTATTATTATACTAAACAATACAAAACAGCACTAGCAAGGACCAACGTATTACATACAGATTATCTACTAGGTACTTACAGTGTCTGTATTTTATTTATTTATTGTATATTCTATCTATTTTTTTTCATTTGCTGCCTATTTTTCCTTATTTAAGCTTGTGTGACTTATTCACAGAGCAAACTACACATAAAGCACATAAAAACAAAGCTGGTGGAAAGACAAGACAATTTATGAGAATAAAAACTGAAAAAATAAATGCAGAAATAGTACCAGAATTTGCACAAAATCATAAAAGAATCAGCAGGTTTCATACAGTTTTACACAAAAGCCATAAATTTATAGAAGTCACGTAAGATTGTTTTATGTTATTATATTTAAATTGCCTAGCAAAATGACAATCTCAAAACAGAACTAGAATATTGCATTTAGTTCTAAAGATACATATGAAAACCGAAATATCGGTTTTACCCGTGTAGTATTTTTTTCACAGTGTTGTTGTTTTTTTAGAATGTAGCTACAAGTAGGATCCATCAGATGGCGCTACCCGCATCTTTCTACGTCTACTGGTTCTCACTCTATTTAAATTTAGGCAATATATAGTATGCACGGGGTGGATCGGTTTGTCTGACCGACCCGATCCGGTTTTTATTTTTTTGAATTTTTAAATTCTGTTTTCGCAGATGTCAAGCGTACAAGCTTAAACTATCGATAAAAAATAGTCAGTCCAAAAAAAATCTAAATTACCCAAAATTTTAAACTTAAAATAACTCTTAAATTTTTGCGCGAAAATCACAAAAACAACTATGCTATGAAATAGCCTATGTTCAATAACGTCTTAATATCGGGTTTTATATAAAAAGTTCGTTTAGCAACATTGTTTTAACGAGCAGGTTTTGAAAAGTAGGGCTCAATAGGGTATACCTAAAATCTTTATTATTGCGTATTGTTTAAATGTTTTTTGATATTTAGAGTTAAAAAAATCAAAGAAAAATATTGGCCTTAAAAAATCTTAATTTGCTTCATAAACAAAAAAGTTATTTTTTTCCAGAGCGAAAATGAAAAATTCGTTTTGCACATAAAATAACCCATATTTTGTTGAGTCTAAATATCGCGTTGAAACTAAAAACTTCTGATGGCAACACCAAAAATTTTGAAGCTTTTGGGAGCACGCTCTGTACGTATAATTACAAAGCCTGTGGTAGGTCACATGTCTAAAAGCTTAATTTTGTATTTTTGTAATATTTGCATAAGAACTAAGGATATATACATATGTATTTCTGTTAAGTGTAGTTTGCATGCTTACCTATACTAAGTATACAAAGTTCTAACTACTATTGTCAAATATTTGTCAAGATGCATTAAATTCATTAAATATTCAAAGAGTATAGAAGCGTAGTCTGCCGTAGAAGCATATAGTACGTAGCAAAGTGTAAATATTTGCAATTGTCACATAACAAGACGCACAAAGCATTAAGTAGAATTTTAATAGTCGTAGTACAACGTATATATGTATACGTGTATTTAATATATGCGCAGTGTAGTAAAGCACAATATGTTGTGCATCACGCAGTGCGTAGCGTAGTGTAAATAGTTGCATTTGTAACATGACATGATGCATATATTAACAACACCAATTCTCTATTTCAGATTTTTGGTTGTTAAAGTATTACATTTGAGTAGACATAGCAAAGAGTTTTATAATATCGAATATATATTATTATGCGAGTGGTAAAGTATAAAATATTATACATCGAGTTATTCGTAGCGAAGAGTTTATAATATCGAATATATATTATTATGCGAGTAGTAAAGTATAAAATATTATACATCGAGTTATTCGTAGCAGAGAGTTTTATAATATTAAATAGATATTATTTTGCGAGTAGTAAAGTACAAAATATCATACTATTCGTAGTTTGTAGTAGAGCGGAAGTCAAAATCGAAGCGAAAGCGGAAGCCGCAAGTTGAAGTCGGATGTCGACGTGTGAGCTGATACCAATGCAATTCGTATGTACGATTGCTTTAGTCGAAGTCAAAGTCGGAGCGAGGCGAAAAGGTGGTAGTAGTCGAAGCAAAGAGTTTGTAGCGAAGATAGTTCATTACTAAACAAACTGTAAAAGGTTAAGATCCGCTTTATACTATTTCTCTCATTTACAAAAGTCATAAGGAGGACGGGTGGGTTTGTTATGGCTACAGCACACTGTATGATTAACCATGCAGTCCCTTTACCGTAATGTAACTACTGTCCGGGGCCGTTTTTCCCCCCTTGCCTTCATTTCACTACTAAATACCGTTACTCAAGTGCTAAAGACAGCCCTGTTCACTTTTACATACATTGGGCTCAAGTCCCCATATAAGTACGTATATACCTACCTACCTACATCCCACACAAAGCCCACATTTCCCTTACATTACTGCACTCAGCATACGACACAATGCAATTCCGCATTTGCCAGTACCTACCCATTACCTATATACGGTATACCTACTACCCACTTACTACATACCTAGTGCATACAATGTTCGTATTCAATACTTATATTTTTTATTAATTTTATTTCCCTCCATCGCTGTCCATTCTTCCCTCACTGTTCCAAGCCCAACATATACTACAAGGCAAATTGCCGTTTAAAGTACCTACCTACCTACACAAGCAATAATAATATTTGAATTATAATATTAAATTATTACATAGCTGACTGTATATATCAATGCAAGTCCCTGTATAATCTCCCATCCCATTCCATCCTATCATATATGCATGTCACCTCTCCCTTTCCCTCCCTTAATATATACGTCACACTTCCCGCCAGCTACCACCGCCATACCTCGTCCACATTCCCACGCACCCGCCGTACATAATTCCCGTATCCAAGATCCATGCTGCACTCGTTTCAAATTCCCGCTCAGGGCCACCTGCCCTCAGTTTCCTCATTTCCTGCTCATTCTTTCCTTCCAGTGCCATGCTCAGCATACAGTACAAGGCAAATCCACATTCATAGGGAGCTACCTACTATCTATGTACGTGCCTACTACCGACCTACCTACTTGGATTTATTCAAATAAAATTATTATAGTATTACAATATCGCATTAATGACTACACAATCCGAATCTCGCTGTCTCCCAATGCATCTCATGATATCTGATCTTTTATTTCCCGCATATCTTCCCGTTCCTTCCTCTTTTTCATTCCCTCCATATCTTCCCCATATCTTCCCGTTGCTTCCCCTATACCTTCCCGGATACCTTCCCACAATCGCTCTTTCTCCTTCCCCACATCCAAACTCACCCCACCAACCCCAAATCCCTCATATTCTACAACACAAGGATTACTTCCCCAACTCTCTCAGTAGTGACGCCAGTCAGAAACATTACTCTTATAAATTAATAAATATGTATCTAGCCATTCCAACGTAAATATGTATAGTAACCGCGTAGTAGCTAATATTTATTATACAGTCAACAGTGATAAGGCGGCGGCGGTAGCATTGTTAAAAGCTGCAGATAAACAAAAATTTATTTTACTTTAATTTTGTAACATGATACATATATTTTTCATCTACCTCCCAAACAGTCGTATAATAACTAAACGATTTTATATGAGTGGTATGTACTAATTTTAGCCCGCATTTATCTCAATGGAATAATAATCACCGTACTAACTCAAAAAATATAGACTTAAATTTGTGTTATGTATCATAACAGCGGTTACAGTCAACTTGTACAATTTCGGCAGTATTATTGTGTGTGTCAAAATAACGCAGATTTTAATATACATAGAGAAAATTCTGAAATTTTAAATTAGATAAAGGTGCGTTAAAATTAATGTCAAAGTTTAAGACAAAGAATCTTTATTCTTATAATGCTACAAGTCAATGCAATAAAATTTTAAACTTTAATGAGAAAGCTTCTCGTTTTTGCCCTAATTGATAGTAATGAATTTTAAAAATGTTAACTTTTTAAATTAAATATTAGAATAGGCTGCTCCCTTACTTTTGATTTTAGCAGAATTTTCCAAAAAATATCAAATCGTCGTAATTTTGAAAGTATCAGAATAGAACAATTTGCAATTGTCAAAAACAAGGTAGGTAATATAAAAAAGTTTACAAACTTTTTAAAAATTTGTAAATACAATATTTTGCATCATTTATCAGTTCGCTAGTGTGCCCAGAGTGTAGGACGTGTTACTTTTTCGCTCTTATAATTTTAGACAATTTGGTAAACAGAAAAAAACACGCAATTTAAGTGCAAGCAATCAATAAAGCGACTCATAACTCTCCTAGACATAGAAAAGTAATTAAATCTCGATGCAGCGGCCATTTCGAAGCAGAGAAAAATTTTAATTGCAATAAAGTCAGTAACGAATTGCAAAACGCAATTTTTTTGAAGTTAAAGAGAAAGTTGTCATGGCAGCAGCGAAAAATGTTTAATCCATTATAAGTAAGATTTCAAAAACTAAGCGCAACTGCCCTAACCGACTTATTCTGTTTACGTAAAAAAGCATTTAAGTACTTTTTAAAAACTAAATTACATACAATTTTAGTGTGCACGTTAATGATCGCTTCAACCTTTGCTTTTTAGATGCTGAGCTTAAGCTCATAAGCATCTATTGGAATGGTAATATCCGTCCGTCTGTCTGTCTGTCCGTCTGTTGGCCGTACACTACAGGTCACAGTATTCAACAGATTTGCTTTAAATTTGTTTTAGTGGATCACACATGCGACTGAGCAGGTCTGTATTGTTTTTTGGTATTGCTGAGACTGACCATTTCTTCGCAATTAAAAGTTAACTGGACCGAGATTACAAATTTTTGAGGTAAAACCAAGCAAAAACGGATAAAGGGGCAGGACATAAATGACGCTACACAAAGTTACTCAAATTTTGGCCCACCCACCTACCTTGTTAACCTCTTTACCGCTTTGTAAATGAATATACCTTTAGCATGGTGAGTCATGATTTTTTGTTAATAGTAAGTCGTTAAAAATACATGAGGTAATGTGAGACAACATAAACAGTTCGTAAACAGTAAATCTAGCAGCAAGTATGTTTCCAATAACATAGTGGGAGTTCAATTGCAAAGAACAATAAAAAGATTTCAGCCAAGTTGTAAAAGTTGTACCTGCTTTTCAATGAGGTCATATTTATTTAGTATTTCAGTTATCTTGTTTAGTCACAAGAGAGCGAACGCTTCGTCGCAGCTTATAAGTGGGTCGTACTTAACTAAACGCTCTGTCTATATACTCACATAGTATATTAGTTGGTAGAGCCTTGTCTTGTAGCTTTCTCGTTAATTTGCCTAACTTGCTTGTAAGTAAGTAAGTAAGTAATTTCTTTATTGTCAAATTCTCACAGCAAAACATGTCTTATCCTAAACTTAAAAGTCGCACTCATACGTTGCAGTATTGTAATTTAATCCTTCTAAAGCATGTAAAACGATCTCTTTTACATAGCGGATTGTTTCTTTTCCATTTTTTGTAGGTCTTTTTTATCTACACTAAGGTTTATCCCTGCCACTTTCCTAATTATTCGCATTTTATTGTATTGCATTTTAATAGCAGATACCCTGGCGTATCTCCTTGTGTGTGCATGTTTTAAGGGCAATATGTATACTGACAGTAGCCTGCAAAAATAGTCATGAGCATTTAATTCATGCTAGAATAAGGCCAGTTGCCAGCAACTGAATTTGTGTTGTATGGCCCGACTCGGTCTGTGGAACAAATTTTTAAAAAACTATGCGCAGTTCCACACACCGAGACGGCCCATACAACACAAACTCAGTTGCATGGCAGCTCGCCTTATTCTAGTTTTATTGTATTTGCCAGCTAAAAGATTCATATTTGCGGTCATTTCTCAATACTGGGGGGCGCTGCCCCCCCCCCCCCAGACCCCCCTGCTAACTTCCCCTATTAATATATAACATTTCAAAAAGCCATTGGTGGATGTGGCTTGTCTGCGTGGCTGTTACATCTTATCCTTGCTCCTTTTAGTTATGTCTTTTGGTAAGTAACGTGGAGCTTCCTACGGGGCATTTTCCCCCTCCCTCCCCCTCCTCTAACGTTACCTATTAACATTTTATCACACTTGTCTTCGTGGCTGTTACATCTTACACTACGGGAGCTAGTTTATAATAGTAGATATGGCTTTTATAAATTCTGATCTTAAACTGCACTAATTACTGATTTGGGATTTGGACATATTTTGAATTTCACATTATGTAAAATTAGGATCCAAAAATCATCAGTAATGAATTAAGAATCAGAATTACGGGAGCTAGTTTGTCTTTAGCCATAGACTTCGATAGGTAGTGGGGGACAGTTTCTAGCTGTGTACATACAGTTAAAAGTTAATAGTAAATACTTTTAGATCACAATTTATAAAGGAACATGCCTACTACGTATTTCACAAACTAATAATTCACTGTTAACACGATACGGTTAATAGTTGATATGCACTTTATAAATTCTGATCTGAAACTATACTAATTACTGCTGATTTGGGATTTGTACATGTTTTAAATTTCACATGTAACATTAAGATCCAAAAATTATTAGTGTAATAAATTAAGGCTCAGGGCTTATAAAGACACATTATACCTACTACACTACTACCTATTTAATAAAATAAAATAAAAGTTTGAACATTTAGTTTGCATTTTATTAGCTGTGGACATCAATACTTGGTTGGATTAAATGGGTCAGAAAAAAATCAAAGTGAAAGATTGCAATCAATATTAATTACTTGTTTGTTCTGACTTTTGAATATAAAAAATAAACCGCCAAATTGTTTACTCTGAATGTCGGCTTTATAAGGGTAAGAGTGAGAGACGTCAGAGTGAGTGAAAGGCAATTAAAATAACTTGCTGTTATTACTGTTCCGTCAATCTAACACTGTCTACTGTTGTTGTAGTTTGACTGTAAGATTGTGAGTTTGATAGTTCAACTTTGTTGATATAGATTTGTAGATTATCAGCAACAAATGCAACATACTTTTCTTTGTTTCTAACGTTAATAATTATTTTTTTGTCAACTTCTGAATTTCGAATAAAAAAATCCATCGGTTGCTCTGAATGTCGGCTAATAAATACTATGACCACAGTCAGCTAGCAATGTACTTCAGTTCCAACTTTGCTTTCTGCTTTACTGTAGCAAAGCATTCGTAACTACTTACACTGACTCGTTACCCCACTTGGTGTTGCCATAGTAGTGTGACAGGATGGCTCAACTTCACTACCTATCTACATAATTTACCGGAATTTTTTGTTAATAATATCAGCAATAAAATATTGTTTTTTTTTCTCAACTTTTATATTATTTTTTTTTGTCCACTTCTGACTTTTAAAAATTATTATTATTTTGTCGCTGGTCAGTGCGATGCTTTACTATATCATCAATATAATGCTTTACTGTAGTCACCAATGACAATGGAAAAGTATTTTTATTATTACTACATACTTTATTATTATTACTACTACTTCCATTGCCATCCACCACTTTTGACATAGACATTGCCTACATTCAAAATCAACATGACGGGACACGACTTACGCCTTACCATTGGTCATATTAGTAATTAGATATTAAAAATCAATCATGATTATGCCACGCAAAATTGCTGTTGGTGTAGTAAACAGAAAAATTATTTTTAAGTTAACATACTTCAATCCAGCACTCCATGCGACTGTGGAGCTGGTTGCCATAGTCTTTGTAAATATTAAGAATCAATGACGATTATGCTATGCGAAATTGTTGGTGGTGTAGTGAACAGTAAAAATCATTATTATTAATTCAAGCAAGTGGAGCTACTTCCATTCAACCTATCACTCAGTGTGACTGTTGTCATAGTAGTACTCAACATAATTTAAAATAAAATAAAAATAAACAACGATGATGCTTCACTGCTTCATTGCTTCAGCTTAGTGTCTTATATTATAGATTTCAGCAAAATTAATATGTATTTGATGAACAAAATTCGTATGTTTCTGTATTCACCGTAGGTCTAACGCCTATTTCTAACAAGTGATATCAGGATACACTACATACGTACCTAAATTTAATCATAAGGCGTCTGCAGGTTCTACATTCAGAAAATGAAATACAGTTAAACTTTTCATATAAGCTCAGCACATTTATTAACTTGAGTTAGTTGATTATCTTACTCAGTAAATGCCGTTTAGTTTTTAGGCTTTTATTGATTATATTAAAGCGGGCTCCAATAGGATGCCGGCATTAATTGAAAGCAATACGATATTTATTTTTTGAATTACATCTTGGGATGGTTTATCAACCATGTCTAATAAATTTTTGACACTAATAGAAGTCCCAGCCACACCTTATCCTAAAAGCAACCCGCAGATTTAGAACATAAAAGCGAGGAGGATTAAGCTCTTTCATATCAGAAGCAAACTTTTAACCATTTCGAAAATATAAAAGGTCATTTTTTCATCGTAGCTTAACAGTGTTAGCTATTTAGAAAGTCATAAAACAATTTCGGCTAGGAACAAATTCTCGTGCCAGAAAGTGTACTTGAACTTTAAATGTATGTACTATTTAGTTGACTAAGATTGAAATTCAGCTAGTTATACCTGGCTACTACATTAGGCAATGACATGCATAAATAGGTGAATTGAATTTTTATTAGCATCCGCATTTCTACAGGTGTTTATTTAAATATAAATATACATATATAAATATATATAAATATGGTATTTATTCCCACGATTACGTTTATTTTAGATATGGATAGAATCATACTAAGACTAAGGTACAAGTGGTTATGATTTCATTTATTCTTTAATGCTTTAAAGTAAAAGGGAATTTATTTTAAATAGAACAACGTTTTATGGGGCTACGTACCTAACGTTTAAAGCACCAACTAGAGATTAGCGGTTGGCATTAGTGATTGGTACTTTTAGAGGGATCAACGTTACAACATGCTCAAGGACCCCAACAGTAGTAATTTTGAGGTTGACAACAAGTCTTTTTCCTACATAAGGAACTCAAAACATTATAACCCGGCTCAGTGGCTCGGTAGTGTAGTGTAGCGCACTATCCTGTTACTGAGCCGGGCCAGCCGGATACGCTCTGGACTGGGATCAAGACGGGGATAGGGCTTGTTTGTTGGTGGGAAAGGTGAACGAAGGAGGATTGAGAGATTATATAGACGAGCGAGTCCATATAGTATCCGTGGTAGTTTACTACCAGAGACGGAATTATTTGAGTTCCTAATGGTGGAGCTGCCTGCCTACTTGTTCTATGTGTGCTTGCACATGATCTCAATACATTCACTTTCCACTCCTCCTCCCGTCCAAGAACTACAAGCGTCGCCTATCGGTCCCTCTCGATAGAGTTGTGGAAGGCGGGGTTGGTGCATTCTCCGAATTCAATCTATGTGAGGCCTAAAAACCCTCAACTATTTCGTCATAGAAATCCACCTCTTCTCGGCGTGAGCCGGAAACTTGATTAAGAAAGCTGCAGGTGTGCAGCATAATATACGATTGCCATAGAGGTCTGCAGTAAGTAGCAACAATCCATAAAGTTTAAGAATTGCAATGTGGGATTACCGTGGCAAGTTTGTACTTGTCTACACTATCCCACATCAAAAAGCAATACTGTATTAACGTGTGAGATCATAACCGCCAAAAAGGTTGAATATCTCAATACACAAATACATACATACATACAACTCAAACCATTATGCAGTCACAACGACCTTATACGTTAAAAGCAGTACATCCAAAGTGCAGTGATGCAGTGTCGTACTAGTTTTGCATCAATCTATGAGATAATTGTTATTAGCATAATCTGCTACACTTAAAACTATTGTAGGTACTTTATAAAAGTTCAATAACGTTTAGTGGTTGTTATAACAATATCGCAGTATCGATAAATAGACTAGAATATCTCACATTTTCACTAAAATATAAATTTCAATACCAGTTGTAACAAAAATTTAATAAATAAAAAATTCCTGTAGGTTACGATGATAAACACTACTGACCTTTGCAAGGGACAAATTTGTAAATGCAGACAGTATTGAAGTAAATATATCACTAATTCTGAAGAATGTTAAGTTCCAAAGGTCAAATCTAACACCAGTACGTACCAAATTTTGTCAATTCAGGATAAAAATACATAATTGTGGGCACTTGAATTTATTATTATAGGTTAAAACACTTTGAGACTCAGAGTTGCATAATCCCTAAATAAAAAGCCAAACTTCATAGGCAAAATTTTAAATTCACTGTATGACTAGCATATTTTTTTCTGTTTTACTACAAGCCTAATGAATAAATAAGCATTACAGTAATGGTCTTGGTTGCCATCATTGCTATTGGAATACTTTTCTGTATCATTTGGCGACAAAAGCAAGAGCGTTAACAGTTAACTCTGCTTTTATACGTCTGACAATGTAATAAAGTGAGTGACTGTGGTAGCTAGATCACTAAAATATCAGCGACGAGTGATAGAGAAACATTTTTAGCATCTATAAAGCCAAACTTATCTACTTTAGGAGGCGACTTAGATCTATGTACAGAAACCGAAGGTAAATCTGACACGAACATAAAATTGAAAACGACAACATTTAAAGCTGATACGTTTACATAATTCCGTAGCATCGACAATTGTTTCATTAAAGTTAAAAATGATGTTATTTCTGCCGCTGACAATAAGAAGGGTGACGATGCATATAATGCAGTTTTAAAAGTTGAAACTAAATGCAAAACTAAATATGTTTTAGCATTACCAAGGATAATAATAGGCTTGTGAAAATTCTTTTTAAACCGACACATAAACCTAAAACTCAATCAAAAACTGAAACCAAAGCAATTAATTAGCCACAAACTAAATCTGAGCTTGAAGCTAAAGCCAATTTGACTACTAATTCAGAAATTAAAATTAAACCCAACAACGACATAAAACTAGGACTGAAAATTGATACTGAAAATGAATTCAATAAAGATAAGTATGTAATGGCTTGAGAATCCGCTGCGTCAGCTAATTTAGATATTTTGCCTAACGGCCAAACATCAGTAATAGACAAATTACTTGAAGCAGCATTAACACTTTTACAGCTACATAAAAGTTTTTACTAAATATAAGTGCCGTTAAGCCCCAAATTGAAGCCTTTATTTGCACTTGTTAGCCAATATTTTTATTAAAATAAATTTAACCAACTGCCAACTACCGTTATACATTTTCAAGGTTTTTGCATACTTGACACTTGCCAACAGAAGCAGATTTTTTTTTAAAAGATATACCTAAAATAAATAGTATTTTTTTAATGAACGTATTTATCTTTTGTCTCTATAAAAGACCCAGCTTCTATTTAAAGCTTTACTGTAGTTTAGTTTATGTGTGTTTGATTAGAGCTGTACTAAGTTTGTGTTAAATGTTGAAGAAAAATTAAAATATGTAGGTTTCATTGAAATATTAATATTTGGTTTTATACAATATCCTAATTAGGAATCCAAGCTGCTTCAGAGTTAACTTGTTTTAAAAACACTGACATTAATATCTTGTTAATCTGAAAACGATTCAATAGAATCTATACAAGTTAAGCTCTTAATGTCTGGCTTTTGTTCTTAAAAAAAGGTTTATTAGCCCAAAGAGACTGGTGTACTCCAGAAGTACCTCTGTCGTTGTTTTTGGCGTTTGATCTGTTGTGGCTCGTAAGACATTAAATTTTTTGAACCCATTCATAAATACAATAAATATGTGGAATGTTGCGTTCTGTAAGTGCAAGCGGTCCTGCATAATCCATTGTTATTTGTTGATATGGAACTTGCCCTGTTTTAATCGCTTGCATCATGCCTGCTTGCAGAATGTAACTTCGTTTGGCTTTCAAACAGGAATCACATGATCTAACATATTTCAGCACTGATTATAGCATATATGGCCAAAAATAGTTTTGTTTAGCTCGTGACAGAGTAGTAGTAAAACTGCGATGCCCTGCTGATGCAGATTTGTGCCTGGCGTCTAAGAATTTACGTCGTTATGCCAGTAATTTTACTAGTTTATCAATTTCATCTTGGTTTCGATAAAGCAATTCCTTAAATATGTGAAATCCTTTAACTTGTTAATTATTTTTAAGCATTTTTATGCGAATAGCTGTGTAATCATACCTTTGTTGCAGAAGTTTTAAATCAAATAATTCTACTATGTAAATGGAAACATTTAAGATATAGTCCTTAGGTATTTAGTCTTCTTCCTGTTTTTCATCTGGCGCAGCTTGTTTTTTATATTTTGGAATCCTACTCAAAAAGTCTGGTATTATATGTAATGACCCCTTACGGTAAATCACCGTGAAGTCACACTCTTGTGGTGCTAATGCCCACCTCAATAACTTTGAAATAGGCTAGGGTTTCTTTGTCAGTGCTAATAACGCCTGCAAATCCGTTACTAAAAAGAAGTTTCTGGCATGGAGATTGTAACGGAATTTATGTAGGCTGAACAATACCCCTGAAAACTCTCTTTTATAGGCGCTGTAGTTGCGTTCTGTTTTTGTTGGAGCCCGAGAACAAAATTGTATGGGCGTTCCTTTTTATCTTCTACTTGGATAATCAAACAACCTCAAGCAAAAGTTGATGCGTCACAATGAACATAAAGTTTTAACTATTCGTCGTTATGCCTCAGACATTGACGCTTAATGAGTTTTCCTTTGATTTGATCAGCTGCTATCTGTTGTATTGCTCCCTATGAATGATTTTTTTCCTTTTCTAGTGCAGCATAGATTGGCTGTGCTAATAGTGCAAAGTCCTTGATATATCTTCTCAAAGCGTTGAAATATCCTGTTAGTTGTTGAACAAGTTTGACTGTTTTAGGTGAAGTTCTATATTCTAACTATTTACATTTAGATTTATCTGTTTTAATTCCTACAGAAGTCACTTTGTGTTTAATAATGACTACTTCCTGAACTGCAAAAGTACATTTTGCCGTATTCAAAGTCTAATCAGCCTCCTGCAATAACTTCAACACCCGCCTTAGTTTCTCAACTAGCTGCTTGATTGTAGTAGCATACACAATAATATTATCAAGATAAATTAAAATATTGTGTGGAATTTTACTTTAAAATACATCAATCATATCTTGCTAAAATAATGATGGACTCGCTTTGCTTTTCATTGGTAAAAATTTCCATTTATACGACTCACTAGGACCGTTAAAAACGAACTTCTTTACATTCGCTGGGTTGTTTTCTATTTTCTAGAACCCCAATGTCAAATTAAGCATACAAAAACATGCTACCTGCTAAGTAAGGTAGCATTACCTCTATAAACGGCAATGGGTACTGGGAAGAAGCTATTTGTTTATTTAATTCTTGGCAGTCTAAGCATAACCTAAGTAACAGCTTCGGATCAATAGGTTTGTCGCTTTTTACTCAGTGCCCTTGCTTTGCTGCTAAAAGGTTACTATTATACAGACTTGTTGTAGGTTCTTTCATTCGAGACTCCAGTAATTCCGTTATTTTTTCTTCAAAAAATTTAGATTTGATTTTAGTGTGATCAAATCTCCTACAGTGTACTAGAATGATTGTGTGCTTATGTTTATAATGTAAAGAGAAAAATCTTCATCTTCCTTTTAATTTGTGACCATTAATTTTTAAATCTCTTAGTTGTGGGGTTTTTACTTTAATCTTTTGAGATTTGTATAATCTCCAAAATTAAAATGCTGCTATACAAAATTATGTCATAAAAACTTTTAAACTTGTATTCATTTTTTAATTATTGACCCTTTATTTTATGCTCTCAGATTTGTGTAGCCTACTAGATTTTCCCGCCCCTAGAGAAAAATCTTTTTGTAATCCTGATTGCGGATTCTGAAAGTTTAGGTTACTCGTTACTACTAAGCGTTTGAATTAAATCTTTCCTTTGACGGATAACGGAACTATGGCCCTTTGAAATTCCTAGCTTCACCTCGTTGTTCTGTTGAATTTCAATTGGTGCAAAGGTTTGCTATGTACTGATTCGCTACACTCACGGGTGTTTGTTTGTATCAAAGCATTTTGTGACTTTTTGTGATTATGTCTGTTTCTGTGTGCCTCTAAATGCCATAATTAAAAATTGACAATAAGATACAAAATAATTTTCGTACTTATTATTATAATATGTTCTTGAACCAAAATTAATTCAGTCAAGAAGTGTGTTTATGTGTTTAGATCACAAATGGCTATTTGAATTCCTGCTTCCCTACCCTACCATATTGAAATTGTGAGAATGCCGCTACCGCTATCTCAATTAAGCTTCGACGCTATTTCTACTGTTATCGCTATTTCAAATAGAGCATCCGGGCTAGCGCTAGTAAAGCTTCCTTAAAACTAATTGTCGTAACTAAACCTTGGCTCTTTTAAATTTGGCACCCCCAAAATAATACTGCTAATTGACTTTCTCTGGCCCTAAATTCATTTTGCTGCTTTGATTTTTACATTTGTGTGCCATTTCTCTTGCTCATGCTTGGCATTCTATCTTGTCAAAAGATTTTTTTTACTTGTGCGTCCCATATGTATATGTGTTCTGCCGCATTGCGTACAATTTCACAACTCATTCTTGTCACGCTTTGTTAGATGTATAGTACTATACCATATATGCCTATAATTTTCTTTACAATTTGTGTTTCATGTGTGCTTATTTTTGCGCTTGACTTGGTCTGCTGGCGTAAACGTCAGTCGTTGCTCCTATAAGATTTCCCCCTGCGCTGTGATTTGTATGAATTTGCCATTTCCTAATTTTTTTGTCGCAATTTCGCAGTTCTTACTGCGTATTATTCTGCGTGTGTAGTTCTTTGCTATAAAGTATTATTCCCTTTCATTGTGCGTACCCCGTTTCCCTCTGTGCTAACTGTACTTTGATTTTGCTCATTCTCGTTGTGTTTCCTGGTCGTCTGCGTTTTTTATTAATTCTGCCATGTCCTACGTACTGTGAGTTCTGCTCGTGGGCGATTATATTATTACTATATGATAAGTGCCGTTTTTCTTTTGTCTGGTTGATGCTTTCATGCAATTTCCTCCTGCGTTTTCACTTGTGTCTTTGTATATTCTCTCGTAAAAAATTTGCAGTCCTTGTTTTCATCATGCCTTGGGTGTCCTACTCTGCGATCAAATTTCACTGCTTATTTTTATGCGTAAACTGTTTTTTCCTGTGTATATGGTAATTATAATTTTCTTCTTTCCCTTTGTGTTTCCTAGTCGTACGCAGTTTATGTCCGTTGTTTTACTTTAGTTTTGTTATGTTTGTCAAATTAGTATTTTTATGGTGTAATATTAGGCCTTCAGTACTTTTTGTTGGCTCCTATTTGAATTCTTGTCTGTGTTAATTGCTGTAGTTTACATTTACATTGCTCTATTACATGTACAATGCGCAAAATCTAAAAATCCCAACTAATAAATACATAAACATTTAATATTTGTATTAACTCTAAAAAATGGCATTTTCTTTCAAATCCACTAATGCGCTTATGCATACACTTCCGTAGTAGAACTTAAAAATGCACCTAGGTATGTTAAAAATTGAAAGTAAAAAATAATATTATTTAAGGTGAATAACACATTATTTATTCGCCAGTGATCTAAAACAGTTATTAAATTCAAACCAGTAAGCTTATTCTAAAAAATAACAAACATCAAAGTGGACATTTCAATTAATTCTTCTAATACTACAAATTCAACTTGTTACAAAAGTAGCACAAGCGTTTAATTCTAGTCTAACTAATCTTAGAAGAGCATGTGCTGCCTAAACTTGCAAGTCGTCCCAATTATTTATGTGCTTATTGCGTGTAAATTAATTACTTTGTTGTCATGCGCATTGAGTTTATAGTTTATATTAAGATTTTTAAATATCAATATAGAGTTATGCAATTCAATTCCAATTATTAGAAAAAAACAAATCCAAAAAACTAAAAAACGCTGCTACTACCTACCTTTTGCTGTGATTATATCATTATATATTAAGAATCGTGTAATTCTAGTTATTTTTACTAAATTAAATGTTTGCATGAAATACAGAAAATTTAACAAGCTGGAATTGTACCTATTTTATTATTACAAAATAACTTGGTAGGTTATTTTTTGTTGAAAACCAATAACAGATTTCTGCTAAAATTGATGGAGATAAAAGTTTAAATACACAAACATAATGATTGCTTTTAACTCAAGGTATCATTTAGGTTTTTGTTTTAAATTTGAATATGTTGTACGGCAAATTATGATATTTTTTTTCACCAAACTTCACAGAAATGAATTTTGGAAATTTCGGAATAATTAAATTTTGCAAAGCGTATCAAGCTAAAATGAAAACTAAGGCTAGTTTTAATAAATTTCATACTAAAGAACTGAAACAAAACTGCAAATGCCTACAAATTTATTTTGAATTAAGATAAGGTTGTCTGCGTTGTATCCATGTTTAAGTACGCAGCAAAGAAGAATTTCTATTCATAAATAAATATATTGTTCCGGATAGTCTTTTGCGTCGTCGGTTGTGCATGTTTTGTGGTTCTTTTAGTCTTTTATTTTCCGAAATGCCTTGAATCAACAGTGTCATATTTGCCTCTTACTCTTTTTAGATGCTGAGCATAAGCATCTATTGTAATGGTCATGTCCGTTTTTCTGTCTGTCTGTCCGTCTGTCTGTCCGTTGGTCCGTCGCTACAGGTCACAGTTTCAATGACAATTACTTACAACTTCTTTGAAACATTGAAACAATCACAAATGCGACTGGGCAGGTCTGTATTGTTTTTTAATTTTCATCGGACTGGCCATTTCTTCACAATAAACTGTTTAAGAAACCCATGTCAAAAAAAATTTTAGTGACTGCATCTAAAAACGGGCGAAGGGGCCGTTCACAAATGGCGCTAGCAAAATTTACCAAATTTTTGGACCACCCCACCTAAGTTGCTAACCTTTACAGACTTGCGTACATGGCTATATCTTTATTATGGCCTACCACCTTTTTCAAATTCACACACCGTAAAGGTGGGTGGCGATATTTGCAAACGACCCCAAATACGTGCCTTGTATAGGTTTACACATTTAAATGCACTTCTAACGAAACTTTAAATTAGGTTAGGGGTTACGCGCAAATGATGTCAGGTGAATATTTCTTTTTGACATCCCCACCCAGCTGCTATCGCATAACCACAGGCTAGGGGTGACGCGCAAATGACGTCACGTGAAAATTTCTGTTAGCCCCACCCAGCTGCTATAGCATTCACATGAGGTATGCAGGCTAGGAGTGACGCGCAAATAAGGTCACGTAAAAATTTCTTCTAATTACCCCCACCCAGCTGCTATCGCATTCACATAAGGTAAGCAGGTTAGGGGTGACGCGCAACTGACGTCAGGCGAAAATTTCTTTTACACACCTCCACCCAGAGGTAATCGCATTCACATTAGGTAAGCAGGTTAGGGGTGACGCGCAAATGACGTCAGCCGAAATTTTTTTCTAGTCACACCCACCCAGCTGCTATCGCATTTGAATAAGGTAGGCAGGCTAGGGGTGACGCGCAAATGACGTCACGTGAAAATTTCTTCTAAACATCCCCACCAAGCTGCTATCGCATTCACATTAGGTAAGCAGGTTAGGGGTGATGCGCAAATGACGTCACGTGAAAATTTCTTTTAGACACCCACACCCAGCTGCTATCGCAATAACATTAGGTGAGCAGGCTAGGGGTGACGCGCAAATGACGTCACGTGGAAATTTCTGTTAGACAGCCCTATTCAGATGCTATTAGATTGACATATGGTAGGCAGGCTAGGGGTGACGCGCAAATGACGTCACGTGAAAATTTATTTTAGACAGCTCCACTTAGCTGCTATTGAATTCACATTAGGTAAGCTGGTTAAGGGTAACGTGCAAATGATGTCACGTGAAAATTTCTTCTACATGTCACGGACTGACCTATATGTGTTATATATGTTTTGAGATCGTCTATAATAACGTCCTTCAAAAACCATATTTTCTAGTATCCCAAGTCTCAACTTTAAATTTGTTTCCATCCTATTTTAACTACATGTCACGTACTTACCTGTATGCGTAACAGATATTCAGGGATTGTCCATAATGACGTTATTTGTGAATGGTGCAATTTATAACAAAATTTCAGCTATATTGAATTACAAGCTACGAACATTGGTATATGTCTTATTGATTGTAGGGGAGCTTTGAAAAATCTCATATCATCTTTTAGCGTAACATAAATTGTCTTGTGCCTTTTTTGAAGCTCAGCATCTACTTCGGGTAAGCCCACGGTCGACAAATCCGGCGCGAAGCGCCGGATTTTTTAGTGCTTAAAGTTACTTGTTAAGTTGATACAACATTAAAATACAAAAATCTGGCGCTTCGTGCCGGATTTGTCGGCCGGGGGCGTGCCCGAAGTAGATGCTGAGCTTCAACAAATGCGCAACACAATTTATGTTACGCTAAAAGATGATATTAGATTTATGAAACCTCCCCTACCATCAATAAGCCATATACGAATGTGCGTAGCATGTAGTTATATAAAGCTGAATAATGTTGACAAATTGCACCATTCACAAATGACGTCATTTATAGAGGCTCTTCTACCATCAATAAGCCATACATGGAAGAACGTGGCATGTAGTAACATATAGCTGGAAAATTTATAAGAATTGCCTAATTCACAAATAACGTCATTAATAGAGCCTTCTCTACCACCAATAAGCCATTTACGAATGTACGTTGCAAGCAGTTAAAAAAATAACAATACTTGGATAAAGGTATTTATAAACGATCTGTGTATGTATTCTTGCAACACCCCTGCGTTCAAAGTATCTGTTTGCCTAATTTTTAAACAAATGCAGAGCGGAACCCCAAAATAGTGATATTTAGATGACGTCATTCATGGAAGATCCCAGTATGAATACTGGAGGCATTCTATAATATGGGTACCCGTTTGCCTCATTTTAAAACTGAAGACAGGTCGGAAACTTGAAAAAATAATATTTAAACAACGCCATCTATGAACGATTTTCATATAAATACTAAAAAAATCATATGTTGAGGTCATACGTCCACCTAATTTCTGAACTAATTACAGTAGGGATCTCTAAAATAGTAAAACTTGAATTACGTCATTTACGGACGATCTCCGTATTCAAGCTTGAAAATTCAATGTTAGGTATATAAGTTAACTTAATTTTATAACTAAAGGCATGTGAATTTCTAAAACGGTCAAATTTGTATGACGTCTTTCATAGACAAACCCTGCATGCATACTAGTAAAATCTTATGCTAAGGATATATGTCAACCTAATTTCTAAACCTATGACAGTGGGGATCCCTAAAAAAGTAAAATTTGTATGACGTCATTTTTGGACGATCCCTGCATGCATACTTGTAAAATCCTATGTTAAGGATATATGTCAACCGAATTTCTAAACTGTTGACGGTGAGGATCCCAAAAATAGTAAAATTTGTATGACGTCATTTATGGACGATCCCTGCATGCATACTAGTAAAATCCTATGTTAATGATATATGTCAACCGAATTTCTAAACTTGTGGCAGTGGGGATCCCTAAAGTAGTAAAAATTTATATGCCGTCATTTATGAAAGACCCCTGCATGTATACTTGTAAAATGTTATGTTAAGGATATATGTCAACCAAATTTTTATACTTATGACAGTGGGGATCTCTAAAATAGTAAAATTTGTATGACGTCATTTACAGACGATCCCTAGGCTGCATTGTTAACGTCTGTAAAATGATGAGGAAGGAGAATTCCGAATGCCTGAGCTGATAATTCGAAGAGTGGACCCCCGTTATGAGAACGTATATTATCCAATTTTACATTACAGTGTCAAACCAACGACCACTATACCAGTCTGCCCTGTAAACGTACATATGCCAGCAGTACATTTACTTGTAATGGATATTAGTGAAAATTTTCCATGTGTATTTCTAACGGCGAAACTTTACAAGCTCTCAGCTCCATATGTACCTTCCATGTATTATCAGCCCTTTTTATTTATCTTAAAACATTAGCGGCATTCATGATTCCACTTTATCAATTTTTGGCGCTAAATAGTTTCGCACTATAACACGAAAGTCGTCTAGAATGTTGAACACCCCAGCCTTCATGGAATAATTTTCACAAGATGACTCAGGACCACTTCCATCTAAAATTACGTTTCTTGCTATCATTTATATTTATTCTCGTCTTCATAAACTACCTCTACCAATTTCTTATCGTGAATACTAGGATCCGAGAGATCTAAAACGGATGGTTTAACAAAAATACTACTTATTTTATGACTCAGTCCACTATTAAACTTGTGTGTGAATCTAGTTTACTTAATTCCATTGTGATATTTTGTTGCTCTGCAGTTTTTATTTTAGATAAATATTATATATATGTGTCATATACAATGATTCAAAACTCATTAGGAAGCATATTATAAACCATAAAATTAAAAATATAGGGTTGAACAACAGGTACAAGGTTAATACAATTATTGTTATGTCTCGATTAGAGATGAAATTATTACTATTTTTAGATGCTGAGCTTAAGCATCTATAGGAATGGCTATGTCCGTCCGTCTGTCTGTCTGTCTGTCTGTCTGTTTTTTATGCGCTACAGGTCACAGTTTTCAAGCAATATTCGTCAAATATTTTTCAAATGGCCACAAATGCGAATGAAAAGTGCCCTATTGTTTTTGAGAGAGATCGAACTAACCAGTTTTTCACAATTAACAGTTGACTGGACCAACTTTTTTAGCCATCTAAAAGCATTAGAGAAAAACGGGTGATTTGCCTTTGCATCAGTCAAATGCACCAGACACGCACCAGTAGAAATTTCAATTTGCCGCTTTGCACCAGCCAAATGCACCAGCTAAATAGTTTCGTTACAGGCGCCAGTAATTGCACCAGCAACATGCACCAGTCATCGGCACAAGCTACCCGCAGAAGTTTTCAGCAGAAGCTACCCGCACCCACAAAGTATCCCTAAGGGGGGAGGTGTACTTGGGGTCACCCACAAACACGTCCCAACAATCTCAACTTTTTTTGCTAAAACCATAAATAAACTTTAAATACTTGCACCCCCCACCCACAAAGTATCCCCTTAGGGGAAGGGGTGTACTTGGGGTCACCCACAAATGACGTCCCTAAAATCTTTTTTTTTGCTAAAACCATTACACAACTTGAAATACTTGCACCCCTACCCTCAAAGTATCCCCTTAAGGGGGGTGAACTTGGATTCACCCACAAATGACGTCCCAAAAATCTTAATTTTCTTGCTAAAACCATTTCAAAACTTTAAATACTTGCACCTCCCACCCACTAAGTATCCCTTCAGGGGAAGGGTGTACTTGGGGTCACTCACAAGTGACGTCCCAAAAATCTTAATTTTCTTGCTCAAACCGTTAAAAAACTTTAAATACTTGTGCTCCTTATCCACAAAGTATCCCCTAAGGGGAAGACGTGTACTTGGGGTCACCCACAAATGACGTCCCTAAAATCTTAATTTTTTTTGCTATAACCATTAAAAAACTTAAATACTTGCACCCCCCACCCACTAAGTATCCCCTTAAGGAGGAGGGGTGTAATTAAAGTCACCCACAAATGACGTCCCAAAAATCTTAATTTCTTTGCAAAAAACAATAAAAAACTTTAAATACTTGCACCCCCAACCCCACGAATTATTTTTTAAAGATAAGGAGGTGTTAGGAATTAAAACAAGTCAGAATCTTAAAAAGGTAAATATTTCTTATGCCTAATGCTTTACTAACCGCAAACTAATGCTCCCCTACTCAAAAAATCATCCTTTTTAGGTTCGGGGGGGAAGGGGGGGGCGGGGAATTCAGGGTCAATCGTAAAATACGTCCTATAAATTCGAAGATTCAAAGCCAAGGTTGGAATGGAGCACGCGACACCTAGAGTCCCGTAAACAGCAATGGGTCAGTAATGGCCTGAGCTAAGAAATATCTGATATAATATTTTGATTATAGAAATCTCTTCTGTCTTTAGTTCAAAAATCAAATTAATGGATATCCTTAACACCGTTTTTTTCTAGCATACATACAGGGATCCTTCATAAATGACGTCATCACAAAATCACCATTTCAAGGATACTTGTTAGTGCTAAATGCAAAATTTGGTAGATTTATTTCTTCAAAATCCACTTTTACCAGTATACACACAGGGATTGTCCATAAATGACGTCGTATAAATGATATCATTTAAAAAAACACCCGTTATCAGTTCAAGCATTAGGCAAAATAATATTTTTAGCATGGAATATTATTATTGTACATATTAGGATCGTCCAACAATTTCGTCACTAAAATATTGCGTTTTAGAGGTTAAAGAGTGTATTTTATTTAAATAATGTGAAAAGATGCATCGATTGACTGAAGTCAATGTTCGCTGTAAGCTCAGCATCTACTTCGGGCCAACGGTAGGCAAATCCGGCGCGAAGCGCCGGATTTTTCTGTTTAAAATGATAGTCGCATGTTAAAACTCATTTTTAACGTTCAAACCAAATACTAGCACAGCTGTCATTTGTTTCGATGGACTTGGGCCAGATTGCATTCAGAAAACGTTTAGACTTGTGCCAGATTACTTTTAAGCGAGGACTGGACTCTGCATCTTCACTTACGATATATAACAGACACTGGCAGTCGCAGCTTAGCTGTTTAATTTACCCTACTACACCGTTACCATGGGGACGCAGTCCAAACACTTCAGCTTCGTCTCCGAACATTTCCATTATTCCCTAATACATTATATTAATCATTACTACATTTACCATATGCTTAGCAAGGTTATCTGTCGTTGTAATTTTGCCCGGTGGCTCTACATTACAGTGCATTACATTACTTGCATGGTTTGCAAGGTTTTCTGTCATTTCCAGTTATACCTATTACATTACAATGCAAATAAATGCTCATGTGCTTAGCAAGGTTTTCTGCGACTTTAGTCGTATATCTCACATCATGTCCCAATCCTAGCCCCAGTCCTAGTCGGTCCCAGCAAACACCCTTGCGTACTACAACCACAACTTGACAACTCCACCGCTATCTTCACCATTTTACACCTACTAGGGTGCATAGTTTTAAGTGATATCCATAGTCAGATCAGGAGCAGGATGATTCATCCCTGTTTGATTATGAACTTGAGAACACTGCCGCTCATTAATGTATTTATCAGTAAATCGTAAATAAAAGTATAGATTTGCAGTCATTTATAGAATAAGTTTAGAGCACAAAAAATTAAAAAAACATTTAAATTTAGCTTAAAGTTTACACATACAAAATTCGATTGTGCAGCCAGCTTTATTTTACTCCTAAAATTACAAATATGCCACAGTGGGAAGTCCATAGCAGTGTTGTTTAACAGAACGTTTTTTATTTATTGGAAATCCGACGGCAGAACTGTTCTTAAGAAACCTGACTGTATGCTGGTCAGTATTACCATAAAGACAATCTCCACGACCAAGATAGTTAATTTCGTCATAGAATGTCCAGTCGCTCTTTCCCACAATAACTAATGAGGCAGAATCAGAAGTTAAAAGTGTTTCTTTATTCGTTAAGATGTGTTCTGCACACAAACCCCTGAAGTTCTTGTGAGCAAACAATGTAACTGAAGAAGGACGTGTGCCAACAAAGTTGTAGCCAATAATTCTTACAGAAGAAGTTAGTTTTAGCTGCGGATGTGTACCAGTATTCCAAATTGAAAGCGTATGTGACAAGGTAATGAAACGTCCGTTCGCGAAATCCTGATTATAATTTCTGTACTCGTACAGAATTGCGCTGTAAAAAGGTGCAAAAAAACGAAAATTAAGGTTAAAAAATCCAAATCGATGTTGCTAAATTACCATTCGCAGTATATTGAAACTATTTATAATTCATTTTTAGTTTAACATTACTAGTTAGGCATGCTCATTTTCTGCTAATTAAAGTGGGCTTACATAAAAAATTGCAGGTAAAATTTGACGAATGGGATAGGCAAGGCACAGGTGGTGCTGGCAAAGGGTGCCTGGGTGCCAGTTGCGTCGTAATAAATGCTTTTATTTATAGCAATTTGGTAACTATTAGGCACTGTAAAATATGCGCTGACGCATGTGTCGTTAGCAGTGTAAGTAATTCGTTCCTTTTCGTTCGCTAAAGCTCAAATAAGCATAGTTTTGCATTTTTTGCTTTTTTTGCCTTGTTTTGCCTTTTTGCAGCCCAAAAAATTGGGCTCGTCGCTTTTTTGGAGCTTCAAAAGGAGCTCGACGCCCAATTGGGTTCCTGAAAGCTTATAAAAGCGCGTTTCTACCTCCCGGCCGTCTTGACGGACAAAAAATATTGTGTCTACCTGTAGATTTTTTTCATTTGCACTCTACAACTACCTTAGTACCTACCGCTTACTAAGGCCTGGGCATGTATAGCTTATATTGTATAAAGTATAGGTAGATAGATGGAGTGCATTTTTAATTTTTAAAATAATGTAGTAAATCACTTTGTACCAACCTTCTGAACCTACTAACTACCAGAAGACCAAAACGGACGAACAACAAAAACAACTAAACAACTAATAGTAGGCATAATTTTTGTATTTATTTTATTTTAAAAGATTTATTTTTTATTTTAAATTGAATATTAAATTTGAAATGATGTAAAAAGCAATATATGACATACATCATTAACTAAAACAAATATGTTTTAATAAATAAATAATTATTTATATTCGATATTGAGCAAAACTGGCCCTAAACTCATTATTTTGTTAACTATAATACTTTGATTAGGATTGCTTTGTAAGTGTAAGCTTTTTTTCTTTTTACGAAATTTTAGTCAAAAATGATGACCTGATTTATTTATTGGTCATCACAGTCGAGTTTTTTTTTGTTTTTGCTATATTATATCGAAAATGTAATTTATTAAGTATTGGACGTTAGTTTTAGCACTTATAACTACAAACTCCAAAGGTTTTACAGTGTTTTACTGTTGGTTTGGTATAGTGTTGTGACTTGTGCACAATGTTAGTTTGTTCTTGATTTTCTTATGGGATTTAAGATTGAAAAATGTGAAAGAACAATTGTGCACAATCACAGATTGTTCTCCTATGTTAAATCCAATAATGGAAAAAGAACAATTTTTAACAAGTCACAACACTAGTTTGGTATTTTGTAGACTGTCGTTCGGTCCGGGACGGGACGGGAAATTGCATTTCTCTTCTCGTCCCGAAGAAATTTGTTTCCCTTCCCGAGTTTCGGAAAACGCAAACAAAATTTCCTTTCCTGTTCCCGTCCCGGTTCGTTCCCGACCCGTACCGATGGAAAATTTCCCGAAAATTCCTATTTTGCTAAGTTTTTAAATCAAGCGGATATTATAAAAATACTAAGCTGTGTAAACTTAATATTAAATTGTAATAGTAATTGTGTCTTAAATCTGAAGATAGCATTTTTTATGTGCATCCAGAAATTTGCAATAAAATTTCTATTTTCTAATTTCTTTTAAGATAAAATTAAGGAACTAAATAGGTTATGCAAAGTTATAAATATTTTCCTTGCGTGAGCTAACCAAATGATACACATGCATGTATGTACATGAAATTTTCAATATTAAAATTCATTAAATTTCATAAGTTGATAGTTCGCAGTATTGTAATTATAAGAAATACTAGATATGCCTGAAGTTGCAACAACCTAAATAAATATATCAATCCTTATGTATTACCCAGCAGATACAGAAATGAAAAACAATTTACCATTTTATCTTTAACAGTTTCAAATACAGTCGACAATACAATAACCAAAGGATGCATTTGATTTTTCAACGCTGCATATTACCTATTGTTAGTGGAGCTAAAGAATGCCAAGTTACAATGAAAACAACACAACCACTTAGAGAAATCGCACAACAGAAAATACTATAACATTTCTGGTTATTATACAAAAGAAAATAATAATGTCAGGCTGTAGTATTCAACATATTCAAAATGCAAGCTAAATGCACTAAATTCAAATTTCACAGCCGCAACATCAAAATAAGTACTGACAAAATAAAACATAAATCAAAAGTGCAAAACTGCACTTAAATACGAACGAAAATGTTGAAATCGAAATTCATTAAAAAAAGTCATTTCTGTTAGCCTGGTTTATTGCCTCCCATTCCCGAACGACGGTCTAGTATTTTAGGTTTGGAATGCACACAGTTCAAGAAATTTGCTACTTGTCCGCAATATGCAGCCACACCTTAGCAACTTTTAGTTTTACGAATTACACTCAATCACTCGAAATATTTAAATATTTTGGCCTGACAACAGCTTTTATTTTCTTTAGCATTATCAATATGGGGGTCTTCAAATCATTACTTCATACAGTTTGGACAGAAGGAGTCTGAAAAAAAATACACCCTACAACTAGCATAAGGCATGTATAAAGTAGTACAAACGGATTTAAAAGATATTGATAGGGTAGACAGAATTTGAGGAAATTAGTATGACGTTATAGCTGTGAGACCCCCAATATTATATTCTCCAGTGATAAGAACAAATTGAGTATACGCTTAGAATCTACTTCAGGCCTACGATGGCAAAATCTGGCGCGAAGCGCCGGATTTTTTAGCTAAGTTTATTCGAAATCCGAATTTTGTCGGCTTTTTTCAGCTAAGCGGAATCGAAATCTTAATTCATAAATGCAGCTTATCTTATTCCAAATCGTAATCTGAATATTTGAAAATATTGAAAGCCTAATTTAAATTTAAATCTTTATTTTTCAGCTTACCATCCCTGCCTTTAATGAAGTAACAGTTCGGGTCTTGCGTTGTGATGACATTGTATGGCGAAAATAAACTTTTTCGAAGTGGTGCTGCTGATGAAAGGAGGAAAAGGGGGTCATATAGACCTAAATTGCAGATGATTCGATAACGTCATGTACGCATCGTCCTAATTGTACCCAGGTTGGAATACCTAACCTCTTAAAGTAATCATTACCATATCACTTTAGTTGTATTTTATGAAAAACAGGGATAGTTAGAGTTGCTTTTAGTACTAAATGGAGATACACAGTTTAGCTTTTAGTCGAATATGGAGGTATTAAAATTAAATTCTTTGCCGACAATATTATACTATGCAGTGATTCACTATTACATGTAATTCAAAGGTAGAATTAAGCGGGCCAAAATATTTCAAGTGATGTACGGGTTTAAGAAAATCGGCTACCGTGCATATCCACGGTCAACCGCGTCCACGAGGAATTTCGAATCCGCTACCTATTAGCCGTTGCACAGGCATGCATTTAACTGTTTTTTAATTATTACTTGTTTATTTAAGAAATACGTGAGAACTCAGGTGGGAAGCGTCAATAGAGCAGATGTCCATCCCTAAATTAATTTTTCCAACATAGACTATAACGTAGGGATATTCATTCTACAAATGATTACAGTCACCTTTTATTGCGAAATAAGAAATCAAATGGCCAATGTTTATTAGGAGCTAGACAAAAATATTGACTTGCAAGCCACCCACATTATGTTTCTGTAGGATTTTGAAAAAGTTTGACAATATTGGTCAAAGTAATTTTTCTAGCCTTTGTGAAGCCCTGGTATAAAGGTCTTTTAAATGCATTTTTGTTTTTCTTTTTTTAAAAGGCGAATTCAAAAACTGAAAAATTCCTCATGGAAGTTTCTTTAATGAAATAAAAAAACTCATAATCCCTTTAATGGAATTTTTTAATTTTCTCTAAATATCTCTAAATAACAAAAAATGATTATTATAACAAATGATTTACAAATATCTTAAAGACTTTTTTCAAACAAAATTCAATTTAAATGCACTGTATTCAAAGTGACAGTTACGTTTTTCAATTTTTATATTTAATGGAGCTCAATTCATAGTCACGAAGCAAACAATTTTTATTAAAGTATAATTATGCTTGCGTTTGAAAGATTTTTCTGACAGTCACTAAATAATCAGGGTACTAATGTATGACAAGCGGAACAAAATAATTTTTCGGAAATAGAATAATATAAATAATGAAACATTATATATCACTGGGCAGCAGTCAAGATTCCTTTGCTGTATATCAGAGTGTTTACCATGTGGAAGTACCTAATTAACTATTAGTAGTTATAATAGCACTACAACGATTAATTCGAATTGAATTCGAAATTGCTATTTTTTGATGTGGAATGGTAAAGTAAAAAGCAGAATTTTTAGAGAACTTAAATTAGCAGAATTTATTGATTAATAACAATTAACGTTGATATTTTCGTATAGGTAATTGAACGATCAAGATTTAAGTAATAGCTTACTAGCCTTGGTTTGAAAATTTAACTAGTATAAACAACAGTTAAAGTTGAAATTAAGCAAGAGCTATTTGAAGTCAGCTCATCGCTATGCGCCGCCAAGCGGCTTCAACATTGCCTAAGTTAGATACAGCCTAGTCCAATTTTATACTTATGCTAAATTTAAACAAACGTAGTGTAGGATTGGTGATGGTTGTTCTAATAGTAGTCATTAAGTGCACTCTAAAAACAAAGTGTTGTCTAACTTAAATATAAGTTAGTTTGTGTTCGGTGTAAAACACTAATTAAAGATCAAATATACTTCGAAATTTAAGAATATTCTACTACAAAGCCCTAAAAAAGAACATTAAAAATCAAAAACAAATGACTTTATTTACGAACTCAATACAGCTTGCAGCATACACTACTACAAGTGTTTACTTTAATATTTAAAATTTGGGAATACTTTTCGGTTATTTCTTACTAAGTATAAAAATCATTACTTACATTCCACGTAGCGAGTATGAAAGAGATTGGTCATCCATATCATATTGCTTAGCCATGAGGTCGAAAACGCTTTCTGTAATGCCAGTGAATTTTGTGGAAGAATCCGAGTCACGTGTTGCAAAGAGGAATAATTGTGGATTAATGAATGCACTGCTATTACCAAAATACCCTAAACAAGCAAGCGGTGACACCACAATGAGCAATAAGATGAGTGGTTCTATGCTAGAATATAAAAATCGATCTTATTAGTATTAGGACTGCAAAGAGCTTTCTAATCAGTGTATTTCATAACTTTATTATATTAAAACAAATAACTTTCCCCGAAAATAACTTACAAACAAGTAATAAACTTAAGTAAACTTGTAATTTGTTGTTAGCTTACGTAGCAGCACAACATATATTTCTTAATATATCAATAGCGCTTAAATATACATTTTCATGCATCGAGTCGAAATTTTGTCAATAGTGAGTATATTTGCAGGATTTGCCTTGCCTTGAAAAAAAATTAGGCGCTGCGCGCCGGATTTGTCGACCAGGGGCGGGCTCGAAGTAGATGCTTAGGTTCAACAAAGGCGCAAGACAATTTATGTTACGCTAAAAGATATAAGATTAATGGAGGCTCCCATACAATTTATTTTTCATAGATTAAAGACCGTGGCTTGTAGTTAAAAAAAGCTAGAATATTTTTGAGAAATGCAAGATTTACAAATGACGTCATCTGTGAACCCTTTATTATCATCAATAAGCCATATACGAATGTACGTGGCAAGGAATTAAAAATAAAGTTGGAAAAAGTTTTGAAGTTAAGTTAGTTTTTGGAGGTCCCAAATACTATCCCTATAAACATGGCTTAGTTGTTTTAACGTTACTGGTTGGTTACTGACGTTACTTAACGTTATATTAGCGAACGACTACCGCTTACTAAGGCCTGGGCATGTATAGCTTATATTGTATAAAGTATAGGTAGATAGATGGAGTGCATTTTTAATTTTTAAAATAATGTAGTAAATCACTTTGTACCAACCTTCTGAACCTACTAACTACCAGAAGACCAAAACGGACGAACAACAAAAACAACTAAACAACTAATAGTAGGCATAATTTTTGTATTTATTTTATTTTAAAAGATTTATTTTTTATTTTAAATTGAATATTAAATTTGAAATGATGTAAAAAGCAATATATGACATACATCATTAACTAAAACAAATATGTTTTAATAAATAAATAATTATTTATATTCGATATTGAGCAAAACTGGCCCTAAACTCATTATTTTGTTAACTATAATACTTTGATTAGGATTGCTTTGTAAGTGTAAGCTTTTTTTCTTTTTACGGAATTTTAGTCAAAAATGATGACCTGATTTATTTATTGGTCATCACAGTCGAGTTTTTTTTTTGTTTTTGCTATATTATATCGAAAATGTAATTTATTAAGTATTGGACGTTAGTTTTAGCACTTATAACTACAAACTCCAAAGGTTTTACAGTGTTTTACTGTTGGTTTGGTATAGTGTTGTGACTTGTGCACAATGTTAGTTTGTTCTTGATTTTCTTATGGGATTTAAGATTGAAAAATGTGAAAGAACAATTGTGCACAATCACAGATTGTTCTCCTATGTTAAATCCAATAATGGAAAAAGAACAATTTTTAACAAGTCACAACACTAGTTTGGTATTTTGTAGACTGTCGTTCGGTCCGGGACGGGACGGGAAATTGCATTTCTCTTCTCGTCCCGAAGAAATTTGTTTCCCTTCCCGAGTTTCGGAAAACGCAAACAAAATTTCCTTTCCTGTTCCCGTCCCGGTTCGTTCCCGACCCGTACCGATGGAAAATTTCCCGAAAATTCCTATTTTGCTAAGTTTTTAAATCAAGCGGATATTATAAAAATACTAAGCTGTGTAAACTTAATATTAAATTGTAATAGTAATTGTGTCTTAAATCTGAAGATAGCATTTTTTATGTGCATCCAGAAATTTGCAATAAAATTTCTATTTTCTAATTTCTTTTAAGATAAAATTAAGGAACTAAATAGGTTATGCAAAGTTATAAATATTTTCCTTGCGTGAGCTAACCAAATGATACACATGCATGTATGTACATGAAATTTTCAATATTAAAATTCATTAAATTTCATAAGTTGATAGTTCGCAGTATTGTAATTATAAGAAATACTAGATATGCCTGAAGTTGCAACAACCTAAATAAATATATCAATCCTTATGTATTACCCAGCAGATACAGAAATGAAAAACAATTTACCATTTTATCTTTAACAGTTTCAAATACAGTCGACAATACAATAACCAAAGGATGCATTTGATTTTTCAACGCTGCATATTACCTATTGTTAGTGGAGCTAAAGAATGCCAAGTTACAATGAAAACAACACAACCACTTAGAGAAATCGCACAACAGAAAATACTATAACATTTCTGGTTATTATACAAAAGAAAATAATAATGTCAGGCTGTAGTATTCAACATATTCAAAATGCAAGCTAAATGCACTAAATTCAAATTTCACAGCCGCAACATCAAAATAAGTACTGACAAAATAAAACATAAATCAAAAGTGCAAAACTGCACTTAAATACGAACGAAAATGTTGAAATCGAAATTCATTAAAAAAAGTCATTTCTGTTAGCCTGGTTTATTGCCTCCCATTCCCGAACGACGGTCTAGTATTTTAGGTTTGGAATGCACACAGTTCAAGAAATTTGCTACTTGTCCGCAATATGCAGCCACACCTTAGCAACTTTTAGTTTTACGAATTACACTCAATCACTCGAAATATTTAAATATTTTGGCCTGACAACAGCTTTTATTTTCTTTAGCATTATCAATATGGGGGTCTTCAAATCATTACTTCATACAGTTTGGACAGAAGGAGTCTGAAAAAAAATACACCCTACAACTAGCATAAGGCATGTATAAAGTAGTACAAACGGATTTAAAAGATATTGATAGGGTAGACAGAATTTGAGGAAATTAGTATGACGTTATAGCTGTGAGACCCCCAATATTATATTCTCCAGTGATAAGAACAAATTGAGTATACGCTTAGAATCTACTTCAGGCCTACGATGGCAAAATCTGGCGCGAAGCGCCGGATTTTTTAGCTAAGTTTATTCGAAATCCGAATTTTGTCGGCTTTTTTCAGCTAAGCGGAATCGAAATCTTAATTCATAAATGCAGCTTATCTTATTCCAAATCGTAATCTGAATATTTGAAAATATTGAAAGCCTAATTTAAATTTAAATCTTTATTTTTCAGCTTACCATCCCTGCCTTTAATGAAGTAACAGTTCGGGTCTTGCGTTGTGATGACATTGTATGGCGAAAATAAACTTTTTCGAAGTGGTGCTGCTGATGAAAGGAGGAAAAGGGGGTCATATAGACCTAAATTGCAGATGATTCGATAACGTCATGTACGCATCGTCCTAATTGTACCCAGGTTGGAATACCTAACCTCTTAAAGTAATCATTACCATATCACTTTAGTTGTATTTTATGAAAAACAGGGATAGTTAGAGTTGCTTTTAGTACTAAATGGAGATACACAGTTTAGCTTTTAGTCGAATATGGAGGTATTAAAATTAAATTCTTTGCCGACAATATTATACTATGCAGTGATTCACTATTACATGTAATTCAAAGGTAGAATTAAGCGGGCCAAAATATTTCAAGTGATGTACGGGTTTAAGAAAATCGGCTACCGTGCATATCCACGGTCAACCGCGTCCACGAGGAATTTCGAATCCGCTACCTATTAGCCGTTGCACAGGCATGCATTTAACTGTTTTTTAATTATTACTTGTTTATTTAAGAAATACGTGAGAACTCAGGTGGGAAGCGTCAATAGAGCAGATGTCCATCCCTAAATTAATTTTTCCAACATAGACTATAACGTAGGGATATTCATTCTACAAATGATTACAGTCACCTTTTATTGCGAAATAAGAAATCAAATGGCCAATGTTTATTAGGAGCTAGACAAAAATATTGACTTGCAAGCCACCCACATTATGTTTCTGTAGGATTTTGAAAAAGTTTGACAATATTGGTCAAAGTAATTTTTCTAGCCTTTGTGAAGCCCTGGTATAAAGGTCTTTTAAATGCATTTTTGTTTTTCTTTTTTTAAAAGGCGAATTCAAAAACTGAAAAATTCCTCATGGAAGTTTCTTTAATGAAATAAAAAAACTCATAATCCCTTTAATGGAATTTTTTAATTTTCTCTAAATATCTCTAAATAACAAAAAATGATTATTATAACAAATGATTTACAAATATCTTAAAGACTTTTTTCAAACAAAATTCAATTTAAATGCACTGTATTCAAAGTGACAGTTACGTTTTTCAATTTTTATATTTAATGGAGCTCAATTCATAGTCACGAAGCAAACAATTTTTATTAAAGTATAATTATGCTTGCGTTTGAAAGATTTTTCTGACAGTCACTAAATAATCAGGGTACTAATGTATGACAAGCGGAACAAAATAATTTTTCGGAAATAGAATAATATAAATAATGAAACATTATATATCACTGGGCAGCAGTCAAGATTCCTTTGCTGTATATCAGAGTGTTTACCATGTGGAAGTACCTAATTAACTATTAGTAGTTATAATAGCACTACAACGATTAATTCGAATTGAATTCGAAATTGCTATTTTTTGATGTGGAATGGTAAAGTAAAAAGCAGAATTTTTAGAGAACTTAAATTAGCAGAATTTATTGATTAATAACAATTAACGTTGATATTTTCGTATAGGTAATTGAACGATCAAGATTTAAGTAATAGCTTACTAGCCTTGGTTTGAAAATTTAACTAGTATAAACAACAGTTAAAGTTGAAATTAAGCAAGAGCTATTTGAAGTCAGCTCATCGCTATGCGCCGCCAAGCGGCTTCAACATTGCCTAAGTTAGATACAGCCTAGTCCAATTTTATACTTATGCTAAATTTAAACAAACGTAGTGTAGGATTGGTGATGGTTGTTCTAATAGTAGTCATTAAGTGCACTCTAAAAACAAAGTGTTGTCTAACTTAAATATAAGTTAGTTTGTGTTCGGTGTAAAACACTAATTAAAGATCAAATATACTTCGAAATTTAAGAATATTCTACTACAAAGCCCTAAAAAAGAACATTAAAAATCAAAAACAAATGACTTTATTTACGAACTCAATACAGCTTGCAGCATACACTACTACAAGTGTTTACTTTAATATTTAAAATTTGGGAATACTTTTCGGTTATTTCTTACTAAGTATAAAAATCATTACTTACATTCCACGTAGCGAGTATGAAAGAGATTGGTCATCCATATCATATTGCTTAGCCATGAGGTCGAAAACGCTTTCTGTAATGCCAGTGAATTTTGTGGAAGAATCCGAGTCACGTGTTGCAAAGAGGAATAATTGTGGATTAATGAATGCACTGCTATTACCAAAATACCCTAAACAAGCAAGCGGTGACACCACAATGAGCAATAAGATGAGTGGTTCTATGCTAGAATATAAAAATCGATCTTATTAGTATTAGGACTGCAAAGAGCTTTCTAATCAGTGTATTTCATAACTTTATTATATTAAAACAAATAACTTTCCCCGAAAATAACTTACAAACAAGTAATAAACTTAAGTAAACTTGTAATTTGTTGTTAGCTTACGTAGCAGCACAACATATATTTCTTAATATATCAATAGCGCTTAAATATACATTTTCATGCATCGAGTCGAAATTTTGTCAATAGTGAGTATATTTGCAGGATTTGCCTTGCCTTGAAAAAAAATTAGGCGCTGCGCGCCGGATTTGTCGACCAGGGGCGGGCTCGAAGTAGATGCTTAGGTTCAACAAAGGCGCAAGACAATTTATGTTACGCTAAAAGATATAAGATTAATGGAGGCTCCCATACAATTTATTTTTCATAGATTAAAGACCGTGGCTTGTAGTTAAAAAAAGCTAGAATATTTTTGAGAAATGCAAGATTTACAAATGACGTCATCTGTGAACCCTTTATTATCATCAATAAGCCATATACGAATGTACGTGGCAAGGAATTAAAAATAAAGTTGGAAAAAGTTTTGAAGTTAAGTTAGTTTTTGGAGGTCCCAAATACTATCCCTATAAACATGGCTTAGTTGTTTTAACGTTACTGGTTGGTTACTGACGTTACTTAACGTTATATTAGCGAACGACAATTTTTTTATTTAATCCACATCGTCAGAACAATGTTTTCCTGACGTGGCCTCAATAACGTTATATTCCTCACGCTACTGTAACCACTTTTGTTAGTTTTGGACAAAATAATTTCGTTACCAGCACGTCGTACAGTCGTCACTAATAAACGAACCTAACGCATGCGCATTTCCATATTCAAAGTTAATTTTATAGAAAAGTGCACTGAACTTGGTTAAGGCGCGACATTACAACTTCGTCTAGGAGAAATAAAGTACTTTAAGCTTATTTCGAAAAAACTTTTTTAGGTAAGTTTTTTTGTATTCCTTTTAGAATTATTATTGTATGGTAAAGTTTTAATCAAACCTAGTTAAACCACTTAAGTGCGCCACCGACAATAAGCAAGCGTAGCGTATGTTCTCGACAACTTCGGCGACAAGTCAATCAAAAAGTTGACAAAGAAATTAAAATTCTCAAACAGAAATACGCTAAGAAGGAAGTCAGTGAAGTAAGTGAGCAGCAAGTGAATCATCTTATTACATATTGTGAAAACAACGAAAGTGACTCAGTTTCTCCTTTATTAGTTAGGAATAATTTAAAAAAATCTGCAAATTGTCAGTTTAATGATTCAGATGACAGTACAGATTACAGAGCATTGTTAAATGAGATTAGTGGATCTGAAAGTGATGAGCACGAATCTACACCTAATGATAGTGATGGCGAAGAACCTGTTAAAATTCATAAAAAACTTCAAGAATGGGCTGTAAATGACAATATTACTCAAAATGCTTTAGATAAACTGTTTAAAATTTTGTGTACTTTTTTTTATGTCTCCCAAGGTGTGCAAGAACTTTATTAAAAACAGAAAAAGTGACTAATGTTGAAGTGTGTCAGTCAGGAAATATATATAATCGCGGGTTAGTAGCTAGTATTAAAAATAAGTTGCGATCAGGATTGACAAGTGACACTCAGGTATTATCATGTAAGTTTAACATTGACATAATTCCTCTTTAAAATAACTAAAATAAGTGTTTTTGGCCAATTTTGTGTATTGTAAATAAAAGTAAAGATACTACCCCGTTTTCCGTGACTGTATTTTTTGAAATATACAAACCCAAATCTTTAAAAGAATATCTACGGAGTTTTACAGAGGAATTTGTTGAACTTTAGAGTAAAGGATTATTTTACGAGGGACAGCAGTACCAACTTGACACTAAAAAATGTTTATTTATTTGTGACACACCTGCTCGTGCGGTTGTTAAATCAGTTAAAGGACACACAGGGTACTTCGGATGTGAAAAGTGTTTGACTGAAGAAACTTTGGAGTCTTAAATGACATTTCCACAGCTTGATTGCAGATTAAGAACAGATGAAGATTTTAGGCTGCGATTACAAGAAAAACATCATGTATCACCTTTTTAATCTGTCTGTTCGCGATTAGAAAATCTTAAGTTTGGTCTTGTTTCGCAATTTTTATTGGACTATATGCATCTAGTGTGTCTAGGGTTAGTTAGAAAAATTAATAATTTGTGGCTTAAGGGCCCCGTAAAAACCAAAATGCGGGCTGATAAAGTGAAGCTTTTATTCGAAAATCTGAAAATTTAATTTCCATGGATTCCTTAGGAATTTCAACGAACGCCCAGTTACATTAAAATGAGTGGCAAGTAAAAAGCAACTGAATGTCGTCAGTTTTTAGTGTACACAGGTCCTATTGTGCTTAAAAATATACTTGAACCATCCGTCTACAATAATTTTATGCTATTTAGTGTTGGAATTCGAATTTTATTACAGAAGGACAAGTCCAAGTATCAATACGCTAAAAACCTACTATTATGTTTTGTTGAACATTTCAAAAACTATACGGAAATATAAATGTGGTCTATAATGTGCATAGTTCAATTTATCTCGCAGATAAAGCCATTGCTATTGGACCTTTAGATACATTCAGTGCATTCCTGTTTGAGTCTTATCTTGGAACATTGAAACGATTAATTAGAGCAAATAACAACCCCCTTCAGCAATTGCATCAACGATTGTCAACAAAACAATTAGTGAATTTACAAAATAAGGCTAAAGGTCGTCAACCAACTTCAAAACGAAGACATTTTAATGGCCCAGTGATTAGAAACTTTAAAACATTTGAGCAGTATAAGAAAGTTCTAACTTCAAGTTTTTTATTTACAACCGCGCAAAAAAATTGTTACTGCTCCAATCAACGTAATGAAGTGTACCAAATAGTCAACGTTGTATGTAAAAACGAGTTAATTGCTGTGCTAGGAAAGCCTTTCACCTATAAACAAAATCTTTTTGAATACCCTTTGGCGTCTTTCGAATTAAATATTGCTATTTAAGATATTTCTATCAAACATAATATTGTCAGTGTCCCATTAAGTGAAATTACACATAAATGTTCTAGTTATTTGATGTCAGCGACGGAAGTTGTTGTCATGCCATTATGTCACGATATTATTTAAATTAAATAAATGTTTTTATTGTTAGTTTAAAACATGTATGCTCTCTTCAATTTCTACTCTGAGGCGGGAAAAGACGGCGCCACTCCATGCGAAATAGTTCTATATTCCTGGCTTACGTCAGGTCAAGATTTTTGTATGTGGCCCGGAAATTTAGATTACAACAAATTATTTAAAAATAAACTTTCGCCTGAAAAAAACTAGATATCTTGCCCAATTAAATTGGTGTGGATTTCGAATAAGCCGATTATAAATTTTGATTTTGATAAATAACATATTCAAAGAATTATTTATAACTTGTGTGTGGTGTCAAGGTTTGCATATTAGAATAATTTATTATGATACATATTCTACAGAGGACCTCACATTATTACGAGAGAAGCGCGATACTTATTTAGTTACTTCCGGGGGCGAATCAGAGGCAAGTTTTATAACGCCTGATACTCAAGGCACTAGTGCCCCTCGCAAGTTAAGAGAAAAGAGGCCTGCGACTGTCTTAGTACTGAGCAATGACGATGACGATGAATTCGAAGAACATCGAACTTTTAACAAACAAATTGCAATCAAAAACGCATTGCAGTTGGCTCCTGCTCTAACTGTGACCCTGAAATTTGAAGAAGGCAATTTCAGCAATGACTATTATTATTATTATTATTTTTATTGGGCACCATGTAGCTCATAAACTGAACCACACAGACACCGCCAAGGCCAATAAGGCCCATTGCGGACGTCCTATTATAACAATGTTTAATTTTGGCTAGCGGGATACCCAGTAAAATATGAAAATGTCACCGAAATTACCTGTAAATGCCTGATTTAATGCTAACTGGAAGAAAGTAAATATCTGGCACAAGAAAATGCAACCTACGACACTTAGCTTAAAAAAAAAGGTCAGAGTTTAATTTCGTCACATTACTACTATTGGTATGTAAATAAAATACCATACCATGTAAATTATTGTCTAACTAGTAAAGACGCAAAACACATGAGCGTAAACTACAGTTTGCCCACTACAGTCTATCTCAGAAATAAAGCACACTGATAATGCTGTCAAAGGTTCCCACACATAAACCACACCACGTATGTGCGACACTGTGCCACACAGAAGACGATCCACACGACTAGGGTGTAAAACACTAGAAAACCACCACGTGCACATTGTAGAAAGTAAACCATGTGAAACACCGCATGATCGAGACAAGTACATGAGCCACATCCTAGGATACTACATACTTATCAACAAAGACAGTGAACTAATTCACAAAATGGAACCAGAGTTTCTCACCTAGTATAATCAAAAAAGTAAGAAGATGAACAACAAGGATCAAACATACTTCTCATGTGTCTCTCAAAACGAAAAAGGAGCATCATTAGCCTCCACACCGACACCAGTATCAAAGGCGCTGGAAATGTCATAACCAAGCATACCTGAATAATCAGAGGAAATTAATCAGCAAACAGACAACTGAACCTTTATTCAAAGAAATAGCAAAGAAACTTGGATTGACATTTAATTCCATCACACTGTGCGCGAGATTCGCTCAGCACAAGGACATAGCCGATATGCTATATGGAGCTCCGAAAGTCATTGACTCAGAGCACAAGTGTACCTGAGAAGGATAGTGTATCCCTATCCAGGCAAAATTATCTAAAAAATTATTTTCTACACTTACATCCTACGAATGAGATAACCCAAAAGGCTGTGCACAGACAGGCCTACAGAACCAAGCATTCATAGTAAGACTTGGCAAAACAGACAAAACTGTCAAAAATAAGGAGGGCGCAATACCAGCCCCTCTACCCGAAGTAACTCTGAATTCTAGCTCTCACAGTAAAAAGGAACTTCGACGCATAATGTTTAGTGCTGTCAGTGAAGCGCAATTATTAAATTCTGATGAAGAAAACAAGGCCCTCATACCATACGGCATAGCGGCAATTCATATTGCCGAGGCACTATATCACAGAGATACGGAAGTCCCAATAATAGGAAAATTTTTGGCCAATCTAGTATTCCAAGCAAATATTAAGGAAATAATAGATGAGTGCAAGAAACTCCTAGGGGTCCATTCAACTACACCTCGCTAAGCCCGACAATCGATAGTCGGCCCTCAGAATAAAGAACAGAAATCCAAAATAGAAATTTAAGCCCTCAAGCCGTACCTGAAGGACGATTCTCCATTATTCGAGGCCTTACTCCGTAGCAACTCCAAGCCAGGGGGAGATGGTAACAATATTACTTACACAACAGATTTCAGGAATTCTAGCCTCCGAAGCGAAGATATTTTTTAACCCAAAGGCTACCCTGATAGCTTTATGTGTACATGTGATACCGGAGCATCGGTTCATTTTTGTTGACATCAATATTGGTTCGATAAATACACCGTTTTCCCAGACAGAGGACGAACACTAATCTTAGCGGATAAAAAAGAAGTGACGTCTCCGGGCAGTAGGACAGTAATAATTACTGCCAATAATGGAAAAGAATGGAAACTCCATGTACTAACTGATGTATGGTTACTCCTGCATTCCACCAATATTTTTTTCTGTCAACTATGCTTGCCATAGCATAGGACTTAACTATATGGGAAACTGAAGAAAAGTGATATTTATCAAAGCACCACACGAGTCTGACCTCGTGAAGGGACTCCCTAAGAAAACGATAAAAGCAATCACACTTAATAACAACTTGGAAGACACTGGAAATCCAATCATGTCATTTCGCAGGATAAACCCACATGGACTGGACAAGCAGTCATTAGCCTCAATTAGGCAAATAGCCTTACAGCACATCAACATTGCAGAGCCGCTTACTTCTGAAGAAAGTCGTAAGAAACCTAGAAAACGTAATAGCAGAAAGAAAACTGTGCAAGATAGTCACAGTCGAGGGGATTCCGAGACAGTGTTACAAGCCTCTACAGTCGAGCACTCAAGCCCAACAATTAGCCACAAGTCTACTCATTCTATAACGTATATAGGGACAGAAGCAGTAGAGACACAAGAAGCTCAGGCCGACCATAAACTCCTCTCATTAATCGGAAACACAAGAATTTAGGATCTGGTCGGTATTTAAGACAGAATCCGAAGACGGGACTATACCCGACAATGATGGCCAGGATAAGCCTATCAGTCAAAGAGAAGGGAAGTCGCAGAACAATTCTAGACGTACTCTCTATACAGTTCGAAAAAGTAAAAGTACAAACCCACCTGGAAAAGTTAATCTTTATCACAAAATCCCAGAGAAAGTCAATCTTGTCTCCGAGCAAGGAGAACATTTCAACGAACCTAATAATTATCTGAAAGCAGTTGAGTCCATAGAAAGCCCACACTGGAGAATGGCCATGGACAAAGAAATAGAAGCTCATATGAAGAATAATATATGGAAGCTTCCACTGAGACTCTTTAATCAAGAAGTACTCACTCCCACCTGGATATATTCTTATGACATACGAACCGATTTGTATAAGGGAAAGCTCGCCATAACATTGAAAACTGGAAACTACCTACACATTTGTACCAATGACGACCCAGAATTGCACTATGCAACACTAAGAATTATCCTAGCAGATGCGAGTAATAAAGGAAAATACTTGGCGAAGCTCATTTTCAAGTTACCGATTGAGACGGTACACACAGACGATCCAGTCGTATGCATTGAACCACCAAATAACTACAAGCTAGTTTACAACATGGGCATTTCGTCCTATGCATTGATACAACAGACAAAGTTCGGTGGACGCATCTTACTTCATCTACAAGACATGCATTATTATTTTTGCAACTATGACGAACACTTATTTATTCAATCGTACACAAACATACACGGGGTAGTACACTGAACCTGTTTTCTCCTGAAAGGACAAGAAGCGCTAGTTACAGTCACCCATAGACATGACATATTTCTACTCGCAGACGAATTGAATAGTCTATTCAAAGTCGAACAAAACCTTAACTCAACACATTCGAAAAATATTGACATTTCAATAACAGACCCATATTTGAGTTTATCTCAAGAAACAAGGATTAGCAGTCTACATGACCAATTGGAGGAACGTGATGGAGAAGAAACCACCGTTTTGTACCTCTCAAAACCATTGGCACATAATCCTGATTTACTAGAATCAGATTACTTGGAATGCCATAATTTACTGTGTAGTCTTTTACAAATTCGAGACGGAACACGACCCGAAATTTCTTGCACCCTGGAGAAAATTTCAGAGAAAATCAGAAATTATACCGTACTAGACTACATAATAGTCAAGAAGCTGATCAATTACTTGTAAACTACAATTGACGATAACCTTCGTTATTTGTATAATCCTACATACGAAAAAGAAAGATTGGAAGTCCAACATGCAGTTAAAGTCAAACCTATTTCAGTAGAATACCTCCGACGCTTTGGAGGTTGTATTACATTGAACAAGTCTGCACTATATTGGTACACGTCCACTGTAAGCAGGGAAAACAGTAACAAAGCAAAGAACGAGATCAAAGCAATCTATGAAATTCAAAAAGCAGCGTTGGAGATACACCTGCCCACATGTAAAATCGGCCTTAGAAAATGGCTCACACCAATGATTTACTTATAAGCCACAGCTGAACATTGGACAATGCTATATGAGCAATCCAAGCTCAAGAATTGGACATGGAAAGAAAAACGTAAGCTCTGGTCACTACAAACAATGATAAAAGTAAATCTACTTAAACCTAGACAAGAATATACCCTGCAAGCTCATGTATTACGCCAGGAAGTATCATGGTCCAAACTAGAAAAAGGCATATTAAGCCAAAGGATCCCACAGAAGATATTACAAAGTCAAGCTTTCCACAAAGGACTTATTGAAGGTACCTTCTTTATACGTCATTACGGAAAGAAACTCCCTTGTCCACCATCTGAGAAAGAGATGCATGCAAAGTGGAGAAAAAGAAAGCCTGTCACGAAGGCAGACTTAAAAGAAATCTAGAAAGACCCAGTAAGCCATAGGCACATAGAAAAAATCGGAAAATTAAGTAATTTGTCACTAGAAGAGAAAGTTACCGAGCTCTTAAGCAGCCCAGACTTCAAGCAGTCATCAAAGCCTCAAGCAAAAATAAAAGGAAAAGCACATGTAAAGGAGCAAGCGAGCCCTAACACAGCTAACGGACACATACAAGGAAGTCCTCACCTCCAGCCTAAGCATATCAAAGCAACCTGGAGGCTCTCAGAGGATTCTACAAAGAAAACTCACCATGAGCAGAATAATTACCACTAAGCACGAGGAAGGTCTCTACAAGTCAAGAAAAGACTCAAAACATTTTGCCTTATAATGATCATGATGCTGTTCCACATCACGGAATGTCGACCATTTAAGTGTCCTCACACGAGTGATTTCAAGTATTTATCGAAACAAGCAGTATTTACGTTGTCACACAATCTATGGGATAACAGAAGAATCTCTGACTTGTCCAGCGTATGTAAATGATTAGGACATTTTTTGCAAAAAGAAGTCAATCAAGAGACACGAAGAGTTTACACCGGATCTAGGGATCTCGAATTTATTAGAGAACGTGAATTGGAAAGTGAGAAGCGAGCAAGCACACTTTCGTAATCATTGTCCACAATTGCCACTTGAATCAGATACGGAATGGGAAATCTTAAACATTCCGTCAATGGAAGATAGAAAGGCAACTTGCCAAAACTATCCATTTATTTCGAGTAACTTCAGGAGCGCTCATGTTCATGCCAGAAGTGAAATCTTCCCTGCAGTCAAGAGGGAGTACAAATCTCAAGGAAAGAGCACACATGCCAGTTTTCGGGAGATAGAAGCTACAAACCGAACTTGTGAACTTATTTCAAATAACTTTAGAAGGAAGCGGAACATATTCTAGTTCACACATCGTGCTGGAACAAGTCGATACATTGAGAAGAAAGCAATCCATGAAGTCACCGAGGAAATTTTTTTTTAAAGTTGTTACAGTCGTGGGATACGCTCCCCACCAGAATAATGAACAAGAAGACAGACACTACTGTTGTCAGGAATATGGATTTTAAACTCTTCCAAGTCAAGTTGCTAATTACAAGCCGACCATTGGAGTCGCCAACAGAAAAGAAATATTACATTCCTCTCAAATCAGTGAAGGTCTAAAATCCATAGACCACAAGGTTCATAATCTATTCAGAATTATACTCTTGACAGTCATATCAGAACACTGTCCCCGTAAGCCACAGAGAGACACGGAAAAAGAAGCCTTGGAAAAGAAAAGCCAAGCACAGCATGTAAGTAATGCAGCAGTTATAAGTAGAATTTGGTCAGTAAATATTCTACATTAAGCCTCGGAAAACCCGAGCCAGATGAGTCGCTCAGAAAATATCACAAAATTTAGTCGAACTTGGTCAGTAAAAGTTTCTAACCCAGCCTTGGATGATCCAAGCCAATTGAATAGAACGAATCCGGACAGTTACCTTAAAACAGAGCAGATTCAAAGACCGGAGAGGCAGCTTTTAGAATTCCACGTAGGTTAGAATGAGTCTTCGTCTATAGTGACTAATACAAAGTCACCCGTTAGGAAAGAAAGTGGTCGAAAACTATCACGACTTACAATTACCCAACAGTTTATTAGTTGGCGTCCGCCGCCGCCGCCGCTTCGGATTTAGGTTTAAGATTTAATACTTGGCATTCATTCCTTGATTTATTTTGTTCTCTATGTTTCCTGTATATAACCCCTATTGTTTTCGCTGGAGGAATGTTGTTAAAACTATTGGGATAGATGTAGATGTGGGGCGTGGGGGCAGGTATGTATTTCCGTTATGTACATACATCCTGAATCCTGGGCTTTATTAGATATAGGGAGGCAAATCCTCTCACTATATTGAAATAATGCGCAGGGTTTACAGTGCAGTCGGAGTCTTACTACATGCAGTTATAATAATTATACTAAAATCACACAAATGCTCTCTGGGTCTGTCTGTCGGTTTTGGTTTTGGTTTTCGCTTTCGTTTTCGGTAGACGAGATAAGAAGCTTTTGATGAATGAGGAATTATGAATGAAAGATGACATCTTTCTTGTAGTCGCGACGTCCAAAAGTCGAAGCCGAAGTCGAAGTCGGCCAGGGATTCCTTTGAGATTTCAAGAGAGATTCGAGAGGTGGAATTTAAATTGGATTGAGGAGGAACAAGGGCGAGAGAGCGGAAGATGTGGACTCATTATGCACATTAACGAGGTAAAACTGTGGGTCTCGGTCCCGGCTTCGGTGGGTTTTAATCTCTCACTTGTTTTAAGTACAAAGGAGGGCGAACAAAGCTTGTTGGAGGAAATGCAGCCAGAATCGGTGGTATTTTTTTAGACAATTTAAAAAGAAACATGCATGGCTATGATTTCTTTGTGATACGCTAATCGTTTACGGCTCTGTGTTGTACGGTATGCGTCACTTGATAGCTGATTGAAACCCAATATACTTTGATGTATAACTCATTTTTTTATAGTTTTTAGATGCTGAGCAAGCATCTATTGGTCTAGTGTTTGCTGTCTGTCTGTCTGTCTGTCACAATGTCGGTTGGTCGCACGCTACAGGTCGCATTTTTGAAGATTTTAAATTCAAATAATTTTTATTAGCCCAGAAAGCGAGGGAGAAGTGCTGTATAGTTTTTGGTTATCATTCAATTTATAGTTGGTTCGAAATTAACAGTTAAACCGACAAAGAATAAACTCCATGTTTCAAGATAAAAAAAGGGGCTGATAATACATGGAAGGTACATACGGAGCTGAGAGCTTGTCAGGTTTCGCTATTGAAAATACACATGGAAACTTTTCACTAATTTTCAATACAAGTAGACGTACTACTTACATATGTACGTTCACAGGGCAGCCTGGTATAGTGGTCGTAGGTCTGGTACTGCAATGTAGAATTGGAAAATATGAGTTCTTATGAGAGGGGTCCACGCTTCGAACATCACCTCAGGCATTCAGAATTCTCCTTTCTCATCATTTTACAGACGTTAAAAATGAAGCCTGGCATAATAATCATGGGTCTGGCACTGCACTGTTAAACGAACAAATCTATATAGTGTATAGATATTCAGGGCTCGTCCATAATGACGTCCCACAAATATCATAGATTTAGGTAACCCAATTTGAAATTTAATTTTTTTTTCAACCTATTCTAACAACATGTCACGAACATATCTATATAAACTATAGATATTAAGGGTTCGTCTATAATGACGTCCCTCAAATATCATAGTTCAAGGTACCCCCATTGCCAACTTTTGAACATTTTTCCAAACCATTTTACAACCTTTTCACGAAATAATCTATATAGATTATTGACACTCCGGACTCGTTTAAAATGACGTCCCACAAATATTATAGTTTAAGGTACCCCAATTCAAGCTTCCCCCATTGCCAACGTTTTAACATTTTTCCAAACTATTATACCAACTTGTCACGAACTTATCTGTATAGATTATTGACATTTTGGGCTCGTTCCTAATGACGTCCCACAAATATTATAGTTTTTAGTACCCCCAATTTAATTTTTTTTTCAAGCTATTCTAACAACATGTCACGAACATATCTATATAGATTATAGATATTGAGGGTTCGTCCCTAATGACGTCCCACAAATATCATAGTTATAGGTACCACCATTGCCAACTTTTGTATTCTTTTCCAAACTATCATACCAACTTGTCACGAACTAATCTATATAGATTATAGATATTTTAACTTTAAAATTTTTTCCAACCATTGTTTTTAACTGCTTGTCACGTACATTTGTATATGGCTTATTGATTGTAAGGGAGGCCTTATAAATGACGTCATTTCGGAATCATGCACTTTTCTAAGATATTAAAGCTTCTTTTAACTAGATCCCACGTACATCAATATATAGCCTAATAATAAAAGAGGAGCTTCTATAAATGACGGCATTTGTGAATGGTGCAATTTACAAAAGTTTGGCAGCTACATTAACCTACATGCTACGCACATTTGTATATGTCTTATTCATGGTAGGGGAGCTTCCATAAATCTTATATCATCTTTAAGCGTAACCTAAATTATCTTGTGCTTTTGTTGTAGCTCAGCATCTACTTTAGGCCCGTCCCCAGTCGACAAATCTGGCGCGAAGCGCCGGATTTTTAAATTTGTTTAGATTTTACATTTTTGCATTAATTCTATATTTAGAGAGTTATCAATTCTCTGATCATTCAAAATTATTTTCTTGAACCTCAAATTGAAAGAGGGTGTTAAAATAAAGACGTTTAACTCCATACGCATATATGAAGTAGAAAGTGTTAAAATATATATAATATTCCCTATACATATAAAAGGTGCAGTTATATATAATTGTACGTAGGTAGGTGTCATTATTAGACATCCTACATAGTTAAGCAATCCCGTCTTCGGTAAGGAGGGATTCAGCACATTTAAAATTCTATACATTCTATTAACATTAATCATATTATTAGTAATATTAGATTATTCATGTTAAGATGCAAAAGGCATCATCTATATTGTTAATATTAAATTGTTATATCTCCTATAACATAGGAGAAAATATTTGGAAAATATTATTGACTTTAAGATGTCGAGTTTGAGAAGCCTTTCCATAAGGAAGCATTACACATTGTTATTGCTGACGAGAGGATAACTCATCCTCTCGTTACGCCGTCAAAGCCTATTACTTTATATGACTTTAGTAGTCGTCAAATGGCTAAGTATATTTCACAATACGGGATGGTTGAGCCATACTTATTTTCTCTCAACCATCACTACAGTTAGAATTGGTTTAATTTCATGGTACTAATACACATCATTGGATGTAATACATATGTAAAATTATATCTGACAGTAGTGTAACATGGCAGATTTTACTGTTGTGAACCTCATGAAATATCGTTGCTAGGATTTGGCACACAAAGTTCTTGTTTTTTATTTATAGTTTTTCCATGTTATCTAGACTAGTTTGTTTCAAAGTTTTTACAAGTCTATTTACTTGATTTGAATATCGCGAGGCTATATGTTTGCAAAACTTATCTAAGTTGAATATACACTCTGCTATAACATACAGCAGATCATCAGTTGCACATTTAATGTAAGTCAAATATTCTCTTGGTTTTGAGTTTGCTAGAAGTGATAGATATTAAAAGTTTTATTTGAACCAGCTTCATTGCTTTATTTTGACTGACATGGTGAGTGTTATTTGTATACAAATATGTCAGTACGGTTCACAGGGAAAATTTTATTACGTACAAACGTGTGTGGGTTGGGGCACTGTCGATGCAAGTCCAAGAACAAGTAACTATGTTGGCGTAGACTGCATGCTTTTTCGTATGCTTGTTGCAAAAACTTTCAACAACTAGGTGCAATTAGTCTTGAAATTTAATGAATTATGCTACGGTCTCTAGGCACGTCAAAGAAAACTAGATATTTTGTACTTAAACTAGTGGTTCTTAGTTCTCTAGAAAATGTATTTTGCAGAATAGGTATTACACTGAAATTCATATGATAGGACAATTCTGTGAATATTTCCTGAACTAATTGTCTAGCCTTTTGATTTGCTTTCATAAAGTTTAAATATTCGTTCAAAACAACAAGACATGGGCTGTCTATTTCTCCAATCAATGACTTAATATTATCAATATCAGATATTAAAGTTCTATCTTTATCTTCTAGGAATTTAGTGCTTGAAAACTTTAGTTAGTCAGTATGTATACTAATATACAAAACTTTAATAATAATATTTCTAATTATTTGCCTACGGCGTCTTACAATTTCTAAACACAGAGTACTTTTACTAGAACAACTAGGGTTACATAGCATAACCGTAAAAGGGTGTATTAATTTAAAGTCAACAGTATCTGATGTTGCCATCGTCAAGTGCAAACAACAAATGATCAGAACTCACAAAGAACAAGTATATTTAAGGAAAATTTACAATATTTTATAATAACTAATTAGTTATACAACTATATCTTATACAATTTGCTACTTATTCCTAAACTATTTACATTTTATAAATTTGTAGTTATATTTATACAATTATTACACATTATTAAAAACATCTAACAAATATATATAGTACTCTGTGTATTTATTTACAATTTTACTTAAACTTAACCATATGACTTAATTAATTATACAACAAACACGTATATATATATAGTTTATAAAATGTTATTTCTATACTATAACAATATTTTACAATAAACTGTGTTTTATTCTTAAATGTATTACAATACACATAAGGTTCACAAAACGGGTTCTTATTTGCTATTTATTTACAATATACACTTCTTAATGTTATATCTTAAGCCTAAGGATACATAACATATTTCTACAAAACTCAGGACACCATACCTCACAGGTATTTGACTGTAACTTATATCTATGTGTAGAACACTTGCTTAACATAGGGATCATATTTACAAACTTTTTAACTTTTTTATTATAAAGTTGTACAGAATATGTAAATACATTTATAAAATCTTGGTATGATATACTTATTGCACGCGAATATAAGAAATATAAACAATACATTCCGCAGACAGTAGATCGTCAACTTTGTAGTGCCGTACAGTTTTTTGCAATAACGTATCTGACTGGCACCTAGAGGTTTTTGTATTGCTAAATTAGAAAACTATATGAGTCAAAATATTCAAAGGATTGTCTTGAAACGATCCAGTAACATATACAATGACGCCCAGTGCCCTTTAGCTTGTCTGTATTTTGTATTATGCCCGTTGGATACAATAGTTTCCCGTTGCTGTTTTTTTTTCTTGCGTTTCTTAATGTAATGTTCATTTCGTCTGCAGCTATTACGTAGTATTTGATGCTTGTTTCGCCGAATAAGATTCTAAGACATTGCTTCAACTGTGCTGTATTTATTCTGCACGTGCTTGTAGTTTTTGGTCAGTCAGCTTCTATTAGGCAACAGACATGTCTTGAATTTGCACACGTGATTTTCTTTACTATTGTCGAAGGTGTTTTAGCATTGAGCTTGATAATTTGCTGCAATCATGTGTACGGTTACTAATAACTTGTTTATTTCGGTCAATTTCAACTACGGTTTGGTACTAGCTAAAGAGTATAGCTAAAACAGACGTGGTCAATGCTGTTCTGAATTTCAACTGGATTTAAACTTGACCAGATTTATTTACACTCAGTGCATTAGCTTGTGTTGGTACTAGCTCAATTGCAAACGTGACTCTTTTTGGAGTGTAGTTCTGCTGAGATATGCCATTTTCTAGGGTTGGGTTGGCTGCAGTTTTCTTTAAGGTATTTAAAGCAAGTAGTTAATTATCTTAATTATTACCAGAGGCATCTTCATAGCTCATACGCAATGACTTGTACTTTATTGCTTCTTGGTTCATTGAAACTGTTATTTTGCTGTGAATAAAGTGTTCAAACTTGCAAAATGACTCAGTCAGCTTTCATAAGTACGCTTTAGAATCAACAAGTCTAAATACTATATACTGCAGCAAACTGCCGTTGTTACAGTTATCCAATGAGTGCAAGCTGACTTCAGATAGAATGACAAAGTTCTTGATCTCAGATTCAAGGCAAAGATACTTCAAAGTCCTATTGTTGAGATTAAGTCTATGCGTCGTAATTGCCATTGAAGTTACTGTCTGTCAGTTCAAGCACAGTACATCATTCGCAATGTCTACACGAAATGGACAGCCAGAATATCTAGACCGTGTTTAAGTTTCAGCGTCAATGCAAAAGGCAAGATAAAATCTGCGCATGATAATTCTTATATTAGTTTTTCAAAGCAGCATTCGCGTTTGTTTAAAGAATGGCAACTCAGGTCTTCCCACCATAGTAAACTTTTTTGACTGTGCTGCAATGTTGTATCTTGCCAAAAATCCATTGTCTGTTTTCACAAATGTATCTGGGGTAGTGTTAGGGTAGTACAGCTGATCTAACATTCTATTCTTCTTTTCGATTGAGTTTGATAAAAGTTCCCTTTTTGAATAGGAACTAATAGCATAGTGATTTGAGTTGTCACTCACGAGTTGGCCATAAGGAAAGAATTCCATGTTACTTAATAGGCCATAAAGCAGCATGGAACACGGAGCGACCATGTCGGTAGCTGCGACCTCCTTTTCATCTGCTAGCATTAAACGGCAAGTGAGTTCCAAGTGGGATTCGTTTAAATTATAGTATTTTGCAGGGGATTCTAGTATGTCGAATATAAGAGGATTCTCATTGTTCTTGGACTGAGCACTGGATAATATGAGTAATATTCTGGTGCATCTTCAAGACTTATATGGGTCGGGGGAAATTAATCAAGCATTAAGTTGCTTTAAAAAGACTTCTGAGACCCCTCGTACACTGTCGGTTGGTCGTAAGAGCCTTGTGTTTCCATGATTTGCGGAGCTGATAATACACTTTCATTACTGCTTTGTGGTAGTCAGGATGTTAAATGACACGAATTTCAGCAAACAGTAGTTTATACCTTGTCATCGTCGGATAATATTGCGCTTACGTCCAGCCCCAGTCTGGGTCAAACTCCTGCTTGATACAGTTTGTCTAACACGAGAGACTGGGGTTTTTCGCATCCGACCCCCAATTTGCGTTTTACTTTAAACTCGCCTGCCTGGTGATTCTCCAGCTTTAGTACGCCTGTGCACCATAATTCCTTCTCTACTCTGAGTAGCCCGAACTGTTAGTCTACCTGATGTATTTCTGTGTTTATTGCATTAAGTGCCAAAATCAGATACTCTGCATTTACGGCCTGTGGCAGTTGGTTAAGTGGTTCTACGTTGCTTTACTGGCACAAGATATTGATTTTCTTCTACACTTGAGTCGCTTGATGAATTTTCGACAGGTTCTGCAGTTCGAATTGCTACACTATTATCGCCTGTCCTAATTTAGTTTAAGTTGTTGTCTTTATTTGTATTTGCAGAAATAGGTTCAAAAACACATTATTTACCAAGCAAGCTGTCTTTTACAATTTCTTCGTCCACTACACTCGAATTTGTGTCGTAAATATTTTTGCACAAAATCTTACGCATTATTAATAAACAACAATGTTTATTTAATCACTAGTTTCAATGCATTTAGACTGGTTTGCAATCATAAGATTTTAGAACTTGCTCTTCAAAAGATTTTATTTTGTCACTTCAAAGGTTAAATAAAAATAACTGCCAAATTCGCACGTCTTCGCCTTTCATACTTGGCGGCATGTTGTTTGCTTTTAAATTGCGAAGTCAAAACTGCAATTTAATTATAGTCTGAGTATTGGCATTAAGTTTCGAAAAGGAACGGTACTCATTGACTAAACTGAATCTCATTATTTGATGTTGTTGTCTGTGTAATGGCACAAACAGTATATGGACAAAGCTGTCAACAGTCTAATTAGTGTAATTATTAGAAATATCGACTGCTTGCAGTAACGGCAGTAAATAAAAGGCATATACCTCGTTTTTAACTAGGCTGCATGATACAAGAAGCCTTTTTGCTAGTACAGTGTGTTCAGGCTCTACATGTTCTTCAAATTGTTCTTTTTCTACTTGTCGTTCTTCTTCTTTAGCTAATTCTTGTCTAAGTTGCGCAGACTCGCCAGCTTTGAATATAAAATTGTCAATAAAGCCAAAAAATCGATTCACAAGTAGTTGCAGCTGTACTTTAATATCTTTGCGCATGCCTGGTAAACTAAGATGTCCATATGCATGTTCAAACTGCACTTGTGTTTCAGCTACAAATTTTTCATCAGCGTACGATTAATTTTATGCACCACGTGATTCAAATCTAGTTCTTCTGGTTCTTTCATTGGAATAAAGTTTGCATATTTTTTTGAATAATCGCAAGTCCATATATTTATAGTCTACAATGTGATTATAGAAGTTTTCATCCAAATTAAATTTAGATTCGTGAACGCCATTATAAAACTTGTCGTAATGCTACAAGGCAATGGATTCAGGCAAAACCACATACTTGTTTTTGATACATTCAAATGTAAGCTTGCACTTTGTATTACTTTTATCCAATAAAAAATCAATCTTTAGATTTATATTATAAAACTCTAGTTCATTTATCTTAACGTTCAATCGTTCAAAGAACTTGCAAAAATTAAAGTCTCCGTAGGTATTCTCTTTTCTAAACAATAACAAGTTCTCAAAGCCTTGGTATAGCTGTATAGTGTTTTCCATACTTTGAATTATCTTAGCTCCAAAACTAAAATTTGCACGAATAGGAATACTTTACATGTCAGTTTGAAGTACACTGGCATACGGATAATAGTATCCTGACATAAATCTAGATCTGTTTTGCTTACAAAATGATGAAATTGATTTTGAATTTTAATAATGACACTATTTGATGGAGACAGGTTCTGCAGTAGCATATGAATATTGCCAGGATCCAAGCTCAATGCTTTCTGTGCAACATCAAAGGGCACAGTGTCTTTATTTAACCTCAACTTTGTAGCAAGTCCACTTATAAATTGTTTTAAGGTCTCTTTTTGGTGTTGAAAGTTAACAAATGTCTTAATAGCTGGTTTGTAGTTAGGAAATAATTTGCCAATTGCATTAACTTCAACAGCAGTTCTGTTTTGCACTGTACGTGCTCGTGGTCTCTGAACAGGTTTTATTATAGCATGTTGTGGGCATGAAGTCTAACTTAGGCTTATGGGTTTAACTTCATAGTTTTGCAGATTCAAAGGGTATAGCAATACAGCTACAAAACTTGCTAAAGTATTGTTAGTATATTAACTATTTTGCTGGTAACTTGTAACTGTCACGTATATATTCTCAGAGCCTATAGGATCTTGGTCTAACGGCGAGCGGTAATTGTCGTCAACTCTGCTCCTTTTTTGCAAAAATTGCTGTTGTATAGCATTGGAAAACAAGGGTTAAAATTCAGAAGGCTCCATTGTAGCAGATATTAGGCTAGGCTTATCTCTTTACTATTGAATACTCCTGTTAAAGGCGTGTTGTTCAGATCTTTAAGGTAGTAGGTTATAGTTATAGTCTCCAAGTTTACTGGCGTTACAAGAAACAATACAAAAGTAGGATTGGCTATATCCCGTTTGAAATACAAACGACGAATGCATGTAAAACCTAAAGTGTATCCTCTTATATCTAATTTGTTTGATTACCCACGTGTATGTATTACATGTACCTTTATTAAATAAGAGTTTTGTTTGGCTAATTCTAACACGGTCTCCAGTGGAATACTTGGCCTTTCTATTTGCAGTGTTGTTAATTATATCTGGAAACATTGTCCTCCAGACCTTGTTCTTGTTTAATTTATTAACTTGAGAGTGCGCCATCTGTATTGTTGAGTAAAAACTGTTGTTATACGTTTTCAAAAATGCAGAAAAAATATATATACTACTAGTTGTATTTCTTTCAGTCATGTACCTAGCAATCCGCTAAAAGATAGTCGTATACCAAACCAAGCATGTAATTATTACTATACGTGACTGTATTAGGTTGTATCTAGATATATACAAGCTTGCCATGCTAACTGACTAACCTTATTACCCGCTTCACTATACTAGACTTTGTCTCGCTATATGTGTTATAGTATTTGTTTCCATGAGTTTTTAAAAACATTTTAAACGTTTCAGTGCGAAATTCCGTGCCTGTATACAAATCAATTTAATAGGGTTAAGCTATTATTAATAATAATTTAAATTAATTAGATTTATATAACTGGAATACTGTTTCAAACTATCATTATAATATACGTAAGACCCTTTAAGCTGACACACCTTGATTTGTGAATAAATATATTGCAGTCTTCTTTGATTCTTTATAAATATCTTTAAAAGCTTCAATTACTGATTAAGATTTCTCATTTTTAATAAAACGGCAGTAAAGTTTCTTTGAAAAGGCATCAATACAGAATAAGATATTTGCATAGCCGGAATTATCTATAGCAAATTCTTTGCCTAAGATTTTCAAATCAGCACAATAGATTTCCTGTTTAATATTACCTAAAGTTCTTCGTCGTTTAAAGTTTTTGCGTATAGGCCGGTGCATTGAAAGTGAACGCAGCTGACTCAGCTCCTTATTTACTGCTGCTTTATCATAAAAGTTTTTGTTATTCTTAAGAAAACCACTGAGCGCCGAATACAAACCCTTAAATCGAGATTTTAAATATAATTTACGAATTTTAGCCATGTTTCGAGCTGTAATTATTACTGACCTACATTATACACCTGTCGATTGTAAATGCATAGAGTCTTAAAATCAATGCATTTCATACACTTTCTGCCAAACTTACATTTATACACTATTTAATAATAGACAATACATTATTGACAAGGTGTAAAATATGAATTTATAGTTTTTAAATTTTAAAATTTAAACTATCACAAATCCTTGCATCATATTTTATATAGAACTGTACAGTATTTTGGCAAGTGAGACAGTCAGTTACATTATTTACAATACGCATGTAAAATTGAGTTGCATAAATTTCTAATAATAAAACTACGACGTTTTGAAAAGCAAGTCTATCTACTTGTTATATTTAATTGCCTAATCGGTCAAACAAATTTCTGCTAGTACGCAGTCGAATTTTAAATAATGAGTAAATGTAGTTGCTTAAACACTTAAAGCACAGATCCCGATAAATCAAACAGTTCCAAATAAAAACTTGCTATCTTGACTTTGTTTTTGTGACAATGTGGTTTATTGTTTTTAAAGCCTGAGACTTTTCAGCTCCTGGAGTACCTGTGACAATCATTCTCAACAGGTTTTAGTAAAACTGTTTTTCAGGCATTTTAATATCATTTCTGACAGGATCGATAATTCATTTCTGAGCAGGTGACACAAAAGGTTACAACACCTATGTAGGTTGTGACATTTTTAATATTGCAGCTTGTGTCAAATCGACAAATAGGGTTGGATTAAATAAGTGGAGGGGTTTTTACTTTAAAGTTTTATCAAAAATAGAACTAGACAAATCACACTCACGCTCACAATCTTCGTTGTCTTTGGCACTAAGTTGATGCTTGTAAAAACAGATTGGGCAAAGCGAGTGATTTAAAGTAAAAGCATAAAAACGCTTATGTGTTAACAATGGTTTGTGTAGCAATGGTTCTATATATTGTCTAAAAAAGCCCCGCCGAATTGCCTTTTTATACATTTGCAAAATTTTTTCAACAACCTTGGCGAACTTAAAAAAAATTCGTTTACACGAGCAGCATTTTATGTGCCTACAACAAACTTTTCTTGCGGGCTCATGTAATTTTTGTTTTGGTGATGGTGCGTTTTGTAATAATACAGGCAGTGGCTGTAGCCAAAGTTGATCGTCGCAAGTGTTGGCACAAATTAGTCTCTAAAGTTGTAAAAAAAATATATTATACTGTCGTCGCACTGTCCACAAGTGAATAGATGTTAAACCGAACTAGAATTGTTAGAATAAAACCTGGCATTTAAGTCTAGATTAAATTTTTTGGGTTTTGTTTGTCGAGCCTATTAAAATCTCTTAGCAAAACCAAAACGCCACAAAAATTACAGCTTATGAAAGTCAGCATGCTACAGCACAAATTGTTTGAATCCACAACATTTATACAATTGCAACTCTTCTGGAAATGGACTTTTCAATTAGATTTCGCTAGACAACTAAATTAAAACTGGACAAGTATTGGAACCTTGTTATTATAGCTTTTTGTTCTGGGACTCGTAAAAGGGGGTGGTAGGTTGGACTATGGTCCACCTAAGCCAATCACACGACTAGATTTTTTGACCCTGGTCATGATTACTCGTCTGATACAATTAGCATAACTGCAAACTTTGAGGGACTAAACTAAAACGTCGCTACATTAATACCCTATTGCTACTACAATACTTAATAATAATAGGCGAAGCTTGCCATTTTTAGAATTATTCTGTGTTCAACTTTTAAATACAATTTGTCTTCTCATTTTTGGGTCTCCTTTAACACTACTGTCAACTATACTTCCCATCTATGCAACGAGGAACAAAAATAAAGCAATCGCGACAATTTTAAGAACACTCTTTTAATTCCGAATTAAACCAAGGAAGAAACAGACTTTTAATGTTGCCATATCAAATCATTTAAAACAGTCCTCGTGTGGCACTATATAGACTTGACAGAAACCATGGACATGGCAAGTGGAACTCTGACTTTAAATAAGTCAATGCATTGTCAACTGAAAACGACAACTACAACAGCAGAGATACTTCCGGCTTTGATGCTTGTAGCATTTCTGCTCAAGACAAAAATTTTTTGAGACGTCTGACACTACTGTTATTTACGAGACTCCAAAAGTTCAAGACCAAATTCGAGCACAGCTTGTCTACAACCGGTATCTGCAGGCCCACGTCTACTACTTTGGACGCAAGAATCATGGCAACTCTAGCCATTATAAAGTTTCATTTACTGTATTTAAAAGCCATAATATTCTAGACTAAGCAATTGAAATGCTAAAGCAGAATAAGAGCCATCCGCTGCCAGGACGAAAGCTTACGGACCATCTGCCGTTTTTTTGAAAACAAAAGCAGTGCTGAGCTTTTAGAAAAACCGCGAAATCCAGCCAAGGAGTTTATTTACTGGCAAAATCCACATTACACTCTACGCTCTGTGCGAGTTCGCTTTTCATTTAACACCATAACTGGAGCGTTAAAAATGTTTATCAACTCTAACATATCTAACAACTAAGCTCAGAAATACCTTAGGTATGGTTGCAGCTCTGTTTTATACAGTCTGATGGAAATAAATGCTGTGGTTGACTTTCTGACGACACAAAACGCAAAGCTTGCTGCATCGGAACCCCAAGATTTTAAACCTCGGTCTCTTCAGTTGAATGTCTAAAAAGTCACACAGAAAAAGCAATACCAATAACCAGCAAAAGTAGTCCAGCCGGCACCACAGCGTGTGGAAATCGATTAGAACAAAGTTATTCCTACTGCAGTAGAAGGGTTTTACCCGTCACCGAAACAACCAATTGACTATTTTGATGTTGTCGCCGTCACTGATTTATACATTGACGACTCTGATTATTCTGACGAAGACTGCGATGCAAAAGACGAAAACAGCAATGGCGAAATATAATTTTTTAACTGCAATTTGCGGGTTTTAAGACATAATATTATAAAACATTTGTCGTATTGCAAATTTTGTAGTGTGTACTACAGCAAAATTATGTGTGTGTACTAGTCACGTCTTTTTTTTTAAATTTTGCCACGTTCTTGTAGTGAATATGATGTTTAGTACTGTTTAGTTTTAAAAAGCAGTACCAAGTTGTGTGTGTGTGAAATATAATAAAACTTTGTCAATAGTTCATAACCAACGTGTAAAATATTTTATACTCTGAATTTGTATAAGCGTAAGTTTAAAAATTAAAATAAAATGTATAAAATGTAAATCCTGAGTTTTAGACTCAAACGTTTATATTTTAGATTCAATATCAGTAGCATAAATATACTGTAGTTGTAGTTTGGTTGCAACTTGGACTTCTATTTTAAGTAAAATATTTATTTAGATGGCACAAAGGAGTCTAATTTTGGTTAGGTTCAAGGTAAGACGTGTCCGCTCGTCGGTCCTCGAAGCTAACGCTGAACCAATAAATACTTCAAGTATTTCAGAATTGGTTTGGCATTTTGCTGTGTTTAGGAGTGAATAGGCAATAAGACGGTTGCAAGCGATCAGCTCTATGGGGCCGATTGCTTGCATTTGCTTATCGGTGATCTCCTTCTAGGCCTCTTTATTCTCAGAGGCAGGGATAGTAGAGGTGGAGAACAGAAGTTGAGGACATACGTTGAACTCAACTATTTGTATACCTTTCTTGTTAAGTAACACTATATTTGCGTTTGGGAGAGACGGGGTATGGAAGAGGGGGCAGAAAAAAGGATTTGGCTATCAGAACTCTTGGGGTCGATGGCTGTGGCTTCTTCTTTTGTACTTCTTCCTCGCGTAGAATAACTAACTTAACGTTTCTGGTGATTTTATTTGCGTTATCTGCTTCGTCGATCTGAAAATAATGGAGCATTCGTTGCTTACATAATTCAGCCTAAAGTGGAAGATGGTGCATTCAGCGCATCACAGGATCCGAATATAGGACTATTTTGCTTTGTTTTATTTTCTGGCTGGACTAGCTGGTCATGGGAACTCATATTATTTAGACAGATTAGCATTAAGTCAGAAAAAGCCGAATGCTATCTACGTGACTGTGCTTGCACAATCCACTTATTGGGTATGTCCTAGGTGAAAAATTTTCATACAGCAAATTATTCTAATTAGGATGGAAATAGGTCAATACTGGCCTGGTCCAATGATTATCGAGTGCGAAACTGTGAGCGTGCTCGATATGAAACCCAAGAGATACATACATACATAGATGGCACAAAACAAATCAAAGAAAAATAATTGTAAGTTGTTATTTATTTGAAACGTTAAAAGCAAAGACTCACATTGCATTTTCAATAATGTTATCTAGTAGACATGCAAAGAAGAACTACTGCAGAGACCGCCTATTTTAAAAATTTATCGATTGCCATTTGTAATACGACTTATATAGAAAACAAAGAAAACAGTAGCTACTTTTTCAAAATTAGGGTTGTATAGGGGTATACTGAGATAGTTATATACGTGAACGTTTGCACTAGCAACAACGAGTATATCCTGTAAAAAAGAAGGTTCTACAACTATTAATTGAAAGGACACACATTAAACTAATACATATTGCTACATAGGCAAATACATTTTTGCGATGTTTTACTGCTCGCTTAACTGCGCGTAAAAGCCTAATGATTTTTGATATTAATAGTTTAAGGAATCAAAGTTACACATTGGCACTAACTATTTTCAAATTGCCCTGCAAACAAAAAAGTAATGTTTTTTAGCGCGAAAACAAACAATTCGTGTCGTCCATGAAATCTGTTATATTTTTGAACATCAAAATATCAAGTTTGAATATAAATTCCGTTTTAAAACAACGAAAGTTTTAAAACTTTTTCAAGGACGTTTTGCACTCATATTCACATTGCCTTTGGTAGTTAAAGTGCCAAAACGGTCGAGTTTTTATTTTCACAACTTTCACATAACATAACAAGCCATTTACACACGTATACATACAAAGTGCCGTTTACGCTAGCAGTAATATGACTACACCATACATCTCACTACAAACGCAAAAAATCTCATGTCGGCTAACTTGCAGCCATATTTTTTAATACACACAACATATTTTATTAAATACCAACTTTACTTGGACTAAAATATTATTTGTACAATAAAATTATTACTAGGGAACTTGTAAAACTACAACAGGAGCAGAAAGTAAAAGTAAAAGAAAGTAGACAAAGAATAAAGTCAAACAAATACCTAAACTCGAACATAACAAAAATGCAAACGAAAAAAATAAAACAGAAGTAGAAATTGAAAGTTGGAAATGAAAAGAAGGAACAAAATGCACTCAAATTGGGAAGCTAAATGAATCCATGCAGTGGTGGTGAAAGCAGAGAGAGAAACTCGGGAACATTTAGTTTCGTCTATCCTGGCCATGAGACTGGCAACGGACTAAAAATAAACTGAAAATATATACTATTTTATGATGTGAGACAAGAGAAGCACATGCGATTGATAATTGCAACTGTGCGCACAAGAGCCTTTCATATCCTCAACTCACTTCCTTCGCGTGTCGCGCAATCTAATAGGATTACGCACCTACCTATGTACATGTCTCTCTTTTCTTCTCTGTCTCTCTCCCTTGCTCTCTCTCAACCGAATTGATCGTATTTAATTGAATTAGCCATTACGCACCTTTCTATGTACCTGCATTTCTTCCTCTAATGCCACCTAATTGAATTAGCCATCTCTCCCCATTGTCACTTTCCACCGGCACTCACTTATATTCCAGATTCAAATTATTCATTTTTTCCAATCGATACTACTACTACTGCGTAGGTGCCCCATCATTTGCTTTGCACTCAATTGAATTAGCCATTACATGTATCTACATCTCTCTCTCTCTCTCACTCCAACTCACTTATTTCTATTGCATTGAATTGTACCTAATTATATTAGACATTACGTGTACCTGCGTACCTATATACCTACATGCTCCATTTATCTCTCCCTCTGTCTCTCTCTCTCTCTCTGTCTGTCTGTCTCATTACACTGTACTTAATTGAATTAGATATCTCGCTTTTCACTTATCTTATGGCCCTACGTACCTACCTTCTAATTTACATGCTTCATGCATCTTTCCCTTTGTATCTCTCCCTATTCTCTTTGCCTAGCTTCCAGCTCCCGGGTCCAAGGCCTTAAGCATCCCTTCATCCTCATCTTATCTTCATATTCCACTAATTAACTTATCCATACTCTAAATAAATACTCCGAATGCGTCTATAAACAAGAAGTCATGTACTTTACCCACTGTCACTAGCAAACCTCGTACCTAACCTGTTGGCACTGGCGCTTATTGCTGGGTTTAGGTTTGCCTTTCGACAAAAACATTGTGTTCAGTGATAAAGCCAACTCGCTGTAACCTCAGCATATACTTTGGGCCTACGGAGGACAAATTCGGCGCAAAGCGCCAAATGTTAGGGTGTCTGCCTGTTCTTTATGCCCTACAGGTCACAGTTTTTGAGTGATGTTTTAAAAACCACTTTTGAATATTCACAAAATCGAGGGAAAATGCGCTATTGCTTTTAGAGTTGATCGGGCTAACCAGTTTGTCACAATTACTGGTTAACTAAACCCCTATCAAAACGCATTTGAAGGATACAAAGAAAAAAAATCCGGCGCTTCGCGCCAGATCTGTCCACCGTGGGCCTGAAGTAGATGCTGAGCCCACAGCAAGTTGGCTTCATCACTGGAAAGCATGTATTTTGTTGAAAGGCAAACCTAAACCTAGCATTAGGCGCTGGTGCCAACGGGTTAGGTACAAGCTTTGCTGGTGACAGTGGGTCAGGTACATGTGTATGTGCAGCCGTTTCGAGTAGTTTTGGTTAGAATAGCGCTAGTATAAATGGGCTAGGTACGGGTACAATTGATGATGATAGGAGTAGGCAAGCTACATATGGTGACGCTACAAGTAAGATCGGTATTAGTAAATGCACATGTGAAAGGAAATGTTGCCTACGTAGCGGTTGCTCTGTATCGATAAGGAACAGTAAAAGCCATTATAGTAAGATCTAGGTCTTTGAAATTAGCGCCCGCATTATGGTGCTGGTAAAAGTTTTACTAATTCTTGTGGGCCTGGTCACAGTATCACAGGTACAAAGTGGTTAGGTTCGAGTGGTGCTGATACAAAAAGTGTCAGTACAGAAACAATTCGCATATAAATTCTACTATACGTCATGACATTAAAATTCGTTTGAATAAAATAGAGCAAGTATATAAAAATATAAAAAAGGCTGAAGCCCTTGCTTGATGGCATCCTAAGCAGTAACGTTTGTCAGTTAGAATTGACCGCTTATTAAAAATTCGACATTTTATATTCGTAGTCGTTAATTTAATAATGAACAATCTGCACTGCAAGATCTGAAGCAGCACCTACTACTTCATTGGATCGCCCACAAATAATGTCGTCGTTAGGATCAGTTGATTTAATTAGTTGGGCGATGATAGGTTGCCATACTAACAATTCTATGATGAAGATATGTCTACCTAATTTCTGAACGTATGACAGTGGAGGTCCCAAAAATAGACAAATTTAGATGACCTAATTTATAGGCGATTCCTGTACGTACGCTTGAAAAATACAATGTTAAGGATATAGGTTTACTTAATTTTGAAACTTATGACAGTAGGAGTCCCTAAAATAGTAAAATTTAAATGACTTGATCTATGAATGATTCCTGCAAGTATACTTGTAAAATACTATGTTAAGAATATATTTCAACCTAATTCCTGAAATAATGACAGCGGGGTTCTGAAAATAGTAAAATTTGCATGAAATAAATTATGGACAATCCCCGTACGCACGCTTAAAAAATACAGTCAGGCATACTAGTAAAATCTTATGCAGAGGATATATGTCACCCTAGTTTTTTAGCATATGACAGTGGGGGTCCAAAAAATTGGAGAATTTTTATAAGGTCAGTTATGTACGATCCCTGCATGCACAATAGTAAAATTCAATGTTAAGGATACATGTCAACCTAATTTTTAAACTTTTGACAGTAGGGATCCCTAAAATAGTAAAATTTATATGACGTAATTTATGGGCGATTCTTGCATGCATACTAGTGAAATTCTATGCTAAGGATATATTTTAAGCGTATTTTTGAACTTATAACAGTGGGGGTCGCTAATATTGTAAAATTTGTTTGACGTAATTTATGGACGATCCCTGCATGCCTACTAGTAAAATCCTATGTTAATCGGAATTTTTCTATAGTACAAAAATCTACTGAATGTTAGGTATATGCACAGTGCGTCGCATGTACCTACCTACGTAATTTTATTGGCAAGTATTAAAATGCATGTAAAGTCGTGCCAGACACCCGTTTTTAGATGCTGAGCATAAGCATCTATTGTAATAGTCATGTCCGTCTGTCTGTCTGTCTGTCTGTCCGTTAGTACGTCGCTACGGGTCACAGTTTTGATGAAAATTCATTGCAACTACTTTAAAACAATCACAAATGCGACTAGGCAGGTCTGTATTGTTTTTCAGTTTGCTCCCACTAACCATTTCTCCGCAATTACCTGTTAAATTGACCCATGTCAAAAGAAACTTTAGTGACTGCATCTAAAAACGGGGTAGGGGGCTGTTCACAAATGGCGCCAGCGAAATTTACCAAGTTGTTTGGCCCACCCACCCAATTTAACATTTTTTTCAGAGTTGCGTAAATGGCCCTATTGTTAAGATGTCCTGTCATCTTTTCAAAGTAACCCACGCTAAACGTGGATGGCGCTATTTGCGTACGACCCTAAATACGTGCCTTGTACAGGTATACGCATTTACATGCAGTTCCAACCAAACTTCAAATTCGCGCGGCACTGCTGTACAACTACAGGGTAATCTAACGAACCTACTTGATCTGCATGTCAGGGACATATCCATATATGGTAAATGGTAATATGGTTATCGTATAAATATTCAGCGGTCGTCCAAAATAACGTCATTCAAATATCATAAATTTTAGTAACCCCCGTTCCAACTCTAAATTTTTTTTTGAACCTATTGTAACTGCATGTCAGCGACATATCCATGTATACGTAGTAAAGATTTTCGGGGATCGTCCATAATGACGTCATTCAAATATCATAGTTTTTAATAGCCCTTGTTCCAACTATAATTTTTTTTTAACCTATTTTAAGTGCATGTCAGGGACGTATCTATATATGGTATCAATATTCAGAGATCATCCTAAATGACGTCAAAAAAACATCACTCTAATATTGGGATCGTGCGTCAATGACGTCAGAACACCCCTACCCAGCTGCTATAGCATTTAAATTACGTGGGCAAGCTAGGGGCTACGCACAAATTACGTCACGTGAAAATTTCTTTTAGACACCCCCACCCAGCTGCTGCCGCATTCATATAAGGTAAGCAGGCTAGAAGTGACGCGCAAATGAAGTCAGGCGAAAATTTCTTTTAAACACCCCCACCTACCTACTGTCGCATTCACATAAGGTAGGCAGGTTAGGGGTGACACTAAAATGACGTCACGTAAAAATTTCTTCTTAACACCCCAACCCAGCTGCTATCGCATTCACATTAGGTGAGCAGGCTAGGGGTGACGCGCAAATAACGTCACGTAAAAATTTCTGTTAAACAGGCCCACCCAGCTGCTATCGGATTTACATTAGGTAAGCAGGCTAGGGGTGACGCGCAAATGACGTCAGGCAAAAATTTCTTTTAGACACCCCTACCACGATGTAATTGCATTCCTTTTAGGTTAGCAGGTTAACGGTGACGCGCAAATGATGTTACGTGAAAATTTTTCTACATGTCACAGACTGACCTATATGTGTTGTGGATGTTCAAAGATCGTCCATAATAACTTCCTTCAAATACTATAGTTTCTAGTATCCCAAGTCCTAACTTCAAATTTGTTTCTATCCTATTTTAACCACATGTCACGTACTTACCTATATGCGTAACAGAAATTTAGGTATTGTCCCTAATGACGTTATTTGTGAATAGTGCAATTTATTAAAAAATTTCAGCTATATCAAACTACATGCTACGAACATTGGTATATACCTTATTCATTCTGAGGGTGCTTTCATAAATCTTAAATCATCTTTTAGCGTAATATAAATTGTCTTTTGCCTTTGTTGAAGCTCAGCATCTGCTTAGGGCCAACCCACGGTCGACAAACCAGGCGCGAAGCGCCGGATTTTTCATGCATTGGTTTTAATGCTAAAAAATCGGTCTATTAAATCGTTAATTGTTAAAAACTCCGTTTCTGATGCCAATTCTAAACCTCATGAAAAAAATAATGCTTTAAAATAATGAAAAAGTCGGTTCAATTTAAAGGAATTTCCAATAACATTAGGAAAATACAATTTTTAGCTTAAGAAAAAAAATAGCTGCAGCTAAATCTGAAACTCGGTCGGTAAAATCGACATCGATGTCGAAAACTAAATCTAAATATTGATATTTCAAATATACTTACTGTGCTTAGGCCTCATTGTGACAGTTAAAGTTTTAATTATACTTAAAGACAAACATTCCAGTCTAAAAAAAATTAGCGCTATTCTGATTGCGAGTAAAGAAGAAGCCAAAGCCGAAGGTTACGAATCTGCAGTAGCAGATTACGGCGTGCCAATTCCTTATACTAAAAAGACTGTGCTAAGGAAGTTAAGACTGAAAAAAGCATGTTAAACACATTAGGAATATTCAAGAATGTTTGCTTTTTAACTTTTTAGCTTAAATTCCATTTATAAATGTGTCTACTGCAAAGACAAAACACACCTAATCTTTAAATTTTGAGGGTGGATTAACGCAAATGTTCGATACTTGCGGGACAAGATAACCATATAAGCAATGCTTATATTGTCTGCTATTACCTCGCTTTTGCTTGCATTTTTTAACGCTAACGCTAAATCTGTAATTGCAGCTAAAACACTGCCTTTTACTTTTACAAAAAACTCATGCAACAGAGCAACGCAAGCCGTGCCTTATGTGAACACTCGCAATTATGAGACAAAAGCAGCTTCTGTGCTTTCACCTACTGCCGTTGTCATTGTACACTATAATGGCACCTGCACCTTAATTAGTCGTCATATTCACACGCTTTATACAGCAACTACAAGAACTTTTTATGCTTTTATTAAAAGAATGCAATGTAGCTAAAGGTAGGACGCTGAACTCTTTAGGTCACACTAAGTATAAAGTCAAATTACGCGTTCAAGGAAAAATAGGGTAATGAGTCGATGCTTACCATTTGGACAAAACGTTTACTCATTTTGCAACTTTAGGTGAACAATAGCATGAACTTAAGATAGTGTCAGGATGGTTCGTGTGGCGGGTGTGAATATCTGGCGAAAAAATGCTTGACAACTAAATAAAGTAAGTTAACTAAATAACATCTTTTCTGTCATTAACATGTTTGTTATTGTGGTATTTAGTCTAGTTATTTATCATACATAATACATAATATGTTGCAATACAAAGTATATAAGTAACTATACTTCAGTGGTGACTATTGTTTAAATTGTTACTAGCTTATGTTTACAGATGTATTGGGAATTGTTGTGATAATTTTACTAAAAACTGTTCTTGTGCAGTGTATATTTAACAATTAACGTATCAAAAAAAGTATTCATTTGCTATTTAGTTGTGACATTCAAAAGCATATATTTTTATGATTTTTTCACTTGAATTTCATAAAAAGATGCAGCATAGGTGTATATGTTATAACAGTATTACTTTTATTCAATAAATATTAAAATATTATAACCTCGTATCGTAAATTATTACAAATGCAAAACGTGCAGTGGAAAATAGTCGTAATGTGAAATATTTTGCATTGTTTTGTTAGCAAACAATTATTAGTTTATGATAGTTTTAAGACAAAACAATGAAAGATACAAAATTGAAAAAAAACTGTAGTTTTTATTTCATTTTGTGATAACGTTCGTAATTTAATTTAAAATTTTTTTCAGCTTTCTGAATTTTTATATTATCAAAGGCTATGTTTAAAAGCCTGTTCTACAGCTTAACTTTGTGTGCTGTCAATTTAAGTTTTTTATCACTATTTTTAAATGCAATCAATGCATTATATACAACACAGCGTATTCCAGCACTGCCATGTCTACTGACAGAACACAAAATATAAGCACATGAAAAAATTAACAAAAATAGTACATCTGTTTTTAGCACCCGTGAATATTAATTGTTTTCCCTAAGAAAAACTTATCTAAATTAATTGGACAGATTCGTCTTTACTGTCCGCCAACACTATTAACCTAATGTCATTGTTATCCTATATTTAGACCATAGCTATAAAAACAATATCCCTAACTGATTTGTAAAAGCACACGGCAAGTTAAAAAATCTTGACTAGTGCCTCATAAACCTACAGTTTTGAAAAAATTGGTTAAACTACACAATACGTCTACATTATTAGTTCACAAAATCGGCATGACCAGCCTAATTTCAGTGCATTAATCAATCTTTGATTTATTTCTATGTTTAAGCACTTATCAATAAATACAAATTAAACACAATCTCATACACATTAATTTCACAACTAAACTAAGTAAGTTAGGGTTTTGTAGCCTTATTACTTTTTAGTACTCTAAATCTGCTTTTTTGCGCAGCCTACTAGATCAACTTGCCATATTAAGAAATATTTGAAACTACTTTGTGCTCAAAATTGTTAGCTTTAGTTATAGCAATCCTAACAAATTTGGCGGTGTTAAACATTAGACAATTACGCAGTTTCACCTATTACCGACAAAGGTACTGCACTTTTTCAGCCCTATAAATGTAGCAGCGCTAAAGACACCCTAAAATTTAAAACTATAACGAAGTAAGTGTACTATAACCATAGCAACATAAAAACAATCAAAATGTGTTAAAGTTTACAACGCTTTCAAAATAGCTATTTATAACTACATGAAACTACCCACTAAAACATTTTACTAATAACTAACTTTTTCTAAACAAGAAAATGTGCAAACAATGATCTAGTACCTAATTTAAATGCGATTCATCAACGCCAATTACCATTGTAACTGATTAAATTGTTTGAAGCAAATAAAAAAAACATGGCCAGGCAGTAGTTCTTTACACTTATTAGGCACTTCTTGATCTTTACAATATTGTCTTCATGGGAAAAGTTGTTATTTTTAAACATGATAACGCAACTGCCACAACAAGGCAATTAGGAATTTATAAGATCAGTATTTTTAAATCTGATAGGATGCACATTAAATAGTCAGGTTTTGAGGCACTACTTAAGTCACTTGTGGTAGTATTCGCTAACGATGTAAAAGTTAAATATTTTCATCCCGTTCCTTATGCACTAAAAGACTGTTAAGCTTATAACATTCACACCGACATTAAATTTGTTGACTTTTATTTTTAAGTAGCTTTAAACCTGCTAAAATGTCACCTTAATAGGCTAACAAAGCATTATTTTACCTTTAACTACAATTTCCGTTTCTAACTCATCAGACTAAAAATAGCAGGCACCAGCTGTTAAATATTCCTAAAACTAACTGATTTAAACAAGTGGTGGTTAAATAAAGCAGACGTCTTTATAAACATTATTTCGTTTGTATACTGTTAAATGTCTTTATTTATACACAGTCATGAAAAAAAGACACAAAATTTCATGACCTTAGTATTGTTTGTTAAGCCTTATGATAATGACTTATGAAAAAATCTGCAACAACCGCAAAATAAGCACCAGATTGATGCAGTTTTAAAGTACACTCCATCAAAATGGGGTTTTCGCACACCCCAATGGTTGCTGAGTATAAATTTGCTACACTAAAAAACACTAAGTTTAGCACAAAAGTCAACAACATCGAAATATCAGTGACAACTAACATGCAGGCATAAAAATCTAATTGTTGGTCATAATTCAATAAAACAAGATAGGTTAAAAAACGTCTGTTTGTATACGTTATAATTAAGACGGTAAACACTTATTTCTAAAAATTTAGAACTTTTTTTGAGCTTCCTGAATTTTTGTTTTACCATATGCTATGTTTTTAAGCCTGCTTCTTTATTATAAAGCTTACCTTTTCTGTTTTTCCGTCAATTGAATTCAAAAATAAACTTAGGTGGTAAATATCGTTTAAATTTTCACCTGCTAACGGTTACAAATGTATTAAGAATAGTCTTGATGATCTTACTAAAAATATTTTTTGTGCAGTGTGAATTAACCACGTAACGTATTAAATAATTTATCTAGTTCTATCTAGTTTTGACGTTTTAAATCACATATTTATGAGTATATTGACGCAAATAACTTACAGAAATGCAAACTTAGTTTTAATTTTATAATAGTGTGACTTTTGAATTATAAATATCAAAAATAATAACTTTGTATCTAAGATTACTACAAATGTATTAAGTGAAGTAAGTAGTATTGTTGATGTAAAATATTCTGCATTGTTCTGTAAGCAAACAAATAATAGTTAATGATAGTTCAAAGACAAAACAAAGAAGCATACACAATTGAAAAAAACAGTATATATAATTTTATTGTATATCAACGTTTGAAATTTGATTTAAAACTTTTCTTCAGCTGTCTTAATTGTTTATTGTTAAATGTTATTAAGCATGCGCCTCAGCCTAACTTTTTGTGCTGTTGATTTTAGTTTTTTATCACTACTTTCAAATGCAAACAATGTATATAATACAACACAGCGTATTCCAGCACTGCCATGTCTACTGACAGAACAAAAAATTTAAAGACATCAGAAAATTCACAAAAATGCTATAGCTGTTTTAAGCACCCCTGAATATTCTGTTTTTGCCCTAGGGCAAACTATTCTAATTTTATTTGACCGATTCGTCTGAATTGTCCACAAACACTATCACCTTAAAGTCATAGTAATTATAAACCGCCATGGCTATGAAAACGATATTCTTAATTTATTTGTAAAACCGCAACCGCAGGTTAAAAAATCTAAACCAGTGCCTCATAAACCTACACTTTCAACAAACATTTGGTAAATTACAAAATACGTCTACATTTTGAGTTAACATAATCAGCATGACCAGCATTAATTTCAGCGCATTAATCAATAGGCAATTCATGTGTATGTCCTAGCACTTGGCAAAAAAAACAAATAAAACCTAATTTCATACACAATCATTTTACAAATAAACTAATAAGGTAAAGGGATTACTGGTCCCATTACACTTTTGTACTCTAAATCTGCTTTTTTGTGCAGCCTACTAGATCGTTTTGCCAAATTAAGAAATATTTGACACTACCTAGTACTTTGAATTTGCAGCTTTAGTTATAGCGTTCCTTGCAAAATTAGCGGTGTTAAACACTAGAAAAACAGGCAGTTTCAATTAATAACGACAAAAGTACTGCACTTTTTCAGCAATATAAATGTAGCAACACTAGGAACACTTTAAACTCAAAACATACTATAACGAAGTGTGTGTACTATAACCAGGGCAACATAGGATTAATCAAAATGTGTTGACCTTCACAACGCTTTTTAAAAAGCTATTTATTTCTACTTTAACCTACTAACTAAAACATAACACAAATAACTAACTTTTTGTAAACAAGAAAATGTGCAAACAATAATCTAGAAACTGATTTAAATTCGATTTATTAACGCTAAATACTGTTGTAACTGATTAAACTGTTTAAAGCAAATAAAAGAAACATGGCCAGGCAGTCACTTTTTACACCTATTAGGCACTACTTGATCTTTACAATATCGTCTACATAGAAAAAGTTGTTATTTTCAAACATGACAACGCAACTGCCACAACAAGCAAATTAGAAATTCATAAGATCAGTCTTTTCAAATCTGATAGGATGCACATTGGGTAGCCAAGTTTTGAGGCACTACTTTAGTCACTTGTGTTATTATTTGCTAACGATGCAGGAGTTAATTATTTTTATTTAGTAACTTATGCACTGAAAGACTGTGTAGCATATAACATTCAAACCGACAATAAATTTGTTGAGTCGTATAGTGAAGTAGTTCAGAACCTGCTAAAATGTCACCTTAATAGGCCAAAAACGCAGTATTTTACCCCTTACTTCAATTGCTGTTTCTAACTCATCAGACTAAAAATAGCAGGCACCAGCTGCTAAATATTCCTGAAACTCCCCAATTTGAACAAGTAGTAATTAAATGAAGTAGACGTCTTGAAAAACAGTATCTCGTTTGTATACTCTTTAATGTCTTTATTAGTACACGGTAATAAAAAAAACACAAAATTTTATGACCTCAGAATTTTTCTTTTTTTTCTATGATAATAATTTATGTAACAATCTGCAACAACCGCAGAATTAACACCACATTAATGCAGTATTGAAGGTAACTCCATTAAAATGTGCTTTTAGCACACTTTAACGGTTGCTGAGTATACATTTTCTACACTTAAAACACTAATTTCAGCACAAAAGGCAACAACATCGACATATCAGTGACAACTTACATGCAGGCACAAGAGTCTAATCGTAGTTCATAATCCTAGTAATAAAGATGAGTTAAAGAACGTCTGTTTAAATACGTTGAAGTTTAGACAGTAAACATTTATTACTAAAGATATGAAACTTTTTTTTGGCTTCCTGAATTTTTTTATTACCATAGGCTATATTTGTAAGCCTGCTTTTTTAATATAAAGCTCACATATTCTGTTTTATAGTCAATTAAATTTAAAATTATACTCTAGTCGTAAATATTGTATACATTATTACCTGCTCACGGTTACAAATGTATTAAATAAATGTATAAACGTGACGTATTAAATAATTTATCTAGTTTTATCTAGTTTTGATGTTTTTATTCATATATTTGTGAGTATTTTGACGCAAATAACTTATAGGAATGCAAACTTAGTTAGAATTTTAACATTTCGTGACTTTTAATTCATGAATATCAAAAGATAATTACCTTGCATCTAAGATCCTTACAATTGTATAAAGTGCAGTAAAGTTACGCCCTTCTAAAGACTTATGCCCTAACATCAGAGTACTTTGAGATGGGTTTAACCTGGAACATGGTTAAATTTGTACTAAATCTAAGATCTGGCTCACCAAGAATCGTCCTTCGGGGAAAGACTACTAACCTTAACTAAATAAATAAGATATGGAAGCGAAAAGAAACACCTGACTGCGAACTATGCGGGATACAAGTGGAAGATACGTATCACATAATGCTAAAATTATATATCACCTTGAAAAACATTTCTCAGGAAGCTGACTGAAACATACCCTAACAGGGAAAACGTAATACAGAAAATATTTAGCTGCTATCAAGACAAAAAAAAGTTCGATCTACTCTTCAAGTTCTAGGACGAAGCCCTAAGGACCAGGAATTTCTACTACAGGTGTATAGAAAAAGAATAAATTCCACTGCACTAACAATTAAAAATTAATTGACAAAATGCACAAATTATTATTTATTTATTAGTACGATCCATAACGCAAAACCAATGTAATATATACAGAATACTAAATAACTTGTCTCATTTAATATTTCATAACATGCTTTCTTACAGGAACATAAGGACCACAAAAAAATCAACGCACTTCATTACCAACCGACAAAACATATTTTTATATCATTAGGCTTAACCAAGGATAAATTATCCGTACGATCAAAACCTGTTAATATAAATGTTGTATGGGCTGAGGCCAAATCAACTAAATGAATAAATTATTATTATTATTATTATTATTATTAAATTTAACTATATTAAAATGTGCTTTTGGCAAACCTCAACGGTCGCTGACTATACATTTTGTACACTTAAAACACTCAATATAGCACGAAAGTCAACAACATCGACATATTTGTGACAACTAACATGCAAGCATGAGATTCTAATCGTAGGTCATAATCCTTGTAATAAAGATGAGTTAAAGAACGTTTGTTTGTATACGTTAAAGTTAAGACAGTTAACATTCAATACTGAAGATATTGAACTTTTTTTCAGCTTCTTAAATTTTTTTATTACCAAAAGCTATGTTTTTAAGCCTGCTTTCTTATTATAAAGCTCACATATTCTGTTTTATAGTCGATCAAATTTAAAATTATACTTTAGTCGTAAATATCGTATACATTATTACCTGCTAACGGTTACAAATGTATAAAGAATAATCTTAATGATCTAACTAAAAATTGTTTTTGTGCAGTGTAAATTTAACACGTAACCTATACAATGATTTAACTATTCGCAATTTAGTTTTGACGTTTATAATCATATATTTATAAGTATTTTTACGCAAATAACTTATAGGTATGCAAACTTAGTTTAAATTTTATAATTGTGTGACTTTTAAAATATAAATATCAAAAGATAATTACCTCGTATCTAAGATCCTTACAAATGTATAAAGTGCAGTAATTTGTATTGTTGATTTTAAATATTTTGCATTGTTTTGTTAGCAAACAAATAAGAGTTAATGATAGTTCAAAGACAAAACAAGGAAGCATAAACAATTGAAAAAAAACAGTATATTTAATTATATTTTGTGTCTGTGTATCAAATTTTATTTGGAACTTTTTTCTAGCTTTCTGAATTTTTTATTATCATAGGCTATGTTTTTAAGCCTTCTCCACAGCTTAACGTTGTGTGTTGTCAATTCAAGTTTTTTTATAACAATTTTAAAAGGCAAGCCATGCTTACAATACAACACAGCGTATTTCAGCACTTTCATGTCTACTGACAGAAAAAAAATGTAAGGACATAAGAAAATTTACAAAAATGCTACAGCTGTTTTCAGCACCCCTAAATATTTTGTTTTTGCCCCAAGGCAAACTTATCTAAATTTATTGGACCGATTCGTCTGTATTGTCTGCCAACACTATAATCTTAATGTCATAGTGATTTTAGATTTAGGCTAAAGCAATGAAAACGATATCCCTTACTTCTTTGTAAAAGCGCAATCGCAAGTTTAAAAATCTTAAAAATTTCCCTATAAACCAACATTGTCTACGAATTTGTTAAACAACACAATACGTCTACATTTCAGTTCACAAAATCAGAATGACCAGCAATACTTTCGATGCATGAATTAATTGTTGATTTATGTCTATGTCTAAGCACTTGGCGATTTTGCGCTAGTCACTAGAGAGAAACGCCTTGCGTAGATTTTTGCTTGTGGAAAAAAAATTGTGAGTAGTTAAGAACTTTTTGGTAAAGTACTGTTAATCTAATTTAGGCAAGGTTTTTTCTAGATTTAGAGGATATATTTTTTATAGTTTTTCTATATTTTATAATTGTAGATTGGAAAGTAGATGAGTTTATCTTTAACGTGTGCTTGAAATCGGAATTGTACTTTTTACTTCTGTCCTAAACCCTTATTGGAATAATTTTTTGTGTTTAAGAGTTTTTTGTTAGATCGCTTTATAATGATGCTATTGACTATTTTGCTTACTTAATTTCATTTAATTTGAGTTGTTTGATATTAAAAAGGCAGTAGCTAATGTTTGTTATTATTGCTTAGGCCTGCTGGATACTGTTTAGGTGCTTAAGTCATTTGGAAACCCAGTACGCATCACGAATGTTTTGACTTGGTGTTGGCTAATGACTGCGTATATGGAACCTATGTACTCTCATGGTAGTGATATGTGAGTTTTGATTAGTAGTGTGTCACTTGCAAAGTATTAGGATATTGGTACTGCTAATGTATTATCCATATGTGGGAGGTGATACCACTGTACTATGTATGGCAATGCTATAGAGTAGTAAATTCAGTATGAGCTGTTGTTCAGCTTGAACTTTTAGATTGAGCACAGAAACCAGAAAGCAACTTTTATGGCTTCGTCTGTGTATCTTGGTGCTGATGCTTTTGTATTTCAGTATGAGACCCTTGGTATTTCCTTGGCGGCCCATTGGCTGCTTGAGAATGGAACTAAGAATCTTCCAGTCAGAGTTTTTAGTGATATTAAGAGTTCTTTGCGAGCACTGTCTAGGCCTTACACTGTCTTGAGTGTCGTGTGGGACTGTCACACTACCCTCAACAGACCCGTTAAAAGTAGTTGTGAGGTTGTGTTAGTATAGATCTTTTTGCAGTCGGGATTTTAAGGTAATAAGGAGGCAAAAAGGCTGGCAAAGGCTTCGCATAATGAAACTTCCGTTAGGCTGTATGGTCCAAGACCAATCGTTCCAGTCCCACTCTCCGCTGTCCACTGCGTGATTCTGCATTGGGCTAGACGTGAGCATAAAAGACAATTAAATGGACTACGCATTAGTAGACAGGCTAAGTAAACGGCGATATACCTATACCGCAAGGCGATATATTTATACTGCATTCGTACAACAGAATAATACTTTATTATTAATATTTCACTATTCTTATTACACTGTATGATGTACAACACACATTCTACATTTTTCATTAAGTTCATTCTTCCCTTATGACAATTATGTTCTGACTCGGAAGGAAGCATTAAATATAATCTTATTATATTTCTACAGATTCTAATGCCGAAGCAGTAGAACTGACCGACCCACATTCTATTGTGGATTTATTTCTCTACATTTAAATCCTGTCCTTTCCTTCTACTGACGCACTTAATAATATATTCCTCTTTTCCTCCCCAAATTCTAACACAAACAGAATATTGGCAAATAATATATTATGTCGAAATCAGAATAAATTGCAATCAGTCTATCGATATCTAAACTGTAATCAACATCTATTCTAGCTCTACAGTAGGAGACACAGAGTTTCAACCCTTTTATTTTTATACATTATAAAAGTACACTCATTCATCTACTCAATTTAAACTTTAATTATCCTATATATCGTGACATTATCTCCAGAGTATTTTACTTCAAGGAAAGTAAGATATTAATCTTTTTGGTTCCCCGACAATCTAAACCGGGTCTATTCTGAAATTTAAACTGGCCAAATCATTCTATTTGACTTGAAGACGAATCTTAACCGGGTCTACACTCAGTTTGAAAATGTGAATCCCAGTTTAGCCCATTTTTAGCAATTTTTAGCAAATTTTGAACATTCTAGTCAACTTTTAGCCCTCAGCGTTTTGAGTGGTTTCTTTTGCTACTTCTTTCACATTTGTACAAAAAGTTGTTTTTGTGTGTGAAAGTATCTGCGTTTTAAGTGCGCATCTTATCTTATCCATCTAAAAGTGAAACTGAGGACAGAAACAATAATTCAGTGCACTTAAACACAGTTTTT